>OY282560.1:1288851-1888851 GCA_958295665.1 Tipula vernalis
TTGATACCTTAAATGATAGGCCACGATACCTGTAATTGCTATACCATACATTTCGAAGAAAGTTCGATTCGAATAAAATCACCTTACTATAGCTCAGCCGATTCAGAGCTGTAAAAATCCGAAATCTGCAATTGTGCTCCGATTGCGGTTCTTGATACCTCAAATGATAGGTCTCGGGACTTGTAATTGTTATGCCAAACCGCATTAAAATTGGTTGATTATATCCATACATTTCACAGAAAAATCGATTCGAAGAAAATCACCTTACTATAGCTCAGCCGATTCAGAGCTGTGAAAATCCGAAATCTGCAATTGTGCTCCGATTGCGGTTCTTGATACCCTAAATGATAGGTCACGAGACCTGTAATTGCTATACCATACATTTCGAAGAAAGTTCGATTCGAATAAAATCACCTTAATATAGCTCAGCCGATTCAGAGCTGTAAAAATCCGAAATCTGCAATTGTGCTCCGATTGCGGTTCTTGATACCTCAAATGATAGGTCTCGCGACTTGTAATTGTTATACCAAACCGCATTAAAATTGGTTTATTATTTCCATACATTTCACAGAAAAATCGATTCGAAGAAAATAACCTTACTATAGCTCAGCCGATTCAGAGCTGTAAAAATCCGAAATCTGCAATTGTGCTCCGATTGCGGTTCTTGATACCTTAAATGATAGGTCACGAGACCTGTAAATGCTATACCATACATTTCGAAGAAAGTTCGATTCGAAGAAAATCACCTTACTATAGCTCAGCCGATTCAGAGCTGTAAAAATCCGAAATCTGCAATTGTGCTCCGATTGCGGTTCTTGATACCTCAAATGATAGGTCTCGCGACTTGTAATTGTTATACCAAACCGCATTAAAATTGGTTGATTATTTCCATACATTTCACAGAAAAATCGATTCGAAGAAAATAACCTTACTATAGCTCAGCCGATTCAGAGCTGTAAAAATCCGAAATCTGCAATTGTGCTCCGATTGCGGTTCTTGATACCTTAAATGATAGGTCACGAGACCTGTAATTGCTATACCATACATTTCGAAGAAAGTTCGATTCGAAGAAAATCACCTTACTATAGCTCAGCCGATTCAGAGCTGTAAAAATCCGAAATCTGCAATTGTGCTCCGATTGCGGTTCTTGATACCTCAAATGATAGGTCTCGGGACTTGTAATTGTTATACCAAACCGCATTAAAATTGGTTAATTATTTCCATACATTTCACAGAAAAATCGATTCGAAGAAAATCACCTTACTATAGATCAGCCGATTCAGAGCTGTAAAAATCCGAAATCTGCAATTGTGCTCCGATTGCGGTTCTTGATACCTCAAATGATAGGTTTTGGGACTTGTAATTGTTATGCCAAACCGCATTTAAAATTGATTAATTATTTCCATACATTTCACAGAAAAATCGATTCGAAGAAAATCACCTTACTATAGCTCAGCCGATTCAGAGCTGTAAAAATCCGAAATCTGCAATTGTGCTCCGATTGCGGTTCTTGATACCTCAAATGATAGGTCTCGGGACTTGTAATTGTTATACCAAACCGCATTAAAATTGGTTGATTATTTCCATACATTTCATAGAAAAATCGATTCGAAGAAAATCACCTTACTATAGCTCAGCCGATTCAGAGCTGTGAAAATCCGAAATCTGTAATTGTGCTCCGATTGCGGTTCTTGATACCTTAAATGATAGGTCACGAGACCTGTAATTGCTATACCATACATTTCGAAGAAAGTTCGATTCGAATAAAATCACCTTACTATAGCTCAGCCGATTCAGAGCTGTAAAAATCCGAAATCTGCAATTGTGCTCCGATTGCGGTTCTTGATACCTTAAATGATAGGCCACGAGACCTGTAATTGCTATACCATACATTTCGAAGAAAGTTCGATTCGAAGAAAATCACCTTACTATAGCTCAGCCGATTCAGAGCTGTAAAAATCCGAAATCTGAAATTGTGCTCCGATTGCGGTTCTTGATACCTTAAATGATAGGCCACGAGACCTGTAATTGCTATACCATACATTTCGAAGAAAGTTCGATTCGAAGAAAATCACCTTACTATAGCTCAGCCGATTCAGAGCTGTAAAAATCCGAAATCTGCAATTGTGCTCCGATTGCGGTTCTTGATACCTCAAATGATAGGTCTCGGGACTTGTAATTGTTATGCCAAACCGCATTAAAATTGGTTGATTATTTCCATACATTTCACAGAAAAATCGATTCGAAGAAAATCACCTTACTATAGCTCAGCCGATTCAGAGCTGTAAAAATCCGAAATCTGCAATTGTGCTCCGATTGCGGTTCTTGATACCTTAAATGATAGGTCACGAGACCTGTAATTGCTATACCATATATTTCGAAGAAAGTTCGATTCGAAGAAAATCACCTTACTATAGCTCAGCCGATTCAGAGCTGTAAAAATCCGAAATCTGCAATTGTGCTCCGATTGCGGTTCTTGATACCTTAAATGATAGGTCACGAGACCTGTAATTGCTATACCATACATTTCGAAGAAAGTTCGATTCGAAGAAAATCACCTTACTATAGCTCAGCCGATTCAGAGCTGTAAAAATCCGAAATCTGCAATTGTGCTCCGATTGCGGTTCTTGATACCTTAAATGATAGGCCACGAGACCTGTAATTGCTATACCATACATTTCGAAGAAAGTTCGATTCGAAGAAAATCACCTTACTATAGCTCAGCCGATTCAGAGCTGTAAAAATCCGAAATCTGAAATTGTGCTCCGATTGCGGTTCTTGATACCTTAAATGATAGGCCACGAGACCTGTAATTGCTATACCATACATTTCGAAGAAAGTTCGATTCGAAGAAAATCACCTTACTATAGCTCAGCCGATTCAGAGCTGTACAAATCCGAAATCTGCAATTGTGCTCCGATTGCGGTTCTTGATACCTCAAATAATAGGTCTCGCGACTTGTAATTGTTATGCCAAACCGCATTAAAATTGGTTGAATATACATTTCACAGAAAAATCGTTTCGAAGAAAATCACCTTACTATAGCTCAGCCGATTCAGAGCTGTAAAAATCCGAAATCTGCAATTGTGCTCCGATTGCGGTTCTTGATACCTTAAATGATAGGTCTCGAGACCTGTAATTGCTAAACCATACATTTCGAAGAAAGTTCGATTCGAAGAAAATCACCTTACTATAGCTCAGCCGATTCAGAGCTGTAAAAATCCGAAATCTGCAATTGTGCTCCGATTGCGGTTCTTGATACCTTAAATGATAGGTCACGAGACCTGTAATTGCTATACCATACATTTCGAAGAAAGTTCGATTCGAAGAAAATCACCTTACTATAGCTCAGCCGATTCAGAGCTGTAAAAATCCGAAATCTGCAATTGTGCTCCGATTGCGGTTCTTGATACCTTAAATGATAGGTCACGAGACCTGTGATTGCTATACCATATATTTCGAAGAAAGTTCGATTCGAAGAAAATCACCTTACTATAGCTCAGCCGATTTAGAGCTGTAAAAATCCGAAATCTGCAATTGTGCTCCGATTGCGGTTCTTGATACCTTAAATGATAGGTCACGAGACCTGTAATTGCTAAACCATACATTTCGAAGAAAGTTCTATTCGAAGAAAATCACCTTACTATAGCTCAGCCGATTCAGAGCTGTAAAAATCCGAAATCTTCAATTGTGCTCCGATTGCGGTTCTTGATACCTTAAATGATAGGTCACGAGACCTGTAATTGCTATACCATATATTTCGAAGAAAGTTCGATTCGAAGAAAATCACCTTAATATAGCTCAGCCGATTCAGACCTGTAAAAATCCGAAATCTGCAAATGTGCTCCGATTGCGGTTCTTGATACCTTAAATGATAGGCCACGAGACCTGTAATTGCTATACCATACATTTCGAAGAAAGTTCGATTCGAAGAAAATCACCTTACTATAGCTCAGCCGATTCAGAGCTGTAAAAATCCGAAATCTGCAATTGTGCTCCGATTGCGGTTCTTGATACCTTAAATGATAGGTCACGAGACCTGTAATTGCTATACCATACATTTCGAAGAAAGTTCGATTCGAAGAAAATCACCTTACTATAGCTCAGCCGATTCAGAGCTGTAAAAATCCGAAATCTGCAATTGTGGTCCGATTGCGGTTCTTGATACCTTAAATGATAGGTCACGAGACCTGTAATTGCTATACCATACATTTCGAAGAAAGTTCGATTCGAAGAAAATCACCTTACTATAGCTCAGCCGATTCAGAGCTGTAAAAATCCGAAATCTGCAATTGTGGTCCGATTGCGGTTCTTGATACCTTAAATGATAGGTCACGAGACCTGTAATTGCTATACCATACATTTCGAAGAAAGTTCGATTCGAAGAAAATCACCTTACTATAGCTCAGCCGATTCAGAGCTGTAAAAATCCGAAATCTGCAATTGTGCTCCGATTGCGGTTCTTGATACCTCAAATGATAGGCCACGAGACCTGTAATTGCTATACCATACATTTCGAAGAAAGTTCGATTCGAAGAAAATCACCTTACTATAGCTCAGCCGATTCAGAGCTGTAAAAATCCGAAATCTGCAATTGTGGTCCGATTGCGGTTCTTGATACCTTAAATGATAGGTCACGAGACCTGTAATTGCTATACCATACATTTCGAAGAAAGTTCGATTCGAAGAAAATCACCTTACTATAGCTCAGCCGATTCAGAGCTGTAAAAATCCGAAATCTGCAATTGTGCTCCGATTGCGGTTCTTGATACCTCAAATGATAGGCCACGAGACCTGTAATTGCTATACCATACATTTCGAAGAAAGTTCGATTCGAAGAAAATCACCTTACTATAGCTCAGCCGATTCAGAGCTGTAAAAATCCGAAATCTGCAATTGTGCTCCGATTGCGGTTCTTGATACCTCAAATGATAGGCCACGAGACCTGTAATTGCTATACCATACATTTCGAAGAAAGTTCGATTCGAAGAAAATCACCTTACTATAGCTCAGCCGATTCAGAGCTGTAAAAATCCGAAATCTGCAATTGTGCTCCGATTGCGGTTCTTGATACCTTAAATGATAGGTCACGAGACCTGTAATTGCTATACCATACATTTCGAAGAAAGTTCGATTCGAAGAAAATCACCTTACTATAGCTCAGCCGATTCAGAGCTGTAAAAATCCGAAATCTGCAATTGTGCTCCGATTGCGGTTCTTGATACCTCAAATGATAGGCCACGAGACCTGTAATTGCTATACCATATATTTCGAAGAAAGTTCGATTCGAAGAAAATCACCTTACTATAGCTCAGCCGATTCAGAGCTGTAAAAATCCGAAATCTGCAATTGTGCTCCGATTGCGGTTCTTGATACCTTAAATGATAGGTCACGAGACCTGTAATTGCTATACCATATATTTCGAAGAAAGTTCGATTCGAAGAAAATCACCTTACTATAGCTCAGCCGATTCAGAGCTGTAAAAATCCGAAATCTGCAATTGTGCTCCGATTGCGGTTCTTGATACCTCAAATGATAGGCCACGAGACCTGTAATTGCTATACCATACATTTCGAAGAAAGTTCGATTCGAAGAAAATCACCTTACTATAGCTCAGCCGATTCAGAGCTGTAAAAATCCGAAATCTGCAATTGTGCTCCGATTGCGGTTCTTGATACCTTAAATGATAGGCCACGAGACCTGTAATTGCTATACCATACATTTCGAAGAAAGTTCGATTCGAAGAAAATCACCTTACTATAGCTCAGCCGATTGAGAGCTGTAAAAATCCGAAATCTGCAATTGTGCTCCGATTGCGGTTCTTGATACCTCAAATGATAGGCCACGAGACCTGTAATTGCTATACCATACATTTCGAAGAAAGTTCGATTCGAAGAAAATCACCTTACTATAGCTCAGCCGATTCAGAGCTGTAAAAATCCGAAATCTGCAATTGTGGTCCGATTGCGGTTCTTGATACCTTAAATGATAGGTCACGAGACCTGTAATTGCTATACCATACATTTCGAAGAAAGTTCGATTCGAAGAAAATCACCTTACTATAGCTCAGCCGATTCAGAGCTGTAAAAATCCGAAATCTGCAATTGTGCTCCGATTGCGGTTCTTGATACCTCAAATGATAGGCCACGAGACCTGTAATTGCTATACCATACATTTCGAAGAAAGTTCGATTCGAAGAAAATCACCTTACTATAGCTCAGCCGATTCAGAGCTGTAAAAATCCGAAATCTGCAATTGTGCTCGGATTGCGGTTCTTGATACCTTAAATGATAGGTCACGAGACCTGTAATTGCTATACCATATATTTCGAAGAAAGTTCGATTCGAAGAAAATCACCTTACTATAGCTCAGCCGATTCAGAGCTGTAAAAATCCGAAATCTGCAATTGTGCTCCGATTGCGGTTCTTGATACCTTAAATGATAGGCCACGAGACCTGTAATTGCTATACCATACATTTCGAAGAAAGTTCGATTCGAAGAAAATCACCTTACTATAGCTCAGCCGATTCAGAGCTGTAAAAATCCGAAATCTGCAATTGTGCTCCGATTGCGGTTCTTGATACCTTAAATGATAGGTCACGAGACCTGTAATTGCTATACCATACATTTCGAAGAAAGTTCGATTCGAAGAAAATCACCTTACTATAGCTCAGCCGATTCAGAGCTGTAAAAATCCGAAATCTGCAATTGTGCTCCGATTGCGGTTCTTGATACCTTAAATGATAGGTCACGAGACCTGTAATTGCTATACCATACATTTCGAAGAAAGTTCGATTCGAAGAAAATCACCTTACTATAGCTCAGCCGATTCAGAGCTGTAAAAATCCGAAATCTGCAATTGTGCTCCGATTGCGGTTCTTGATACCTTAAATGATAGGTCACGAGACCTGTAATTGCTATACCATATATTTCGAAGAAAGTTCGATTCGAAGAAAATCACCTTACTATAGCTCAGCCGATTCAGAGCTGTAAAAATCCGAAATCTGCAATTGTGCTCCGATTGCGGTTCTTGATACCTTAAATGATAGGCCACGAGACCTGTAATTGCTATACCATACATTTCGAAGAAAGTTCGATTCGAAGAAAATCACCTTACTATAGCTCAGCCGATTCAGAGCTGTAAAAATCCGAAATCTGCAATTGTGCTCCGATTGCGGTTCTTGATACCTTAAATGATAGGTCACGAGACCTGTAATTGCTAAACCATACATTTCGAAGAAAGTTCTATTCGAAGAAAATCACCTTACTATAGCTCAGCCGATTCAGAGCTGTAAAAATCCGAAATCTGCAATTGTGCTCCGATTGCGGTTCTTGATACCTTAAATGATAGGTCACGAGACCTGTAATTGCTATACCATATATTTCGAAGAAAGTTCGATTCGAAGAAAATCACCTTACTATAGCTCAGCCGATTCAGAGCTGTAAAAATCCGAAATCTGCAATTGTGCTCCGATTGCGGTTCTTGATACCTTAAATGATAGGCCACGAGACCTGTAATTGCTATACCATACATTTCGAAGAAAGTTCGATTCGAAGAAAATCACCTTACTATAGCTCAGCCGATTCAGAGCTGTAAAAATCCGAAATCTGCAATTGTGCTCCGATTGCGGTTCTTGATACCTTAAATGATAGGTCACGAGACCTGTAATTGCTAAACCATACATTTCGAAGAAAGTTCTATTCGAAGAAAATCACCTTACTATAGCTCAGCCGATTCAGAGCTGTAAAAATCCGAAATCTGCAATTGTGCTCCGATTGCGGTTCTTTATACCTCAAATGATAGGCCACGAGACCTGTAATTGCTATACCATACATTTCGAAGAAAGTTCGATTCGAAGAAAATCACCTTACTATAGCTCAGCCGATTCAGAGCTGTAAAAATCCGAAATCTGCAATTGTGCTCCGATTGCGGTTCTTGATACCTCAAATGATAGGCCACGAGACCTGTAATTGCTATACCATACATTTCGAAGAAAGTTCGATTCGAAGAAAATCACCTTACTATAGCTCAGCCGATTCAGAGCTGTAAAAATCCGAAATCTGCAATTGTGCTCCGATTGCGGTTCTTGATACCTTAAATGATAGGTCACGAGACCTGTAATTGCTAAACCATACATTTCGAAGAAAGTTCTATTCGAAGAAAATCACCTTACTATAGCTCAGCCGATTCAGAGCTGTAAAAATCCGAAATCTGCAATTGTGCTCCGATTGCGGTTCTTGATACCTCAAATGATAGGCCACGAGACCTGTAATTGCTATACCATACATTTCGAAGAAAGTTCGATTCGAAGAAAATCACCTTACTATAGCTCAGCCGATTCAGAGCTGTAAAAATACGAAATCTGCAATTGTGCTCCGATTGCGGTTCTTGATACCTTAAATGATAGGTCACGAGACCTGTAATTGCTATACCATACATTTCGAAGAAAGTTCGATTCGAAGAAAATCACCTTACTATTATAGCTCAGCCGATTCAGAGCTGTAAAAATCCGAAATCTGCAATTGAGCTCCGATTGCGGTTCTTGATACCTCAAATGATAGGTCTCGGGACTTGTAATTGTTATGCCAAACCGCATTAAAATTGGTTGATTATATCCATACATTTCACAGAAAAATCGATTCGAAGAAAATCACCTTACTATAGCTCAGCCGATTCAGAGCTGTAAAAATCCGAAATCTGCAATTGTGCTCCGATTGCGGTTCTTGATACCTTAAATGATAGGTCACGAGACCTGTAATTGCTATACAATACATTTCGAAGAAAGTTCGATTCGAAGAAAATCACCTTACTATTATAGCTCAGCCGATTCAGAGCTGTAAAAATCCGAAATCTGCAATTGTGCTCCGATTGCGGTTCTTGATACCTCAAATGATCGGTCTCGGGACTTGTAATTGTTATGCCAAACCGCATTAAAATTGGTTGATTATATCCATACATTTCACAGAAAAATCGATTCGAAGAAAATCACCTTACTATAGCTCAGCCGATTCAGAACTGTAAAAATCCGAAATCTGCAATTGTGCTCCGATTGCGGTTCTTGATACCTTAAATGATAGGTCACGAGACCTGTAATTGCTATACCATACATTTCGAAGAAAGTTCGATTCGAAGAAAATCACCTTACTATAGCTCAGCCGATTCAGAGCTGTAAAAATCCGAAATCTGCAATTGTGCTCCGATTGCGGTTCTTGATACCTTAAATGATAGGTCACGAGACCTGTAATTGCTATACCATACATTTCGAAGAAAGTTCGATTCGAAGAAAATCACCTTACTATAGCTCAGCCGATTCAGAGCTGTAAAAATCCGAAATCTGCAATTGTGCTCCGATTGCGGTTCTTGATACCTTAAATGATAGGTCACGAGACCTGTAATTGCTATACCATACATTTCGAAGAAAGTTCGATTCGAAGAAAATCACCTTACTATAGCTCAGCCGATTCAGAGCTGTAAAAATCCGAAATCTGCAATTGTGGTCCGATTGCGGTTCTTGATACCTTAAATGATAGGCCACGAGACCTGTAATGGCTATACCATACATTTCGAAGAAAGTTCGATTCGAAGAAAATCACCTTACTATAGCTCAGCCGATTCAGAGCTGTAAAAATCCGAAATCTGCAATTGTGCTCCGATTGCGGTTCTTGATACCTCAAATGATAGGTCACGAGACCTGTAATTGCTATACCATACATTTCGAAGAAAGTTCGATTCGAAGAAAATCACCTTACTATTATAGCTCAGCCGATTCAGAGCTGTAAAAATCCGAAATCTGCAATTGTGCTCCGATTGCGGTTCTTGATACCTCAAATGATAGGTCTCGGGACTTGTAATTGTTATGCCAAACCGCATTAAAATTGGTTGATTATATCCATACATTTCACAGAAAAATCGATTCGAAGAAAATCACCTTACTATAGCTCAGCCGATTCAGAGCTGTAAAAATCCGAAATCTGCAATTGTGCTCCGATTGCGGTTCTTGATACCTTAAATGATAGGTCACGAGACCTGTAATTGCTATACCATACATTTCGAAGAAAGTTCGATTCGAAGAAAATCACCTTACTATAGCTCAGCCGATTCAGAGCTGTAAAAATCCGAAATCTGCAATTGTGCTCCGATTGCGGTTCTTGATACCTTAAATGATAGGTCACGAGACCTGTAATTGCTATACCATACATTTCGAAGAAAGTTCGATTCGAAGAAAATCACCTTACTATAGCTCAGCCGATTCAGAGCTGTAAAAATCCGAAATCTGCAATTGTGCTCCGATTGCGGTTCTTGATACCTTAAATGATAGGTCACGAGACCTGTAATTGCTATACCGTACATTTCGAAGAAAGTTCGATTCGAAGAAAATCACCTTACTATAGCTCAGCCGATTCAAAGCTGTAAAAATCCGAAATCTGCAATTGTGCTCCGATTGCGGTTCTTGATACCTCAAATGATAGGCCACGAGACCTGTAATTGCTATACCATACATTTCGAAGAAAGTTCGATTCGAAGAAAATCACCTTACTATTATAGCTCAGCCGATTCAGAGCTGTAAAAATCCGAAATCTGCAATTGTGCTCCGATTGCGGTTCTTGATACCTCAAATGATAGGTCTCGGGACTTGTAATTGTTATGCCAAACCGCATTAAAATTGGTTGATTATATCCATACATTTCACAGAAAAATCGATTCGAAGAAAATCACCTTACTATAGCTCAGCCGATTCAGAGCTGTAAAAATCCGAAATCTGCAATTGTGCTCCGATTGCGGTTCTTGATACCTTAAATGATAGGTCACGAGACCTGTAATTGCTATACCATACATTTCGAAGAAAGTTCGATTCGAAGAAAATCACCTTACTATAGCTCAGCCGATTCAGAGCTGTAAAAATCCGAAATCTGCAATTGTGCTCCGATTGCGGTTCTTGATACCTTAAATGATAAGTCACGAGACCTGTAATTGCTATACCGTACATTTCGAAGAAAGTTCGATTCGAAGAAAACCACCTTACTATAGCTCAGCCGATTCAGAGCTGTAAAAATCCGAAATCTGCAATTGTGCTCCGATTGCGGTTCTTGATACCTTAAATGATAGGTCACGAGACCTGTAATTGCTATACCATACATTTCGAAGAAAGTTCGATTCGAAGAAAATCACCTTACTATAGCTCAGCCGATTCAGAGCTGTAAAAATCCGAAATCTGCAATTGTGCTCCGATTGCGGTTCTTGATACCTTAAATGATAAGTCACGAGACCTGTAATTGCTATACCGTACATTTCGAAGAAAGTTCGATTCGAAGAAAATCACCTTACTATAGCTCAGCCGATTCAAAGCTGTAAAAATCCGAAATCTGCAATTGTGCTCCGATTGCGGTTCTTGATACCTCAAATGATAGGCCACGAGACCTGTAATTGCTATACCATACATTTCGAAGAAAGTTCGATTCGAAGAAAATCACCTTACTATTATAGCTCAGCCGATTCAGAGCTGTAAAAATCCGAAATCTGCAATTGTGCTCCGATTGCGGTTCTTGATACCTAAAATGATAGGTCTCGGGACTTGTAATTGTTATGCCAAACCGCATTAAAATTGGTTGATTATATCCATACATTTCACAGAAAAATCGATTCGAAGAAAATCACCTTACTATAGCTCAGCCGATTCAGAGCTGTAAAAATCCGAAATCTGCAATTGTGCTCCGATTGCGGTTCTTGATACCTTAAATGATAGGTCACGAGACCTGTAATTGCTATACCATACATTTCGAAGAAAGTTCGATTCGAAGAAAATCACCTTACTATAGCTCAGCCGATTCAGAGCTGTAAAAATCCGAAATCTGCAATTGTGCTCCGATTGCGGTTCTTGATACCTTAAATGATAAGTCACGAGACCTGTAATTGCTATACCGTACATTTCGAAGAAAGTTCGATTCGAAGAAAATCACCTTACTATAGCTCAGCCGATTCAGAGCTGTAAAAATCCGAAATCTGCAATTGTGCTCCGATTGCGGTTCTTGATACCTTAAATGATAGGTCACGAGACCTGTAATTGCTATACCATACATTTCGAAGAAAGTTCGATTCGAAGAAAATCACCTTACTATTATAGCTAAGCCGATTCAGAGCTGTAAAAATCCGAAATCTGCAATTGTGCTCCGATTGCGGTTCTTGATACCTCAAATGATAGGTCTCGGGACTTGTAATTGTTATGCCAAACCGCATTAAAATTGGTTGATTATATCCATACATTTCACAGAAAAATCGATTCGAAGAAAATCACCTTACTATAGCTCAGCCGATTCAGAGCTGTAAAAATCCGAAATCTGCAATTGTGCTCCGATTGCGGTTCTTGATACCTTAAATGATAGGTCACGAGACCTGTAATTGCTATACCATACATTTCGAAGAAAGTTCGATTCGAAGAAAATCACCTTACTATAGCTCAGCCGATTCAGAGCTGTAAAAATCCGAAATCTGCAATTGTGCTCCGATTGCGGTTCTTGATACCTTAAATGATAAGTCACGAGACCTGTAATTGCTATACCGTACATTTCGAAGAAAGTTCGATTCGAAGAAAATCACCTTACTATAGCTCAGCCGATTCAGAGCTGTAAAAATCCGAAATCTGCAATTGTGCTCCGATTGCGGTTCTTGATACCTCAAATGATAGGCCACGAGACCTGTAATTGCTATACCATACATTTCGAAGAAAGTTCGATTCGAAGAAAATCACCTTACTATAGCTCAGCCGATTCAGAGCTGTAAAAATCCTAAATCTGCAATTGTGCTCCGATTGCGGTTCTTGATACCTTAAATGATAGGCCACGAGACCTGTAATTGCTATACCATACATTTCGAAGAAAGTTCGATTCGAAGAAAATCACCTTACTATAGCTCAGCCGATTCAAAGCTGTAAAAATCCGAAATCTGCAATTGTGGTCCGATTGCGGTTCTTGATACCTCAAATGATAGGTCACGAGACCTGTAATTGCTATACCATACATTTCGAAGAAAGTTCGATTCGAAGAAAATCACCTTACTATAGCTCAGCCGATTCAGAGCTGTAAAAATCCGAAATCTGCAATTGTGCTCCGATTGCGGTTCTTGATACCTCAAATGATAGGTCACGAGACCTGTAATTGCTATACCATGCATTTCGAAGAAAGTTCGATTCGAAGAAAATCACCTTACTATAGCTCAGCCGATTCAGAGCTGTAAAAATCCGAAATCTGCAATTGTGCTCCGATTGCGGTTCTTGATACCTCAAATGGGCCACGAGACCTGTAATTGCTATACCATACATTTCGAAGAAAGTTCGATTCGAAGAAAATCACCATACTATAGCTCAGCCGATTCAGAGCTGTAAAAATCCGAAATCTGCAATTGTGCTCCGATTGCGGTTCTTGATACCTCAAATGATAGGTCACGAGACCTGTAATTGCTATACCATGCATTTCGAAGAAAGTTCGATTCGAAGAAAATCACCTTACTATAGCTCAGCCGATTCAGAGCTGTAAAAATCCGAAATCTGCAATTGTGCTCCGATTGCGGTTCTTGATACCTCAAATGATAGGCCACGAGACCTGTAATTGCTATACCATACATTTCGAAGAAAGTTCGATTCGAAGAAAATCACCTTACTATAGCTCAGCCGATTCAGAGCTGTAAAAATCCGAAATCTGCAATTGTGCTCCGATTGCGGTTCTTGATACCTCAAATGATAGGCCACGAGACCTGTAATTGCTATACCATACATTTCGAAGAAAGTTCGATTCGAAGAAAATCACCTTACTATAGCTCAGCCGATTCAGAGCTGTAAAAATCCGAAATCTGCAATTGTGCTCCGATTGCGGTTCTTGATACCTTAAATGATAGGTCACGAGACCTGTAATTGCTATACCATACATTTCGAAGAAAGTTCGATTCGAAGAAAATCACCTTACTATAGCTCAGCCGATTCAAAGCTGTAAAAATCCGAAATCTGCAATTGTGCTCCGATTGCGGTTCTTGATACCTCAAATGATAGGTCTCGGGACTTGTAATTGTTATGCCAAACCGCATTAAAATTGGTTGATTATATCCATACATTTCACAGAAAAATCGATTCGAAGAAAATCACCTTACTATAGCTCAGCCGATTCAGAGCTGTAAAAATCCGAAATCTGCAATTGTGCTCCGATTGCGGTTCTTGATACCTTAAATGATAGGTCACGAAACCTGTAATTGCTATACCATACATTTCGAAGAAAGTTCGATTCGAAGAAAATCACCTTACTATAACTCAGCCGATTCAGAGCTGTAAAAATCCGAAATCTGCAATTGTGCTCCGATTGCGGTTCTTGATACCTCAAATGATAGGCCACGAGACCTGTAATTGCTATACCATACATTTCGAAGAAAGTTCGATTCGAAGAAAATCACCTTACTATAGCTCAGCCGATTCAGAGCTGTAAAAATCCGAAATCTGCAATTGTGCTCCGATTGCGGTTCTTGATACCTCAAATGATAGGCCACGAGACCTGTAATTGCTATACCATACATTTCGAAGAAAGTTCGATTCGAAGAAAATCACCTTACTATAGCTCAGCCGATTCAGAGCTGTAAAAATCCGAAATCTGCAATTGTGGTCCGATTGCGGTTCTTGATACCTCAAATGATAGGTCACGAGACCTGTAATTGCTATACCATACATTTCGAAGAAAGTTCGATTCGAAGAAAATCACCTTACTATAGCTCAGCCGATTCAGAGCTGTAAAAATCCGAAATCTGCAATTGTGCTCCGATTGCGGTTCTTGATACCTCAAATGATAGGCCACGAGACCTGTAATTGCTATACCATACATTTCGAAGAAAGTTCGATTCGAAGAAAATCACCTTACTATAGCTCAGCCGATTCAGAGCTGTAAAAATCCGAAATCTGCAATTGTGCTCCGATTGCGGTTCTTGATACCTTAAATGATAGGTCTCGGGACTTGTAATTGTTATGCCAAACCGCAACTAAATTGGTTGATTATATCCATACATTTCACAGAAAAATCGATTCGAAGAAAATCACCTTACAGCTCAGCCGATTCAGAGCTGTGAAAATCCGAAACCTGCAATTGTGCTCCGATTGCGGTTCTTGATACCTCAAATGATAGGTCTCAGGACTTGTAATTGTTATGCCAAACCGCAATTAAATTGGTTGATTATATCCATACATTTCACAGAAAAATCGATTCGAAGAAAATCACCTTACTATATATAGCTCAGCCGATTCAGAGCTGTAAAAATCCGAAATCTGCAATTGTGCTCCGATTGCGGTTCTTGAACCCTTAAATGATAGGTCACGAGACCTGTAATTGCTATACCATACATTTCGAAGAAAGTTCGATTCGAAGAAAATCACCTTACAGCTCAGCCGATTCAGAGCTGTGAAAATCCGAAACCTGCAATTGTGCTCCGATTGCGGTTCTTGATACCTCAAATGATAGGTCTCGGGACTTGTAATTGTTATGCCAAACCGCAATTAAATTGGTTGATTATATCCATACATTTCACAGAAAAATCGATTCGAAGAAAATCACCTTACTATATATAGCTCAGCCGATTCAGAGCTGTAAAAATCCGAAATCTGCAATTGTGCTCCGATTGCGGTTCTTAAACCCTTAAATGATAGGTCACGAGACCTGTAATTGCTATACCATACATTTCGAAGAAAGTTCGATTCGAAGAAAATCACCTTACTATAGCTCAGCCGATTCAGAGCTGTAAAAATCCGAAATCTGCAATTGTGCTCCGATTGCGGTTCTTGATACCTCAAATGATAGGTCTCGGGACTTGTAATTGTTATGCCAAACCGCATTAAAATTGGTTGATTATTTCCATACATTTCACAGAAAAATCGATTCGAAGAAAATCACCTTACTATAGCTCAGCCGATTCAGAGCTGTAAAAATCCGAAATCTGCAATTGTGCTCCGATTGCGGTTCTTGAGACCTTAAATGATAGGCCAGGAGACCTGTAATTGCTATACCATACATTTCGAAGAAAGTTCGATTCGAAGAAAATCACCTTACTATAGCTCAGCCGATTCAGAGCTGTAAAAATCCGAAATCTGCAATTGTGCTCCGATTGCGGTTCTTGATACCTTAAATGATAGGCCACGAGACCTGTAATTGCTATACCATACATTTCGAAGAAAGTTCGATTCGAAGAAAATCACCTTACTATAGCTCAGCCGATTCAGAGCTGTAAAAATCCGAAATCTGCAATTGTGCTCCGATTGCGGTTCTTGATACCTCAAATGATAGGTCACGAGACCTGTAATTGCTATACCATACATTTCGAAGAAAGTTCGATTCGAAGAAAATCACCTTACTATAGCTCAGCCGATTCAAAGCTGTAAAAATCCGAAATCTGCAATTGTGCTCCGATTGCGGTTCTTGATACCTTAAATGATAGGTCACGAGACCTGTAATTGCTATACCATACATTTCGAAGAAAGTTCGATTCGAAGAAAATCACCTTACTATTATAGCTCAGCCGATTCAGAGCTGTAAAAATCCGAAATCTGCAATTGTGCTCCGATTGCGGTTCTTGATACCTTAAATGATAGGTCACGAGACCTGTAATTGCTATACCATACATTTCGAAGAAAGTTCGATTCGAAGAAAATCACCTTACTATAGCTCAGCCGATTCAGAGCTGTAAAAATCCGAAATCTGCAATTGTGCTCCGATTGCGGTTCTTGATACCTTAAATGATAGGTCACGAGACCTGTAATTGCTATACCATACATTTCGAAGAAAGTTCGATTCGAAGAAAATCACCTTACTATAGCTCAGCCGATTCAGAGCTGTAAAAATCCGAAATCTGCAATTGTGCTCCGATTGCGGTTCTTGATACCTTAAATGATAGGTCACGAGACCTGTGATTGCTATACCATATATTTCGAAGAAAGTTCGATTCGAAGAAAATCACCATACTATAGCTCAGCCGATTCAGAGCTGTAAAAATCCGAAATCTGCAATTGTGCTCCGATTGCGGTTCTTGAACCCTTAAATGATAGGTCACGAGACCTGTGATTGCTATACCATACATTTCGAAGAAAGTTCGATTCGAAGAAAATCACCTTACTATAGCTCAGCCGATTCAGAGCTGTAAAAATCCGAAATCTGCAATTGTGCTCCGATTGCGGTTCTTGAGACCTTAAATGATAGGCCAGGAGACCTGTAATTGCTATACCATACATTTCGAAGAAAGTTCGATTCGAAGAAAATCACCTTACTATTATAGCTCAGCCGATTCAGAGCTGTAAAAATCCGAAATCTGCAATTGTGCTCCGATTGCGGTTCTTGATACCTTAAATGATAGGTCACGAGACCTGTAATTGCTATACCATACATTTCGAAGAAAGTTCGATTCGAAGAAAATCACCTTACTATAGCTCAGCCGATTCAGAGCTGTAAAAATCCGAAATCTGCAATTGTGCTCCGATTGCGGTTCTTGATACCTCAAATGATAGGTCACGAGACCTGTAATTGCTATACCATACATTTCGAAGAAAGTTCGATTCGAAGAAAATCACCTTACTATAGCTCAGCCGATTCAAAGCTGTAAAAATCCGAAATCTGCAATTGTGCTCCGATTGCGGTTCTTGATACCTTAAATGATAGGTCACGAGACCTGTAATTGCTATACCATACATTTCGAAGAAAGTTCGATTCGAAGAAAATCACCTTACTATTATAGCTCAGCCGATTCAGAGCTGTAAAAATCCGAAATCTGCAATTGTGCTCCGATTGCGGTTCTTGATACCTTAAATGATAGGTCACGAGACCTGTAATTGCTATACCATACATTTCGAAGAAAGTTCGATTCGAAGAAAATCACCTTACTATAGCTCAGCCGATTCAGAGCTGTAAAAATCCGAAATCTGCAATTGTGCTCCGATTGCGGTTCTTGATACCTTAAATGATAGGTCACGAGACCTGTAATTGCTATACCATACATTTCGAAGAAAGTTCGATTCGAAGAAAATCACCTTACTATAGCTCAGCCGATTCAGAGCTGTAAAAATCCGAAATCTGCAATTGTGCTCCGATTGCGGTTCTTGATACCTTAAATGATAGGTCACGAGACCTGTGATTGCTATACCATATATTTCGAAGAAAGTTCGATTCGAAGAAAATCACCATACTATAGCTCAGCCGATTCAGAGCTGTAAAAATCCGAAATCTGCAATTGTGCTCCGATTGCGGTTCTTGATACCTCAAATGATAGGTCTCGGGACTTGTAATTGTTATGCCAAACCGCATTAAAATTGGTTGATTATATCCATACATTTCACAGAAAAATCGATTCGAAGAAAATCACCTTACTATAGCTCAGCCGATTCAGAGCTGGCAAAATCCGAAATCTGCAATTGTGCTCCGATTGCGGTTCTTGATACCTTAAATGATAGGTCACGAGACCTGTAATTGCTATACCATACATTTCGAAGAAAGTTCGATTCGAAGAAAATCACCTTACTATAGCTCAGCCGATTCAGAACTGTAAAAATCCGAAATCTGCAATTGTGCTCCGATTGCGGTTCTTGATACCTTAAATGATAGGTCACGAGACCTGTGATTGCTATACCATATATTTCGAAGAAAGTTCGATTCGAAGAAAATCACCATACTATAGCTCAGCCGATTCAGAGCTGTAAAAATCCGAAATCTGCAATTGTGCTCCGATTGCGGTTCTTGATACCTTAAATGATAGGTCACGAGACCTGTAATTGCTAAACCATACATTTCGAAGAAAGTTCTATTCGAAGAAAATCACCTTACTATAGCTCAGACGATTCAGAGCTGTAAAAATCCGAAATCTTCAATTGTGCTCCGATTGCGGTTCTTGATACCTTAAATGATAGGTCACGAGACCTGTAATTGCTATACCATACATTTCGAAGAAAGTTCGATTCGAAGAAAATCACCTTACTATAGCTCAGCCGATTCAGAGCTGTAAAAATCCGAAATCTGCAATTGTGCTCCGATTGCGGTTCTTGATACCTTAAATGATAGGTCACGAGACCTGTAATTGCTATACCATACATTTCGAAGAAAGTTCGATTCGAAGAAAATCACCTTACTATAGCTCAGCCGATTCAGAGCTGTAAAAATCCGAAATCTGCAATTGTGCTCCGATTGCGGTTCTTGATACCTTAAATGATAGGTCACGAGACCTGTAATTGCTAAACCATACATTTCGAAGAAAGTTCTATTCGAAGAAAATCACCTTACTATAGCTCAGCCGATTCAGAGCTGTAAAAATCCGAAATCTGCAATTGTGCTCCGATTGCGGTTCTTGATACCTTAAATGATAGGTCACGAGACCTGTAATTGCTATACCATACATTTCGAAGAAAGTTCGATTCGAAGAAAATCACCTTACTATAGCTCAGCCGATTCAGAGCTGTAAAAATCCGAAATCTGCAATTGTGCTCCGATTGCGGTTCTTGAGACCTTAAATGATAGGCCACGAGACCTGTAATTGCTATACCATACATTTCGAAGAAAGTTCGATTCGAAGAAAATCACCTTACTATAGCTCAGCCGATTCAGAGCTGTAAAAATCCGAAATCTGCAATTGTGCTCCGATTGCGGTTCTTGATACCTTAAATGATAGGTCACGAGACCTGTAATTGCTATACCATATATTTCGAAGAAAGTTCGATTCGAAGAAAATCACCTTACTATAGCTCAGCCGATTCAGAGCTGTAAAAATCCGAAATCTGCAATTGTGCTCCGATTGCGGTTCTTGATACCTTAAATGATAGGCCACGAGACCTGTAATTGCTATACCATACATTTCGAAGAAAGTTCGATTCGAAGAAAATCACCTTACTATAGCTCAGCCGATTCAGAGCTGTAAAAATTCGAAATCTGCAATTGTGCTCCGATTGCGGTTCTTGATACCTCAAATGATAGGTCTCGGGACTTGTAATTGTTATGCCAAACCGCATTAAAATTGGTTGATTATATCCATACATTTCACAGAAAAATCGATTCGAAGAAAATCACCTTACTATAGCTCAGCCGATTCAGAGCTGTAAAAATCCGAAATCTGCAATTGTGCTCCGATTGCGGTTCTTGATACCTTAAATGATAGGTCACGAGACCTGTAATTGCTATACCATACATTTCGAAGAAAGTTCGATTCGAAGAAAATCACCTTACTATAGCTCAGCCGATTCAGAGCTGTAAAAATCCGAAATCTGCAATTGTGCTCCGATTGCGGTTCTTGAGACCTTAAATGATAGGCCAGGAGACCTGTAATTGCTATACCATACATTTCGAAGAAAGTTCGATTCGAAGAAAATCACCTTACTATAGCTCAGCCGATTCAGAGCTGTAAAAATCCGAAATCTGCAATTGTGCTCCGATTGCGGTTCTTGATACCTCAAATGATAGGCCACGAGACCTGTAATTGCTATACCATACATTTCGAAGAAAGTTCGATTCGAAGAAAATCACCTTACTATAGCTCAGCCGATTCAAAGCTGTAAAAATCCGAAATCTGCAATTGTGGTCCGATTGCGGTTCTTGATACCTCAAATGATAGGTCACGAGACCTGTAATTGCTATACCATACATTTCGAAGAAAGTTCGATTCGAAGAAAATCACCTTACTATAGCTCAGCCGATTCAGAGCTGTAAAAATCCGAAATCTGCAATTGTGCTCCGATTGCGGTTCTTGATACCTCAAATGATAGGTCTCGGGACTTGTAATTGTTATGCCAAACCGCAATAAAATTGGTTGATTATATCCATACATTTCACAGAAAAATCGATTCGAAGAAAATCACCTTACTATATATAGCTCAGCCGATTCAGAGCTGTAAAAATCCGAAATCTGCAATTGTGCTCCGATTGCGGTTCTTGATACCTTAAATGATAGGTCTCGGGACTTGTAATTGTTATGCCAAACCGCAACTAAATTGGTTGATTATATCCATACATTTCACAGAAAAATCGATTCGAAGAAAATCACCTTACAGCTCAGCCGATTCAGAGCTGTGAAAATCCGAAACCTGCAATTGTGCTCCGATTGCGGTTCTTGATACCTCAAATGATAGGTCTCGGGACTTGTAATTGTTATGCTAAACCGCAATTAAATTGGTTGATTATATCCATACATTTCACAGAAAAATCGATTCGAAGAAAATCACCTTACTATATATAGCTCAGCCGATTCAGAGCTGTAAAAATCCGAAATCTGCAATTGTGCTCCGATTGCGGTTCTTGAACCCTTAAATGATAGGTCACGAGACCTGTAATTGCTATACCATACATTTCGAAGAAAGTTCGATTCGAAGAAAATCACCTTACTATAGCTCAGCCGATTCAGAGCTGTAAAAATCCGAAATCTGCAATTGTGCTCCGATTGCGGTTCTTGATACCTCAAATGATAGGTCTCGGGACTTGTAATTGTTATGCCAAACCGCATTAAAATTGGTTGATTATTTCCATACATTTCACAGAAAAATCGATTCGAAGAAAATCACCTTACTATAGCTCAGCCGATTCAGAGCTGTAAAAATCCGAAATCTGCAATTGTGCTCCGATTGCGGTTCTTCATACCTCAAATGATAGGTCACGAGACCTGTAATTGCTATACCATACATTTCGAAGAAATTTCGATTCGAAGAAAATCACCTTACTATAGCTCAGCCGATTCAGAGCTGTAAAAATCCGAAATCTGCAATTGTGCTCCGATTGCGGTTCTTGATACCTTAAATGATAGGTCACGAGACCTGTAATTGCTATACCATACATTTTGAAGAAAGTTCGATTCGAAGAAAATCACCTTACTATAGCTCAGCCGATTCAGAGCTGTAAAAATCCTAAATCTGCAATTGTGCTCCGATTGCGGTTCTTGATACCTCAAATGATAGGTCACGAGACCTGTAATTGCTATACCATACATTTCGAAGAAAGTTCGATTCGAAGAAAATCACCTTACTATAGCTCAACCGATTCAGAGCTGTAAAAATCCGAAATCTGCAATTGTGCTCCGATTGCGGTTCTTGATACCTCAAATGATAGGTCACGAGACCTGTAATTGCTATACCATACATTTTGAAGAAAGTTCGATTCGAAGAAAATCACCTTACTATAGCTCAGCCGATTCAGAGCTGTAAAAATCCTAAATCTGCAATTGTGCTCCGATTGCGGTTCTTGATACCTTAAATGATAGGTCACGAGACCTGTAATTGCTATACCATACATTTCGAAGAAAGTTCGATTCGAAGAAAATCACCTTACTATAGCTCAGCCGATTCAGAGCTGTAAAAATCCGAAATCTGCAATTGTGCTCCGATTGCGGTTCTTCATACCTCAAATGATAGGTCACGAGACCTGTAATTGCTATACCATACATTTCGAAGAAAGTTCGATTCGAAGAAAATCACCTTACTATAGCTCAGCCGATTCAGAGCTGTAAAAATCCGAAATCTGCAATTGTGCTCCGATTGCGGTTCTTCATACCTCAAATGATAGGTCACGAGACCTGTAATTGCTATACCATACATTTCGAAGAAAGTTCGATTCGAAGAAAATCACCTTACTATAGCTCAGCCGATTCAGAGCTGTAAAACTCCGAAATCTGCAATTGTGCTCCGATTGCGGTTCTTCATACCTCAAATGATAGGTCACGAGACCTGTAATTGCTATACCATACATTTCGAAGAAAGTTCGATTCGAAGAAAATCACCTTACTATAGCTCAGCCGATTCAGAGCTGTAAAAATCCGAAATCTGCAATTGTGCTCCGATTGCGGTTCTTCATACCTCAAATGATAGGTCACGAGACCTGTAATTGCTATACCATACATTTCGAAGAAAGTTCGATTCGAAGAAAATCACCTTACTATAGCTCAGCCGATTCAGAGCTGTAAAAATCCGAAATCTGCAATTGTGCTCCGATTGCGGTTCTTCATACCTCAAATGATAGGTCTCGAGACTTGTAATTGTTATGCCAAACCGCATTAAAATTGGTTGATTATTTCCATACATTTCACAGAAAAATCGATTCGAAGAAAATCACCTTACTATAGCTCAGCCGATTCAGAGCTGTAAAACTCCGAAATCTGCAATTGTGCTCCGATTGCGGTTCTTCATACCTCAAATGATAGGTCACGAGACCTGTAATTGCTATACCATACATTTCGAAGAAAGTTCGATTCGAAGAAAATCACCTTACTATAGCTCAGCCGATTCAGAGCTGTAAAAATCCGAAATCTGCAATTGTGCTCCGATTGCGGTTCTTCATACCTCAAATGATAGGTCACGAGACCTGTAATTGCTATACCATACATTTCGAAGAAAGTTCGATTCGAAGAAAATCACCTTACTATAGCTCAGCCGATTCAGAGCTGTAAAAATCCGAAATCTGCAATTGTGCTCCGATTGCGGTTCTTGATACCTCAAATGATAGGTCTCGGGACTTGTAATTGTTATGCCAAACCGCATTAAAATTGGTTGATTATTTCCATACATTTCACAGAAAAATCGATTCGAAGAAAATCATCTTACTATAGCTCAGCCGATTCAGAGCTGTAAAAATCCGAAATCTGCAATTGTGCTCCGATTGCGGTTCTTCATACCTCAAATGATAGGTCACGAGACCTGTAATTGCTATACCATACATTTCGAAGAAATTTCGATTCGAAGAAAATCACCTTACTATAGCTCAGCCGATTCAGAGCTGTAAAAATCCGAAATCTGCAATTGTGCTCCGATTGCGGTTCTTGATACCTTAAATGATAGGTCACGAGACCTGTAATTGCTATACCATACATTTTGAAGAAAGTTCGATTCGAAGAAAATCACCTTACTATAGCTCAGCCGATTCAGAGCTGTAAAAATCCGAAATCTGCAATTGTGCTCCGATTGCGGTTCTTGATACCTCAAATGATAGGTCACGAGACCTGTAATTGCTATACCATACATTTTGAAGAAAGTTCGATTCGAAGAAAATCACCTTACTATAGCTCAGCCGATTCAGAGCTGTAAAAATCCGAAATCTGCAATTGTGCTCCGATTGCGGTTCTTGATACCTTAAATGATAGGTCACGAGACCTGTAATTGCTATACCATACATTTCGAAGAAAGTTCGATTCGAAGAAAATCACCTTACTATAGCTCAGCCGATTCAGAGCTGTAAAAATCCGAAATCTGCAATTGTGGTCCGATTGCGGTTCTTGATACCTCAAATGATAGGTCACGAGACCTGTAATTGCTATACCATACATTTCGAAGAAAGTTCGATTCGAAGAAAATCACCTTACTATAGCTCAGCCGATTCAGAGCTGTAAAAATCCGAAATCTGCAATTGTGCTCCGATTGCGGTTCTTCATACCTCAAATGATAGGTCTCGGGACTTGTAATTGTTATGCCAAACCGCATTAAAATTGGTTGATTATTTCCATACATTTCACAGAAAAATCGATTCGAAGAAAATCACCTTACTATAGCTCAGCCGATTCAGAGCTGTAAAACTCCGAAATCTGCAATTGTGCTCCGATTGCGGTTCTTCATACCTCAAATGATAGGTCACGAGACCTGTAATTGCTATACCATACATTTCGAAGAAAGTTCGATTCGAAGAAAATCACCTTACTATAGCTCAGCCGATTCAGAGCTGTAAAAATCCGAAATCTGCAATTGTGCTCCGATTGCGGTTCTTCATACCTCAAATGATAGGTCACGAGACCTGTAATTGCTATACCATACATTTCGAAGAAAGTTCGATTCGAAGAAAATCACCTTACTATAGCTCAGCCGATTCAGAGCTGTAAAACTCCGAAATCTGCAATTGTGCTCCGATTGCGGTTCTTCATACCTCAAATGATAGGTCACGAGACCTGTAATTGCTATACCATACATTTCGAAGAAAGTTCGATTCGAAGAAAATCACCTTACTATAGCTCAGCCGATTCAGAGCTGTAAAAATCCTAAATCTGCAATTGTGCTCCGATTGCGGTTCTTGATACCTCAAATGATAGGTCTCGGGACTTGTAATTGTTATGCCAAACCGCATTAAAATTGGTTGATTATTTCCATACATTTCACAGAAAAATCGATTCGAAGAAAATCTCCTTACTATAGCTCAGCCGATTCAGAGCTGTAAAAATCCGAAATCTGCAATTGTGCTCCGATTGCGGTTCTTCATACCTCAAATGATAGGTCTCGGGACTTGTAATTGTTATGCCAAACCGCATTAAAATTGGTTGATTATTTCCATACATTTCACAGAAAAATCGATTCGAAGAAAATCACCTTACTATAGCTCAGCCGATTCAGAGCTGTAAAAATCCTAAATCTGCAATTGTGCTCCGATTGCGGTTCTTCATACCTCAAATGATAGGTCACGAGACCTGTAATTGCTATACCATACATTTCGAAAAAAGTTCGATTCGAAGAAAATCACCTTACTATAGCTCAGCCGATTCAGAGCTGTAAAACTCCGAAATCTGCAATTGTGCTCCGATTGCGGTTCTTCATACCTCAAATGATAGGTCACGAGACCTGTAATTGCTATACCATACATTTCGAAGAAAGTTCGATTCGAAGAAAATCACCTTACTATAGCTCAGCCGATTCAGAGCTGTAAAAATCCGAAATCTGCAATTGTGCTCCGATTGCGGTTCTTCATACCTCAAATGATAGGTCACGAGACCTGTAATTGCTATACCATACATTTCGAAGAAAGTTCGATTCGAAGAAAATCACCTTACTATAGCTCAGCCGATTCAGAGCTGTAAAACTCCGAAATCTGCAATTGTGCTCCGATTGCGGTTCTTCATACCTCAAATGATAGGTCACGAGACCTGTAATTGCTATACCATACATTTCGAAGAAAGTTCGATTCGAAGAAAATCACCTTACTATAGCTCAGCCGATTCAGAGCTGTAAAAATCCGAAATCTGCAATTGTGCTCCGATTGCGGTTATTCATACCTCAAATGATAGGTCTCGGGTCTTGTAATTGTTATGCCAAACCGCATTAAAATTGGTTGATTATTTCCATACATTTCACAGAAAAATCGATTCGAAGAAAATCACCTTACTATAGCTCAGCCGATTCAGAGCTGTAAAACTCCGAAATCTGCAATTGTGCTCCGATTGCGGTTCTTCATACCTCAAATGATAGGTCACGAGACCTGTAATTGCTATACCATACATTTCGAAGAAAGTTCGATTCGAAGAAAATCACCTTACTATAGCTCAGCCGATTCAGAGCTGTAAAAATCCGAAATCTGCAATTGTGCTCCGATTGCGGTTCTTCATACCTCAAATGATAGGTCACGAGACCTGTAATTGCTATACCATACATTTCGAAGAAAGTTCGATTCGAAGAAAATCACCTTACTATAGCTCAGCCGATTCAGAGCTGTAAAACTCCGAAATCTGCAATTGTGCTCCGATTGCGGTTCTTCATACCTCAAATGATAGGTCACGAGACCTGTAATTGCTATACCATACATTTCGAAGAAAGTTCGATTCGAAGAAAATCACCTTACTATAGCTCAGCCGATTCAGAGCTGTAAAAATCCGAAATCTGCAATTGTGCTCCGATTGCGGTTCTTCATACCTCAAATGATAGGTCACGAGACCTGTAATTGCTATACCATACATTTCGAAAAAAGTTCGATTCGAAGAAAATCACCTTACTATAGCTCAGCCGATTCAGAGCTGTAAATATCCGAAATCTGCAATTGTGCTCCGATTGCGGTTCTTCATACCTCAAATGATAGGTCTCGGGACTTGTAATTGTTATGCCAAACCGCATTAAAATTGGTTGATTATTTCCATACATTTCACAGAAAAATCGATTCGAAGAAAATCACCTTACTATAGCTCAGCCGATTCAGAGCTGTAAAACTCCGAAATCTGCAATTGTGCTCCGATTGCGGTTCTTCATACCTCAAATGATAGGTCACGAGACCTGTAATTGCTATACCATACATTTCGAAGAAAGTTCGATTCGAAGAAAATCACCTTACTATAGCTCAGCCGATTCAGAGCTGTAAAAATCCGAAATCTGCAATTGTGTTCCGATTGCGGTTCTTCATACCTCAAATGATAGGTCACGAGACCTGTAATTGCTATACCATACATTTCGAAGAAAGTTCGATTCGAAGAAAATCACCTTACTATAGCTCAGCCGATTCAGAGCTGTAAAACTCCGAAATCTGCAATTGTGCTCCGATTGCGGTTCTTCATACCTCAAATGATAGGTCACGAGACCTGTAATTGCTATACCATACATTTCGAAGAAAGTTCGATTCGAAGAAAATCACCTTACTATAGCTCAGCCGATTCAGAGCTGTAAAAATCCGAAATCTGCAATTGTGCTCCGATTGCGGTTCTTCATACCTCAAATGATAGGTCACGAGACCTGTAATTGCTATACCATACATTTCGAAGAAAGTTCGATTCGAAGAAAATCACCTTACTATAGCTCAGCCGATTCAGAGCTGTAAAAATCCGAAATCTGCAATTGTGCTCCGATTGCGGTTCTTCATACCTCAAATGATAGGTCTCGGGACTTGTAATTGTTATGCCAAACCGCATTAAAATTGGTTGATTATTTCCATACATTTCACAGAAAAATCGATTCGAAGAAAATCACCTTACTATAGCTCAGCCGATTCAGAGCTGTAAAACTCCGAAATCTGCAATTGTGCTCCGATTGCGGTTCTTCATACCTCAAATGATAGGTCACGAGACCTGTAATTGCTATACCATACATTTCGAAGAAAGTTCGATTCGAAGAAAATCACCTTACTATAGCTCAGCCGATTCAGAGCTGTAAAAATCCTAAATCTGCAATTGTGCTCCGATTGCGGTTCTTCATACCTCAAATGATAGGTCACGAGACCTGTAATTGCTATACCATACATTTCGAAGAAAGTTCGATTCGAAGAAAATCACCTTACTATAGCTCAGCCGATTCAGAGCTGTAAAAATCCGAAATCTGCAATTGTGCTCCGATTGCGGTTCTTCATACCTCAAATGATAGGTCACGAGACCTGTAATTGCTATACCATACATTTCGAAGAAAGTTCGATTCGAAGAAAATCACCTTATTATAGCTCAGCCGATTCAGAGCTGTAAAACTCCGAAATCTGCAATTGTGCTCCGATTGCGGTTCTTCATACCTCAAATGATAGGTCACGAGACCTGTAATTGCTATACCATACATTTCGAAGAAAGTTCGATTCGAAGAAAATCACCTTACTATAGCTCAGCCGATTCAGAGCTGTAAAAATCCTAAATCTGCAATTGTGCTCCGATTGCGGTTCTTCATACCTCAAACGATAGGTCACGAGACCTGTAATTGCTATACCATACATTTCGAAGAAAGTTCGATTCGAAGAAAATCACCTTACTATAGCTCAGCCGATTCAGAGCTGTAAAAATCCGAAATCTGCAATTGTGCTCCGATTGCAATTCTTCATACCTCAAATGATAGGTCTCGGGACTTGTAATTGTTATGCCAAACCGCATTAAAATTGGTTGATTATTTCCATACATTTCACAGAAAAATCGATTCGAAGAAAATCACCTTACTATAGCTCAGCCGATCCAGAGCTGTAAAACTCCGAAATCTGCAATTGTGCTCCGATTGCGGTTCTTCATACCTCAAATGATAGGTCACGAGACCTGTAATTGCTATACCATACATTTCGAAGAAAGTTCGATTCGAAGAAAATCACCTTACTATAGCTCAGCCGATTCAGAGCTGTAAAAATCCGAAATCTGCAATTGTGCTCCGATTGCGGTTCTTCATACCTCAAATGATAGGTCACGAGACCTGTAATTGCTATACCATACATTTCGAAGAAAGTTCGATTCGAAGAAAATCACCTTACTATAGCTCAGCCGATTCAGAGCTGTAAAAATCCGAAATCTGCAATTGTGCTCCGATTGCGGTTCTTGATACCTCAAATGATAGGTCTCGGGACTTGTAATTGTTATGCCAAACCGCATTAAAATTGGTTGATTATTTCCATACATTTCACAGAAAAATCGATTCGAAGAAAATCACCTTACTATAGCTCAGCCGATTCAGAGCTGTAAAAATCCTAAATCTGCAATTGTGCTCCGATTGCGGTTCTTCATACCTCAAATGATAGGTCACGAGACCTGTAATTGCTATACCATACATTTCGAAGAAAGTTCGATTCGAAGAAAATCACCTTACTATAGCTCAGCCGATTCAGAGCTGTAAAAATCCGAAATCTGCAATTGTGCTCCGATTGCGGTTCTTGATACCTCAAATGATAGGTCTCGGGACTTGTAATTGTTATGCCAAACCGCATTAAAATTGGTTGATTATTTCCATACATTTCACAGAAAAATCGATTCGAAGAAAATCACCTTACTATAGCTCAGCCGATTCAGAGCTGTAAAACTCCGAAATCTGCAATTGTGCTCCGATTGCGGTTCTTCATACCTCAAATGATAGGTCACGAGACCTGTAGTTGCTATACCATACATTTCGAAGAAAGTTCGATTCGAAGAAAATCACCTTACTATAGCTCAGCCGATTCAGAGCTGTAAAAATCCGAAATCTGCAATTGTGCTCCGATTGCGGTTCTTGATACCTCAAATGATAGGTCTCGGGACTTGTAATTGTTATGCCAAACCGCATTAAAATTGGTTGATTATTTCCATACATTTCACAGAAAAATCGATTCGAAGAAAATCACCTTACTATAGCTCAGCCGATTCAGAGCTGTAAAAATCCTAAATCTGCAATTGTGCTCCGATTGCGGTTCTTCATACCTCAAATGATAGGTCACGAGACCTGTAATTGCTATACCATACATTTCGAAGAAAGTTCGATTCGAAGAAAATCACCTTAATCGGCTCAGCCGATTCAGAGCTGTAAAAATCCGAAATCTGCAATTGTCTTCCGATTGCGGTTCTTCATACCTCAAATGATAGGTCTCGGGACTTGTAATTGTTATGCCAAACCGCATTAAAATTGGTTGATTATTTCCATACATTTCACAGAAAAATCGATTCGAAGAAAATCACCTTACTATAGCTCAGCCGATTCAGAGCTGTAAAACTCCGAAATCTGCAATTGTGCTCCGATTGCGGTTCTTGATACCTCAAATGATAGGTCACGAGACCTGTAATTGCTATACCATACATTTCGAAGAAAGTTCGATTCGAAGAAAATCACCTTACTATAGCTCAGCCGATTCAGAGCTGTAAAAATCCGAAATCTGCAATTGTGCTCCGATTGCGGTTCTGCATACCTCAAATGATAGGTCTCGGGACTTGTAATTGTTATGCCAAACCGCATTAAAATTGGTTGATTATTTCCATACATTTCACAGAAAAATCGATTCGAAGAAAATCACCTTACTATAGCTCAGCCGATTCAGAGCTGTAAAACTCCGAAATCTGCAATTGTGCTCCGATTGCGGTTCTTCATACCTCAAATGATAGGTCACGAGACCTGTAATTGCTATACCATACATTTCGAAGAAAGTTCGATTCGAAGAAAATCACCTTACTATAGCTCAGCCGATTCAGAGCTGTAAAAATCCGAAATCTGCAATTGTGCTCCGATTGCGGTTCTTCATACCTCAAATGATAGGTCACGAGACCTGTAATTGCTATACCATACATTTCGAAGAAAGTTCGATTCGAAGAAAATCACCTTACTATAGCTCAGCCGATTCAGAGCTGTAAAAATCCGAAATCTGCAATTGTGCTCCGATTGCGGTTCTTCATACCTCAAATGATAGGTCACGAGACCTGTAATTGCTATACCATACATTTCGAAGAAAGTTCGATTCGAAGAAAATCACCTTACTATAGCTCAGCCGATTCAGAGCTGTAAAAATCCGAAATCTGCAATTGTGCTCCGATTGCGGTTCTTCATACCTCAAATGATAGGTCTCGGGACTTGTAATTGTTATGCCAAACCGCATTAAAATTGGTTGATTATTTCCATACATTTCACAGAAAAATCGATTCGAAGAAAATCACCTTACTATAGCTCAGCCGATTCAGAGCTGTAAAACTCCGAAATCTGCAATTGTGCTCCGATTGCGGTTCTTCATACCTCAAATGATAGGTCACGAGACCTGTAATTGCTATACCATACATTTCGAAGAAATTTCGATTCGAAGAAAATCACCTTACTATAGCTCAGCCGATTCAGAGCTGTAAAAATCCGAAATCTGCAATTGTGCTCCGATTGCGGTTCTTGATACCTTAAATGATAGGTTACGAGACCTGTAATTGCTATACCATACATTTCGAAGAAAGTTCGATTCGAAGAAAATCACCTTACTATAGCTCAGCCGATTCAGAGCTGTAAAAATCCGAAATCTGCAATTGTGCTCCGATTGCGGTTCTTCATACCTCAAATGATAGGTCACGAGACCTGTAATTGCTATACCATACATTTCGAAGAAAGTTCGATTCGAAGAAAATCACCTTACTATAGCTCAGCCGATTCAGAGCTGTAAAAATCCTAAATCTGCAATTGTGCTCCGATTGCGGTTCTTGATACCTCAAATGATAGGTCTCGGGACTTGTAATTGTTATGCCAAACCGCATTAAAATTGGTTGATTATTTCCATACATTTCACAGAAAAATCGATTCGAAGAAAATCACCTTACTATAGCTCAGCCGATTCAGAGCTGTAAAAATCCTAAATCTGCAATTGTGCTCCGATTGCGGTTCTTCATACCTCAAATGATAGGTCACGAGACCTGTAATTGCTATACCATACATTTAGAAGAAAGTTCGATTCGAAGAAAATCACCTTACTATAGCTCAGCCGATTCAGAGCTGTAAAAATCCGAAATCTGCAATTGTGCTCCGATTGCGGTTCTTCATACCTCAAATGATAGGTCACGAGACCTGTAATTGCTATACCATACATTTCGAAGAAAGTTCGATTCGAAGAAAATCACCTTACTATAGCTCAGCCGATTCAGAGCTGTAAAAATCCGAAATCTGCAATTGTGCTCCGATTGCGGTTCTTCATACCTCAAATGATAGGTCTCGGGACTTGTAATTGTTATGCCAAATCGCATTAAAATTGGTTGATTATTTCCATACATTTCACAGAAAAATCGATTCGAAGAAAATCACCTTACTATAGCTCAGCCGATTCAGAGCTGTAAAACTCCGAAATCTGCAATTGTGCTCCGATTGCGGTTCTTCATACCTCAAATGATAGGTCACGAGACCTGTAATTGCTATACCATACATTTCGAAGAAAGTTCGATTCGAAGAAAATCACCTTACTATAGCTCAGCCGATTCAGAGCTGTAAAAATCCGAAATCTGCAATTGTGCTCCGATTGCGGTTCTTGATACCTCAAATGATAGGTCTCGGGACTTGTAATTGTTATGCCAAACCGCATTAAAATTGGTTGATTATTTCCATACATTTCACAGAAAAATCGATTCGAAGAAAATCACCTTACTATAGCTCAGCCGATTCAGAGCTGTAAAAATCCGAAATCTGCAATTGTGCTCCGATTGCGGTTCTTCATACCTCAAATGATAGGTCTCGGGACTTGTAATTGTTATGCTAAACCGCATTAAAATTAGTTGATTATTTATATACATTTCACAGAAAAATCGATTCGAAGAAAATCACCTTACTATAGCTCAGCCGATTCAGAGCTGTAAAACTCCGAAATCTGCAATTGTGCTCCGATTGCGGTTCTTCATACCTCAAATGATAGGTCACGAGACCTGTAATTGCTATACCATACATTTCGAAGAAAGTTCGATTCGAAGAAAATCACCTTACTATAGCTCAGCCGATTCAGAGCTGTAAAAATCCGAAATCTGCAATTGTGCTCCGATTGCGGTTCTTGATACCTCAAATGATAGGTCTCGGGACTTGTAATTGTTATGCCAAACCGCATTAAAATTGGTTGATTATTTCCATACATTTCACAGAAAAATCGATTCGAAGAAAATCACCTTACTATAGCTCAGCCGATTCAGAGCTGTAAAAATCCTAAATCTGCAATTGTGCTCCGATTGCGGTTCTTCATACCTCAAATGATAGGTCACGAGACCTGTAATTGCTATACCATACATTTCGAAGAAAGTTCGATTCGAAGAAAATCACCTTACTATAGCTCAGCCGATTCAGAGCTGTAAAAATCCGAAATCTGCAATTGTGCTCCGATTGCGGTTCTTGATACCTCAAATGATAGGTCTCGGGACTTGTAATTGTTATGCCAAACCGCATTAAAATTGGTTGATTATTTCCATACATTTCACAGAAAAATCGATTCGAAGAAAATCACCTTACTATAGCTCAGCCGATTCAGAGCTGTAAAACTCCGAAATCTGCAATTGTGCTCCGATTGCGGTTCTTCATACCTCAAATGATAGGTCACGAGACCTGTAATTGCTATACCATACATTTCGAAGAAAGTTCGATTCGAAGAAAATCACCTTACTATAGCTCAGCCGATTCAGAGCTGTAAAAATCCGAAATCTGCAATTGTGCTCCGATTGCGGTTCTTCATACCTCAAATGATAGGTCACGAGACCTGTAATTGCTATACCATACATTTCGAAGAAAGTTCGATTCGAAGAAAATCACCTTACTATAGCTCAGCCGATTCAGAGCTGTAAAAATCCGAAATCTGCAATTGTGCTCCGATTGCGGTTCTTGATACCTCAAATGATAGGTCTCGGGACTTGTAATTGTTATGCCAAACCGCATTAAAATTGGTTGATTATTTCCATACATTTCACAGAAAAATCGATTCGAAGAAAATCACCTTACTATAGCTCAGCCGATTCAGAGCTGTAAAACTCCGAAATCTGCAATTGTGCTCCGATTGCGGTTCTTCATACCTCAAATGATAGGTCACGAGACCTGTAATTGCTATACCATACATTTCGAAGAAAGTTCGATTCGAAGAAAATCACCTTACTATAGCTCAGCCGATTCAGAGCTGTAAAAATCCGAAATCTGCAATTGTGCTCCGATTGCGGTTCTTGATACCTCAAATGATAGGTCTCGGGACTTGTAATTGTTATGCCAAACCGCATTAAAATTGGTTGATTATTTCCATACATTTCACAGAAAAATCGATTCGAAGAAAATCACCTTACTATAGCTCAGCCGATTCAGAGCTGTAAAACTCCGAAATCTGCAATTGTGCTCCGATTGCGGTTCTTCATACCTCAAATGATAGGTCACGAGACCTGTAATTGTTATACCATACATTTCGAAGAAAGTTCGATTCGAAGAAAATCACCTTACTATAGCTCAGCCGATTCAGAGCTGTAAAAATCCTAAATCTGCAATTGTGCTCCGATTGCGGTTCTTCATACCTCAAATGACAGGTCACGAGACCTGTAATTGCTATACCATACATTTCGAAGAAAGTTCGATTCGAAGAAAATCACCTTACTATAGCTCAGCCGATTCAGAGCTGTAAAAATCCGAAATCTGCAATTGTGCTCCGATTGCGGTTCTTCATACCTCAAATGATAGGTCTCGGGACTTGTAATTGTTATGCCAAACCGCATTAAAATTGGTTGATTATTTCCATACATTTCACAGAAAAATCGATTCGAAGAAAATCACCTTACTATAGCTCAGCCGATTCAGAGCTGTAAAAATCCTAAATCTGCAATTGTGCTCCGATTGCGGTTCTTCATACCTCAAATGACAGGTCACGAGACCTGTAATTGCTATACCATACATTTCGAAGAAAGTTCGATTCGAAGAAAATCACCTTACTATAGCTCAGCCGATTCAGAGCTGTAAAAATCCGAAATCTGCAATTGTGCTCCGATTGCGGTTCTTGATACCTCAAATGATAGGTCTCGGGACTTGTAATTGTTATGCCAAACCGCATTAAAATTGGTTGATTATTTCCATACATTTCACAGAAAAATCGATTCGAAGAAAATCACCTTACTATAGCTCAGCCGATTCAGAGCTGTAAAAATCCTAAATCTGCAATTGTGCTCCGATTGCGGTTCTTCATACCTCAAATGACAGGTCACGAGACCTGTAATTGCTATACCATACATTTCGAAGAAAGTTCGATTCGAAGAAAATCACCTTACTATAGCTCAGCCGATTCAGAGCTGTAAAAATCCGAAATCTGCAATTGTGCTCCGATTGCGGTTCTTCATACCTCAAATCATAGGTCTCGGGACTTGTAATTGTTATGCCAAACCGCATTAAAATTGGTTGATTATTTCCATACATTTCACAGAAAAATCGATTCGAAGAAAATCACCTTACTATAGCTCAGCCGATTCAGAGCTGTAAAAATCCGAAATCTGCAATTGTGCTCCGATTGCGGTTCTTCATACCTCAAATGATAGGTCACGAGACCTGTAATTGCTATACCATACATTTCGAAGAAAGTTCGATTCGAAGAAAATCACCTTACTATAGCTCAGCCGATTCAGAGCTGTAAAAATCCGAAATCTGCAATTGTGCTCCGATTGCGGTTCTTCATACCTCAAATGATAGGTCACGAGACCTGTAATTGCTATACCATACATTTCGAAGAAAGTTCGATTCGAAGAAAATCACCTTACTATAGCTCAGCCGATTCAGAGCTGTAAAAATCCGAAATCTGCAATTGTGCTCCGATTGCGGTTCTTCATACCTCAAATGATAGGTCTCGGGACTTGTAATTGTTATGCCAAACCGCATTAAAATTGGTTGATTATTTCCATACATTTCACAGAAAAATCGATTCGAAGAAAATCACCTTACTATAGCTCAGCCGATTCAGAGCTGTAAAACTCCGAAATCTGCAATTGTGCTCCGATTGCGGTTCTTCATACCTCAAATGATAGGTCACGAGACCTGTAATTGCTATACCATACATTTCGAAGAAAGTTCGATTCGAAGAAAATCACCTTACTATAGCTCAGCCGATTCAGAGCTGTAAAAATCCGAAATCTGCAATTGCGCTCCGATTGCGGTTCTTCATACCTCAAATGATAGGTCACGAGACCTGTAATTGCTATACCATACATTTCGAAGAAAGTTCGATTCGAAGAAAATCACCTTACTATAGCTCAGCCGATTCAGAGCTGTAAAACTCCGAAATCTGCAATTGTGCTCCGATTGCGGTTCTTCATACCTCAAATGATAGGTCACGAGACCTGTAATTGCTATACCATACATTTCGAAGAAAGTTCGATTCGAAGAAAATCACCTTACTATAGCTCAGCCGATTCAGAGCTGTAAAAATCCGAAATCTGCAATTGTGCTCCGATTGCGGTTCTTGATACCTCAAATGATAGGTCTCGAGACTTGTAATTGTTATGCCAAACCGCATTAAAATTGGTTGATTATTTCCATACATTTCACAGAAAAATCGATTCGAAGAAAATCACCTTACTATAGCTCAGCCGATTCAAAGCTGTAAAACTCCGAAATCTGCAATTGTGCTCCGATTGCGGTTCTTCATACCTCAAATGATAGGTCACGAGACCTGTAATTGCTATACCATACATTTCGAAGAAAGTTCGATTCGAAGAAAATCACCTTACTATAGCTCAGCCGATTCAGAGCTGTAAAAATCCGAAATCTGCAATTGTGCTCCGATTGCGGTTCTTCATACCTCAAATGATAGGTCACGAGACCTGTAATTGCTATACCATACATTTCGAAGAAAGTTCGATTCGAAGAAAATCACCTTACTATAGCTCAGCCGATTCAGAGCTGTAAAAATCCGAAATCTGCAATTGTGCTCCGATTGCGGTTCTTGATACCTCAAATGATAGGTCTCGGGACTTGTAATTGTTATGCCAAACCGCATTAAAATTGGTTGATTATTTCCATACATTTCACAGAAAAATCGATTCGAAGAAAATCACCTTACTATAGCTCAGCCGATTCAGAGCTGTAAAACTCCGAAATCTGCAATTGTGCTCCGATTGCGGTTCTTCATACCTCAAATGATAGGTCACGAGACCTGTAATTGCTATACCATACATTTCGAAGAAAGTTCGATTCGAAGAAAATCACCTTACTATAGCTCAGCCGATTCAGAGCTGTAAAAATCCGAAATCTGCAATTGTGCTCCGATTGCGGTTCTTGATACCTCAAATGATAGGTCTCGGGACTTGTAATTGTTATGCCAAACCGCATTAAAATTGGTTGATTATTTCCATACATTTCACAGAAAAATCGATTCGAAGAAAATCACCTTACTATAGCTCAGCCGATTCAGAGCTGTAAAACTCCGAAATCTGCAATTGTGCTCCGATTGCGGTTCTTCATACCTCAAATGATAGGTCACGAGACCTGTAATTGTTATACCATACATTTCGAAGAAAGTTCGATTCGAAGAAAATCACCTTACTATAGCTCAGCCGATTCAGAGCTGTAAAAATCCTAAATCTGCAATTGTGCTCCGATTGCGGTTCTTCATACCTCAAATGACAGGTCACGAGACCTGTAATTGCTATACCATACATTTCGAAGAAAGTTCGATTCGAAGAAAATCACCTTACTATAGCTCAGCCGATTCAGAGCTGTAAAAATCCGAAATCTGCAATTGTGCTCCGATTGCGGTTCTTCATACCTCAAATGATAGGTCTCGGGACTTGTAATTGTTATGCCAAACCGCATTAAAATTGGTTGATTATTTCCATACATTTCACAGAAAAATCGATTCGAAGAAAATCACCTTACTATAGCTCAGCCGATTCAGAGCTGTAAAAATCCTAAATCTGCAATTGTGCTCCGATTGCGGTTCTTCATACCTCAAATGACAGGTCACGAGACCTGTAATTGCTATACCATACATTTCGAAGAAAGTTCGATTCGAAGAAAATCACCTTACTATAGCTCAGCCGATTCAGAGCTGTAAAAATCCGAAATCTGCAATTGTGCTCCGATTGCGGTTCTTGATACCTCAAATGATAGGTCTCGGGACTTGTAATTGTTATGCCAAACCGCATTAAAATTGGTTGATTATTTCCATACATTTCACAGAAAAATCGATTCGAAGAAAATCACCTTACTATAGCTCAGCCGATTCAGAGCTGTAAAAATCCTAAATCTGCAATTGTGCTCCGATTGCGGTTCTTCATACCTCAAATGACAGGTCACGAGACCTGTAATTGCTATACCATACATTTCGAAGAAAGTTCGATTCGAAGAAAATCACCTTACTATAGCTCAGCCGATTCAGAGCTGTAAAAATCCGAAATCTGCAATTGTGCTCCGATTGCGGTTCTTCATACCTCAAATCATAGGTCTCGGGACTTGTAATTGTTATGCCAAACCGCATTAAAATTGGTTGATTATTTCCATACATTTCACAGAAAAATCGATTCGAAGAAAATCACCTTACTATAGCTCAGCCGATTCAGAGCTGTAAAAATCCGAAATCTGCAATTGTGCTCCGATTGCGGTTCTTCATACCTCAAATGATAGGTCACGAGACCTGTAATTGCTATACCATACATTTCGAAGAAAGTTCGATTCGAAGAAAATCACCTTACTATAGCTCAGCCGATTCAGAGCTGTAAAAATCCGAAATCTGCAATTGTGCTCCGATTGCGGTTCTTCATACCTCAAATGATAGGTCACGAGACCTGTAATTGCTATACCATACATTTCGAAGAAAGTTCGATTCGAAGAAAATCACCTTACTATAGCTCAGCCGATTCAGAGCTGTAAAAATCCGAAATCTGCAATTGTGCTCCGATTGCGGTTCTTCATACCTCAAATGATAGGTCTCGGGACTTGTAATTGTTATGCCAAACCGCATTAAAATTGGTTGATTATTTCCATACATTTCACAGAAAAATCGATTCGAAGAAAATCACCTTACTATAGCTCAGCCGATTCAGAGCTGTAAAACTCCGAAATCTGCAATTGTGCTCCGATTGCGGTTCTTCATACCTCAAATGATAGGTCACGAGACCTGTAATTGCTATACCATACATTTCGAAGAAAGTTCGATTCGAAGAAAATCACCTTACTATAGCTCAGCCGATTCAGAGCTGTAAAAATCCGAAATCTGCAATTGCGCTCCGATTGCGGTTCTTCATACCTCAAATGATAGGTCACGAGACCTGTAATTGCTATACCATACATTTCGAAGAAAGTTCGATTCGAAGAAAATCACCTTACTATAGCTCAGCCGATTCAGAGCTGTAAAACTCCGAAATCTGCAATTGTGCTCCGATTGCGGTTCTTCATACCTCAAATGATAGGTCACGAGACCTGTAATTGCTATACCATACATTTCGAAGAAAGTTCGATTCGAAGAAAATCACCTTACTATAGCTCAGCCGATTCAGAGCTGTAAAAATCCGAAATCTGCAATTGTGCTCCGATTGCGGTTCTTGATACCTCAAATGATAGGTCTCGAGACTTGTAATTGTTATGCCAAACCGCATTAAAATTGGTTGATTATTTCCATACATTTCACAGAAAAATCGATTCGAAGAAAATCACCTTACTATAGCTCAGCCGATTCAAAGCTGTAAAACTCCGAAATCTGCAATTGTGCTCCGATTGCGGTTCTTCATACCTCAAATGATAGGTCACGAGACCTGTAATTGCTATACCATACATTTCGAAGAAAGTTCGATTCGAAGAAAATCACCTTACTATAGCTCAGCCGATTCAGAGCTGTAAAAATCCGAAATCTGCAATTGTGCTCCGATTGCGGTTCTTCATACCTCAAATGATAGGTCTCGGGACTTGTAATTGTTATGCCAAATCGCATTAAAATTGGTTGATTATTTCCATACATTTCACAGAAAAATCGATTCGAAGAAAATCACCTTACTATAGCTCAGCCGATTCAGAGCTGTAAAAATCCGAAATCTGCAATTGTGCTCCGATTGCGGTTCTTCATACCTCAAATGATAGGTCACGAGACCTGTAATTGCTATACCATACATTTCGAAGAAAGTTCGATTCGAAGAAAATCACCTTACTATAGCTCAGCCGATTCAGAGCTGTAAAAATCCGAAATCTGCAATTTTGCTCCGATTGCGGTTCTTCATACCTCAAATGATAGGTCACGAGACCTGTAATTGCTATACCATACATTTCGAAGAAAGTTCGATTCGAAGAAAATCACCTTACTATAGCTCAGCCGATTCAGAGCTGTAAAAATCCGAAATCTGCAATTGTGCTCCGATTGCGGTTCTTGATACCTCAAATGATAGGTCTCGGGACTTGTAATTGTTATGCCAAACCGCATTAAAATTGGTTGATTATTTCCATACATTTCACAGAAAAATCGATTCGAAGAAAATCACCTTACTATAGCTCAGCCGATTCAGAGCTGTAAAAATCCGAAATCTGCAATTGTGCTCCGATTGCGGTTCTTCATACCTCAAATGATAGGTCTCGGGACTTGTAATTGTTATGCCAAACCGCATTAAAATTGGTTGATTATTTCCATACATTTCACAGAAAAATCGATTCGAAGAAAATCACCTTACTATAGCTCAGCCGATTCAGAGCTGTAAAAATCCTAAATCTGCAATTGTGCTCCGATTGCGGTTCTTCATACCTCAAATGATAGGTCACGAGACCTGTAATTGCTATACCATACATTTCGAAGAAAGTTCGATTCGAAGAAAATCACCTTACTATAGCTCAGCCGATTCAGAGCTGTAAAAATCCGAAATCTGCAATTGTGCTCCGATTGCGGTTCTTCATACCTCAAATGATAGGTCTCGGGACTTGTAATTGTTATGCCAAACCGCATTAAAATTGGTTGATTATTTCCATACATTTCACAGAAAAATCGATTCGAAGAAAATCACCTTACTATAGCTCAGCCGATTCAGAGCTGTAAAAATCCGAAATCTGCAATTGTGCTCCGATTGCGGTTCTTCATACCTCAAATGATAGGTCTCGGGACTTGTAATTGTTATGCCAAACCGCATTAAAATTGGTTGATTATTTCCATACATTTCACAGAAAAATCGATTCGAAGAAAATCACCTTACTATAGCTCAGCCGATTCAGAGCTGTAAAAATCCTAAATCTGCAATTGTGCTCCGATTGCGGTTCTTCATACCTCAAATGATAGGTCACGAGACCTGTAATTGCTATACCATACATTTCGAAGAAAGTTCGATTCGAAGAAAATCACCTTACTATAGCTCAGCCGATTCAGAGCTGTAAAAATCCGAAATCTGCAATTGTGCTCCGATTGCGGTTCTTCATTCAAATGATAGGTCACGAGACCTGTAATTGCTATACCATACATTTCGAAGAAAGTTCGATTCGAAGAAAATCACCTTACTATAGCTCAGCCGATTCAGAGCTGTAAAAATCCGAAATCTGCAATTGTGCTCCGATTGCGGTTCTTCATACCTCAAATGATAGGTCTCGGGACTTGTAATTGTTATGCCAAACCGCATTAAAATTGGTTGATTATATCCATACATTTCACAGAAAAATCGATTCGAAGAAAATCACCTTACTATAGCTCAGCCGATTCAGAGCTGTAAAACTCCGAAATCTGCAATTGTGCTCCGATTGCGGTTCTTCATACCTCAAATGATAGGTCACGAGACCTGTAATTGCTATACCATACATTTCGAAGAAAGTTCGATTCGAAGAAAATCACCTTACTATAGCTCAGCCGATTCAGAGCTGTAAAAATCCGAAATCTGCAATTGTGCTCCGATTGCGGTTCTTCATACCTCAAATGACAGGTCACGAGACCTGTAATTGCTATACCATACATTTCGAAGAAAGTTCGATTCGAAGAAAATCACCTTACTATAGCTCAGCCGATTCAGAGCTGTAAAAATCCGAAATCTGCAATTGTGCTCCGATTGCGGTTCTTGATACCTCAAATGATAGGTCTCGGGACTTGTAATTGTTATGCCAAACCGCATTAAAATTGGTTGATTATTTCCATACATTTCACAGAAAAATCGATTCGAAGAAAATCACCTTACTATAGCTCAGCCGATTCAGAGCTGTAAAAATCCTAAATCTGCAATTGTGCTCCGATTGCGGTTCTTCATACCTCAAATGACAGGTCACGAGACCTGTAATTGCTATACCATACATTTCGAAGAAAGTTCGATTCGAAGAAAATCACCTTACTATAGCTCAGCCGATTCAGAGCTGTAAAAATCCGAAATCTGCAATTGTGCTCCGATTGCGGTTCTTCATACCTCAAATCATAGGTCTCGGGACTTGTAATTGTTATGCCAAACCGCATTAAAATTGGTTGATTATTTCCATACATTTCACAGAAAAATCGATTCGAAGAAAATCACCTTACTATAGCTCAGCCGATTCAGAGCTGTAAAAATCCGAAATCTGCAATTGTGCTCCGATTGCGGTTCTTCATACCTCAAATGATAGGTCACGAGACCTGTAATTGCTATACCATACATTTCGAAGAAAGTTCGATTCGAAGAAAATCACCTTACTATAGCTCAGCCGATTCAGAGCTGTAAAAATCCGAAATCTGCAATTGTGCTCCGATTGCGGTTCTTCATACCTCAAATGATAGGTCACGAGACCTGTAATTGCTATACCATACATTTCGAAGAAAGTTCGATTCGAAGAAAATCACCTTACTATAGCTCAGCCGATTCAGAGCTGTAAAAATCCGAAATCTGCAATTGTGCTCCGATTGCGGTTCTTCATACCTCAAATGATAGGTCTCGGGACTTGTAATTGTTATGCCAAACCGCATTAAAATTGGTTGATTATTTCCATACATTTCACAGAAAAATCGATTCGAAGAAAATCACCTTACTATAGCTCAGCCGATTCAGAGCTGTAAAACTCCGAAATCTGCAATTGTGCTCCGATTGCGGTTCTTCATACCTCAAATGATAGGTCACGAGACCTGTAATTGCTATACCATACATTTCGAAGAAAGTTCGATTCGAAGAAAATCACCTTACTATAGCTCAGCCGATTCAGAGCTGTAAAAATCCGAAATCTGCAATTGCGCTCCGATTGCGGTTCTTCATACCTCAAATGATAGGTCACGAGACCTGTAATTGCTATACCATACATTTCGAAGAAAGTTCGATTCGAAGAAAATCACCTTACTATAGCTCAGCCGATTCAGAGCTGTAAAACTCCGAAATCTGCAATTGTGCTCCGATTGCGGTTCTTCATACCTCAAATGATAGGTCACGAGACCTGTAATTGCTATACCATACATTTCGAAGAAAGTTCGATTCGAAGAAAATCACCTTACTATAGCTCAGCCGATTCAGAGCTGTAAAAATCCGAAATCTGCAATTGTGCTCCGATTGCGGTTCTTGATACCTCAAATGATAGGTCTCGAGACTTGTAATTGTTATGCCAAACCGCATTAAAATTGGTTGATTATTTCCATACATTTCACAGAAAAATCGATTCGAAGAAAATCACCTTACTATAGCTCAGCCGATTCAAAGCTGTAAAACTCCGAAATCTGCAATTGTGCTCCGATTGCGGTTCTTCATACCTCAAATGATAGGTCACGAGACCTGTAATTGCTATACCATACATTTCGAAGAAAGTTCGATTCGAAGAAAATCACCTTACTATAGCTCAGCCGATTCAGAGCTGTAAAAATCCGAAATCTGCAATTGTGCTCCGATTGCGGTTCTTCATACCTCAAATGATAGGTCTCGGGACTTGTAATTGTTATGCCAAATCGCATTAAAATTGGTTGATTATTTCCATACATTTCACAGAAAAATCGATTCGAAGAAAATCACCTTACTATAGCTCAGCCGATTCAGAGCTGTAAAAATCCGAAATCTGCAATTGTGCTCCGATTGCGGTTCTTCATACCTCAAATGATAGGTCACGAGACCTGTAATTGCTATACCATACATTTCGAAGAAAGTTCGATTCGAAGAAAATCACCTTACTATAGCTCAGCCGATTCAGAGCTGTAAAAATCCGAAATCTGCAATTTTGCTCCGATTGCGGTTCTTCATACCTCAAATGATAGGTCACGAGACCTGTAATTGCTATACCATACATTTCGAAGAAAGTTCGATTCGAAGAAAATCACCTTACTATAGCTCAGCCGATTCAGAGCTGTAAAAATCCGAAATCTGCAATTGTGCTCCGATTGCGGTTCTTGATACCTCAAATGATAGGTCTCGGGACTTGTAATTGTTATGCCAAACCGCATTAAAATTGGTTGATTATTTCCATACATTTCACAGAAAAATCGATTCGAAGAAAATCACCTTACTATAGCTCAGCCGATTCAGAGCTGTAAAAATCCGAAATCTGCAATTGTGCTCCGATTGCGGTTCTTCATACCTCAAATGATAGGTCTCGGGACTTGTAATTGTTATGCCAAACCGCATTAAAATTGGTTGATTATTTCCATACATTTCACAGAAAAATCGATTCGAAGAAAATCACCTTACTATAGCTCAGCCGATTCAGAGCTGTAAAAATCCTAAATCTGCAATTGTGCTCCGATTGCGGTTCTTCATACCTCAAATGATAGGTCACGAGACCTGTAATTGCTATACCATACATTTCGAAGAAAGTTCGATTCGAAGAAAATCACCTTACTATAGCTCAGCCGATTCAGAGCTGTAAAAATCCGAAATCTGCAATTGTGCTCCGATTGCGGTTCTTCATACCTCAAATGATAGGTCTCGGGACTTGTAATTGTTATGCCAAACCGCATTAAAATTGGTTGATTATTTCCATACATTTCACAGAAAAATCGATTCGAAGAAAATCACCTTACTATAGCTCAGCCGATTCAGAGCTGTAAAAATCCGAAATCTGCAATTGTGCTCCGATTGCGGTTCTTCATACCTCAAATGATAGGTCTCGGGACTTGTAATTGTTATGCCAAACCGCATTAAAATTGGTTGATTATTTCCATACATTTCACAGAAAAATCGATTCGAAGAAAATCACCTTACTATAGCTCAGCCGATTCAGAGCTGTAAAAATCCTAAATCTGCAATTGTGCTCCGATTGCGGTTCTTCATACCTCAAATGATAGGTCACGAGACCTGTAATTGCTATACCATACATTTCGAAGAAAGTTCGATTCGAAGAAAATCACCTTACTATAGCTCAGCCGATTCAGAGCTGTAAAAATCCGAAATCTGCAATTGTGCTCCGATTGCGGTTCTTCATTCAAATGATAGGTCACGAGACCTGTAATTGCTATACCATACATTTCGAAGAAAGTTCGATTCGAAGAAAATCACCTTACTATAGCTCAGCCGATTCAGAGCTGTAAAAATCCGAAATCTGCAATTGTGCTCCGATTGCGGTTCTTCATACCTCAAATGATAGGTCTCGGGACTTGTAATTGTTATGCCAAACCGCATTAAAATTGGTTGATTATATCCATACATTTCACAGAAAAATCGATTCGAAGAAAATCACCTTACTATAGCTCAGCCGATTCAGAGCTGTAAAACTCCGAAATCTGCAATTGTGCTCCGATTGCGGTTCTTCATACCTCAAATGATAGGTCACGAGACCTGTAATTGCTATACCATACATTTCGAAGAAAGTTCGATTCGAAGAAAATCACCTTACTATAGCTCAGCCGATTCAGAGCTGTAAAAATCCGAAATCTGCAATTGTGCTCCGATTGCGGTTCTTGATACCTCAAATGATAGGTCTCGGGACTTGTAATTGTTATGCCAAACCGCATTAAAATTGGTTGATTATTTCCATACATTTCACAGAAAAATCGATTCGAAGAAAATCACCTTACTATAGCTCAGCCGATTCAGAGCTGTAAAAATCCTAAATCTGCAATTGTGCTCCGATTGCGGTTCTTCATACCTCAAATGATAGGTCACGAGACCTGTAATTGCTATACCATACATTTCGAAGAAAGTTCGATTCGAAGAAAATCACCTTACTATAGCTCAGCCGATTCAGAGCTGTAAAAATCCGAAATCTGCAATTGTGCTCCGATTGCGGTTCTTCATACCTCAAATGATAGGTCTCGGGACTTGTAATTGTTATGCCAAACCGCATTAAAATTGGTTGATTATTTCCATACATTTCACAGAAAAATCGATTCGAAGAAAATCACCTTACTATAGCTCAGCCGATTCAGAGCTGTAAAAATCCGAAATCTGCAATTGTGCTCCGATTGCGGTTCTTCATACCTCAAATGATAGGTCACGAGACCTGTAATTGCTATACCATACATTTCGAAGAAAGTTGGATTCGAAGAAAATCACCTTACTATAGCTCAGCCGATTCAGAGCTGTAAAGTTCCGAAATCTGCAATTGTGCTCCGATTGCGGTTCTTGATACCTCAAATGATAGGTCACGAGACCTGTAATTGCTATACCATACATTTCGAAGAAAGTTCGATTCGAAGAAAATCACCTTACTATAGCTCAGCCGATTCAGAGCTGTAAAAATCCGAAATCTGCAATTGTGCTCCGATTGCGGTTCTTCATACCTCAAATGATAGGTCACGAGACCTGTAATTGCTATACCATACATTTCGAAGAAAGTTCGATTCGAAGAAAATCACCTTACTATAGCTCAGCCGATTCAGAGCTGTAAAAATCCGAAATCTGCAATTGTGCTCCGATTGCGGTTCTTGATACCTTAAATGATAGGTCTCGGGACTTGTAATTGTTATGCTAAACCGCATTAAAATTGGTTGATTATTTCCATACATTTCACAGAAAAATCGATTCGAAGAAAATCACCTTACTATAGCTCAGCCGATTCAGAGCTGTAAAAATCCTAAATCTGCAATTGTGCTCCGATTGCGGTTCTTCATACCTCAAATGATAGGTCACGAGACCTGTAATTGCTATACCATACATTTCGAAGAAAGTTCGATTCGAAGAAATCACCTTACTATAGCTCAGCCAATTCAGAGCTGTAAAAATCCGAAATCTGCAATTGTGCTCCGATTGCGGTTCTTGATACCTCAAATGATAGGTCTCGGGACTTGTAATTGTTATGCCAAACCGCATTAAAATTGGTTGATTATTTCCATACATTTCACAGAAAAATCGATTCGAAGAAAATCACCTTACTATAGCTCAGCCGATTCAGAGCTGTAAAACTCCGAAATCTGCAATTGTGCTCCGATTGCGGTTCTTCATACCTCAAATGATAGGTCACGAGACCTGTAATTGCTATACCATACATTTCGAAGAAAGTTCGATTCGAAGAAAATCACCTTACTATAGCTCAGCCGATTCAGAGCTGTAAAAATCCGAAATCTGCAATTGTGCTCCGATTGCGGTTCTTCATACCTCAAATGATAGGTCTCGGGACTTGTAATTGTTATGCCAAACCGCATTAAAATTGGTTGATTATTTCCATACATTTCACAGAAAAATCGATTCGAAGAAAATCACCTTACTATAGCTCAGCCGATTCAGAGCTGTAAAAATCCTAAATCTGCAATTGTGCTCCGATTGCGGTTTTTCATACCTCAAATGATAGGTCACGAAACCTGTAATTGCTATACCATACATTTCGAAGAAAGTTCGATTCGAAGAAAATCACCTTACTATAGCTCAGCCGATTCAGAGCTGTAAAAATCCGAAATCTGCAATTGTGCTCCGATTGCGGTTCTTCATACCTCAAATGATAGGTCACGAGACCTGTAATTGCTATACCATATATTTCGAAGAAAGTTCGATTCGAAGAAAATCACCTTACTATAGCTCAGCCGATTCAGAGCTGTAAAAATCCGAAATCTGCAATTGTGCTCCGATTGCGGTTCTCCATACCTCAAATGATAGGTCTCGGGACTTGTAATTGTTATGCCAAACCGCATTAAAATTGGTTGATTATTTCCATACATTTCACAGAAAAATCGATTCGAAGAAAATCACCTTACTATAGCTCAGCCGATTCAGAGCTGTAAAACTCCGAAATCTGCAATTGTGCTCCGATTGCGGTTCTTCATACCTCAAATGATAGGTCACGAGACCTGTAATTGCTATACCATACATTTCGAAGAAAGTTCGATTCGAAGAAAATCACCTTACTATAGCTCAGCCGATTCAGAGCTGTAAAAATCCGAAATCTGCAATTGTGCTCCGATTGCGGTTCTTCATACCTCAAATGATAGGTCACGAGACCTGTAATTGCTATACCATACATTTCGAAGAAAGTTCGATTCGAAGAAAATCACCTTACTATAGCTCAGCCGATTCAGAGCTGTAAAAATCCGAAATCTGCAATTGTGCTCCGATTGCGGTTCTTGATACCTCAAATGATAGGTCTCGGGACTTGTAATTGTTATGCCAAACCGCATTAAAATTGGTTGATTATTTCCATACATTTCACAGAAAAATCGATTCGAAGAAAATCACCTTACTATAGCTCAGCCGATTCAGAGCTGTAAAAATCCTAAATCTGCAATTGTGCTCCGATTGCGGTTTTTCATACCTCAAATGATAGGTCACGAGACCTGTAATTGCTATACCATACATTTCGAAGAAAGTTCGATTCGAAGAAAATCACCTTACTATAGCTCAGCCGATTCAGAGCTGTAAAAATCGGAAATCTGCAATTGTGCTCCGATTGCGGTTCTTCATACCTCAAATGATAGGTCACGAGACCTGTAATTGCTATACCATATATTTCGAAGAAAGTTCGATTCGAAGAAAATCACCTTACTATAGCTCAGCCGATTCAGAGCTGTAAAAATCCGAAATCTGCAATTGTGCTCCGATTGCGGTTCTCCATACCTCAAATGATAGGTCTCGGGACTTGTAATTGTTATGCCAAACCGCATTAAAATTGGTTGATTATTTCCATACATTTCACAGAAAAATCGATTCGAAGAAAATCACCTTACTATAGCTCAGCCGATTCAGAGCTGTAAAACTCCGAAATCTGCAATTGTGCTCCGATTGCGGTTCTTCATACCTCAAATGATAGGTCACAAGACCTGTAATTGCTATACCATACATTTCGAAGAAAGTTCGATTCGAAGAAAATCACCTTACTATAGCTCAGCCGATTCAGAGCTGTAAAAATCCGAAATCTGCAATTGTGCTCCGATTGCGGTTCTTGATACCTCAAATGATAGGTCTCGGGACTTGTAATTGTTATGCCAAACCGCATTAAAATTGGTTGATTATTTCCATACATTTCACAGAAAAATCGATTCGAAGAAAATCACCTTACTATAGCTCAGCCGATTCAGAGCTGTAAAAATCCTAAATCTGCAATTGTGCTCCGATTGCGGTTCTTCATACCTCAAATGATAGGTCACGAGACCTGTAATTGCTATACCATACATTTCGAAGAAAGTTCGATTCGAAGAAAATCACCTTACTATAGCTCAGCCGATTCAGAGCTGTAAAAATCCGAAATCTGCAATTGTGCTCCGATTGCGGTTCTTCATACCTCAAATGATAGGTCTCGGGACTTGTAATTGTTATGCCAAACCGCATTAAAATTGGTTGATTATTTCCATACATTTCACAGAAAAATCGATTCGAAGAAAATCACCTTACTATAGCTCAGCCGATTCAGAGCTGTAAAAATCCGAAATCTGCAATTGTGCTCCGATTGCGGTTCTTCATACCTCAAATGATAGGTCACGAGACCTGTAATTGCTATACCATACATTTCGAAGAAAGTTGGATTCGAAGAAAATCACCTTACTATAGCTCAGCCGATTCAGAGCTGTAAAGTTCCGAAATCTGCAATTGTGCTCCGATTGCGGTTCTTCATACCTCAAATGATAGGCCACGAGACCTGTAATTGCTATACCATACATTTCGAAGAAAGTTCGATTCGAAGAAAATCACCTTACTATAGCTCAGCCGATTCAGAGCTGTAAAAATCCGAAATCTGCAATTGTGCTCCGATTGCGGTTCTTCATACCTCAAATGATAGGTCACGAGACCTGTAATTGCTATACCATACATTTCGAAGAAAGTTCGATTCGAAGAAAATCACCTTACTATAGCTCAGCCGATTCAGAGCTGTAAAAATCCGAAATCTGCAATTGTGCTCCGATTGCGGTTCTTGATACCTTAAATGATAGGTCTCGGGACTTGTAATTGTTATGCCAAACCGCATTAAAATTGGTTGATTATTTCCATACATTTCACAGAAAAATCGATTCGAAGAAAATCACCTTACTATAGCTCAGCCGATTCAGAGCTGTAAAAATCCTAAATCTGCAATTGTGCTCCGATTGCGGTTCTTCATACCTCAAATGATAGGTCACGAGACCTGTAATTGCTATACCATACATTTCGAAGAAAGTTCGATTCGAAGAAATCACCTTACTATAGCTCAGCCGATTCAGAGCTGTAAAAATCCGAAATCTGCAATTGTGCTCCGATTGCGGTTCTTGATACCTCAAATGATAGGTCTCGGGACTTGTAATTGTTATGCCAAACCGCATTAAAATTGGTTGATTATTTCCATACATTTCACAGAAAAATCGATTCGAAGAAAATCACCTTACTATAGCTCAGCCGATTCAGAGCTGTAAAACTCCGAAATCTGCAATTGTGCTCCGATTGCGGTTCTTCATACCTCAAATGATAGGTCACGAGACCTGTAATTGCTATACCATACATTTCGAAGAAAGTTCGATTCGAAGAAAATCACCTTACTATAGCTCAGCCGATTCAGAGCTGTAAAAATCCGAAATCTGCAATTGTGCTCCGATTGCGGTTCTTCATACCTCAAATGATAGGTAACGAGACCTGTAATTGCTATACCATACATTTCGAAGAAAGTTCGATTCGAAGAAAATCACCTTACTATAGCTCAGCCGATTCAGAGCTGTAAAAATCCGAAATCTGCAATTGTGCTCCGATTGCGGTTCTTGATACCTCAAATGATAGGTCTCGGGACTTGTAATTGTTATGCCAAACCGCATTAAAATTGGTTGATTATTTCCATACATTTCACAGAAAAATCGATTCGAAGAAAATCACCTTACTATAGCTCAGCCGATTCAGAGCTGTAAAAATCCTAAATCTGCAATTGTGCTCCGATTGCGGTTCTTCATACCTCAAATGATAGGTCACGAGACCTGTAATTGCTATACCATACATTTCGAAGAAAGTTCGATTCGAAGAAAATCACCTTACTATAGCTCAGCCGATTCAGAGCTGTAAAAATCCGAAATCTGCAATTGTGCTCCGATTGCGGTTCTTCATACCTCAAATGATAGGTCTCGGGACTTGTAATTGTTATGCCAAACCGCATTAAAATTGGTTGATTATTTCCATACATTTCACAGAAAAATCGATTCGAAGAAAATCACCTTACTATAGCTCAGCCGATTCAGAGCTGTAAAAATCCGAAATCTGCAATTGTGCTCCGATTGCGATTCTTCATACCTCAAATGATAGGTCTCGGGACTTGTAATTGTTATGCCAAACCGCATTAAAATTGGTTGATTATTTCCATACATTTCACAGAAAAATCGATTCGAAGAAAATCACCTTACTATAGCTCAGCCGATTCAGAGCTGTAAAAATCCGAAATCTGCAATTGTGCTCCGATTGCGGTTCTTCATACCTCAAATGATAGGTCTCGGGACTTGTAATTGTTATGCCAAACCGCATTAAAATTGGTTGATTATTTCCATACATTTCACAGAAAAATCGATTCGAAGAAAATCACTTTATTATAGCTCAGCCGATTCAGAGCTGTAAAAATCCGAAATCTGCAATTGTGCTCCGATTGCGGTTCTTCATACCTCAAATGATAGGTCACGAGACCTGTAATTGCTATACCATACATTTCGAAGAAAGTTCGATTCGAAGAAAATCACCTTACTATAGCTCAGCCGATTCAGAGCTGTAAAAATCCTAAATCTGCAATTGTGCTCCGATTGCGGTTCTTCATACCTCAAATGATAGGTCACGAGACCTGTAATTGCTATACCATACATTTCGAAGAAAGTTCGATTCGAAGAAAATCACCTTACTATAGCTCAGCCGATTCAGAGCTGTAAAAATCCGAAATCTGCAATTGTGCTCCGATTGCGATTCTTGATACCTCAAATGATAGGTCTCGGGACTTGTAATTGTTATGCCAAACCGCATTAAAATTGGTTGATTATTTCCATACATTTCACAGAAAAATCGATTCGAAGAAAATCACCTTACTATAGCTCAGCCGATTCAGAGCTGTAAAACTCCGAAATCTGCAATTGTGCTCCGATTGCGGTTTTTCATACCTCAAATGATAGGTCACGAGACCTGTAATTGCTATACCATACATTTCGAAGAAAGTTCGATTCGAAGAAAATCACCTTACTATAGCTCAGCCGATTCAGAGCTGTAAAAATCCGAAATCTGCAATTGTGCTCCGATTGCGGTTCTTCATACCTCAAATGATAGGTCACGAGACCTGTAATTGCTATACCATACATTTCGAAGAAAGTTCGATTCGAAGAAAATCACCTTACTATAGCTCAGCCGATTCAGAGCTGTAAAAATCCGAAATCTGCAATTGTGCTCCGATTGCGGTTCTTGATACCTCAAATGATAGGTCTCGGGACTTGTAATTGTTATGCCAAACCGCATTAAAATTGGTTGATTATTTCCATACATTTCACAGAAAAATCGATTCGAAGAAAATCACCTTACTATAGCTCAGCCGATTCAGAGCTGTAAAAATCCTAAATCTGCAATTGTGCTCCGATTGCGGTTCTTCATACCTCAAATGATAGGTCACGAGACCTGTAATTGCTATACCATACATTTCGAAGAAAGTTCGATTCGAAGAAAATCACCTTACTATAGCTCAGCCGATTCAGAGCTGTAAAAATCCGAAATCTGCAATTGTGCTCCGATTGCGGTTCTTGATACCTCAAATGATAGGTCTCGGGACTTGTAATTGTTATGCCAAACCGCATTAAAATTGGTTGATTATTTCCATACATTTCACAGAAAAATCGATTCGAAGAAAATCACCTTACTATAGCTCAGCCGATTCAGAGCTGTAAAAATCCGAAATCTGCAATTGTGCTCCGATTGCGGTTCTTCATACCTCAAATGATAGGTCACGAGACCTGTAATTGCTATACCATACATTTCGAAGAAAGTTCGATTCGAAGAAAATCACCTTACTATAGCTCAGCCGATTCAGAGCTGTAAAAATCCGAAATCTGCAATTGTGCTCCGATTGCGGTTCTTGATACCTCAAATGATAGGTCTCGGGACTTGTAATTGTTATGCCAAACCGCATTAAAATTGGTTGATTATTTCCATACATTTCACAGAAAAATCGATTCGAAGAAAATCACCTTACTATAGCTCAGCCGATTCAGAGCTGTAAAAATCCGAAATCTGCAATTGTGCTCCGATTGCGGTTCTTCATACCTCAAATGATAGGTCTCGGGACTTGTAATTGTTATGCCAAACCGCATTAAAATTGGTTGATTATTTCCATACATTTCACAGAAAAATCGATTCGAAGAAAATCACCTTACTATAGCTCAGCCGATTCAGAGCTGTAAAAATCCTAAATCTGCAATTGTGCTCCGATTGCGGTTCTTCATACCTCAAATGATAGGTCACGAGACCTGTAATTGCTATACCATACATTTCGAAGAAAGTTCGATTCGAAGAAAATCACCTTACTATAGCTCAGCCGATTCAGAGCTGTAAAAATCCGAAATCTGCAATTGTGCTCCGATTGCGGTTCTTGATACCTCAAATGATAGGTCTCGGGACTTGTAATTGTTATGCCAAACCGCATTAAAATTGGTTGATTATTTCCATACATTTCACAGAAAAATCGATTCGAAGAAAATCACCTTACTATAGCTCAGCCGATTCAGAGCTGTAAAAATCCGAAATCTGCAATTGTGCTCCGATTGCGGTTCTTCATACCTCAAATGATAGGTCACGAGACCTGTAATTGCTATACCATACATTTCGAAGAAAGTTCGATTCGAAGAAAATCACCTTACTATAGCTCAGCCGATTCAGAGCTGTAAAAATCCGAAATCTGCAATTGTGCTCCGATTGCGGTTCTTGATACCTCAAATGATAGGTCTCGGGACTTGTAATTGTTATGCCAAACCGCATTAAAATTGGTTGATTATATCCATACATTTCACAGAAAAATCGATTCGAAGAAAATCACCTTACTATAGCTCAGCCGATTCAGAGCTGTAAAAATCCGAAATCTGCAATTGTGCTCCGATTGCGGTTCTTCATACCTCAAATGATAGGTCACGAGACCTGTAATTGCTATACCATACATTTCACAGAAAAATCGATTCGAAGAAAATCACCTTACTATAGCTCAGCCGATTCAGAGCTGTAAAAATCCGAAATCTGCAATTGTGCTCCGATTGCGGTTCTTGATACCTCAAATGATAGGTCTCGGGACTTGTAATTGTTATGCCAAACCGCATTAAAATTGGTTGATTATTTCCATACATTTCACAGAAAAATCGATTCGAAGAAAATCACCTTACTATAGCTCAGCCGATTCAGAGCTGTAAAAATCCTAAATCTGCAATTGTGCTCCGATTGCGGTTCTTCATACCTCAAATGATAGGTCACGAGACCTGTAATTGCTATACCATACATTTCGAAGAAAGTTCGATTCGAAGAAAATCACCTTACTATAGCTCAGCCGATTCAGAGCTGTAAAAATCCGAAATCTGCAATTGTGCTCCGATTGCGGTTCTTGATACCTCAAATGATAGGTCTCGGGACTTGTAATTGTTATGCCAAACCGCATTAAAATTGGTTGATTATTTCCATACATTTCACAGAAAAATCGATTCGAAGAAAATCACCTTACTATAGCTCAGCCGATTCAGAGCTGTAAAAATCCGAAATCTGCAATTGTGCTCCGATTGCGGTTCTTCATACCTCAAATGATAGGTCTCGGGACTTGTAATTGTTATGCCAAACCGCATTAAAATTGGTTGATTATTTCCATACATTTCACAGAAAAATCGATTCGAAGAAAATCACCTTACTATAGCTCAGCCGATTCAGAGCTGTAAAAATCCTAAATCTGCAATTGTGCTCCGATTGCGGTTCTTCATACCTCAAATGATAGGTCACGAGACCTGTAATTGCTATACCATACATTTCGAAGAAAGTTCGATTCGAAGAAAATCACCTTACTATAGCTCAGCCGATTCAGAGCTGTAAAAATCCGAAATCTGCAATTGTGCTCCGATTGCGGTTCTTGATACCTCAAATGATAGGTCTCGGGACTTGTAATTGTTATGCCAAACCGCATTAAAATTGGTTGATTATTTCCATACATTTCACAGAAAAATCGATTCGAAGAAAATCACCTTACTATAGCTCAGCCGATTCAGAGCTGTAAAAATCCTAAATCTGCAATTGTGCTCCGATTGCGGTTCTTCATACCTCAAATGATAGGTCACGAGACCTGTAATTGCTATACCATACATTTCGAAGAAAGTTCGATTCGAAGAAAATCACCTTACTATAGCTCAGCCGATTCAGAGCTGTAAAAATCCGAAATCTGCAATTGTGCTCCGATTGCGGTTCTTGATACCTCAAATGATAGGTCTCGGGACTTGTAATTGTTATGCCAAACCGCATTAAAATTGGTTGATTATTTCCATACATTTCACAGAAAAATCGATTCGAAGAAAATCACCTTACTATAGCTCAGCCGATTCAGAGCTGTAAAAATCCGAAATCTGCAATTGTGCTCCGATTGCGGTTCTTCATACCTCAAATGATAGGTCTCGGGACTTGTAATTGTTATGCCAAACCGCATTAAAATTGGTTGATTATTTCCATACATTTCACAGAAAAATCGATTCGAAGAAAATCACCTTACTATAGCTCAGCCGATTCAGAGCTGTAAAAATCCTAAATCTGCAATTGTGCTCCGATTGCGGTTCTTCATACCTCAAATGATAGGTCACGAGACCTGTAATTGCTATACCATACATTTCGAAGAAAGTTCGATTCGAAGAAAATCACCTTACTATAGCTCAGCCGATTCAGAGCTGTAAAAATCCGAAATCTGCAATTGTGCTCCGATTGCGGTTCTTGATACCTCAAATGATAGGTCTCGGGACTTGTAATTGTTATGCCAAACCGCATTAAAATTGGTTGATTATTTCCATACATTTCACAGAAAAATCGATTCGAAGAAAATCACCTTACTATAGCTCAGCCGATTCAGAGCTGTAAAAATCCGAAATCTGCAATTGTGCTCCGATTGCGGTTCTTCATACCTCAAATGATAGGTCTCGGGACTTGTAATTGTTATGCCAAACCGCATTAAAATTGGTTGATTATTTCCATACATTTCACAGAAAAATCGATTCGAAGAAAATCACCTTACTATAGCTCAGCCGATTCAGAGCTGTAAAAATCCGAAATCTGCAATTGTGCTCCGATTGCGGTTCTTCATACCTCAAATGATAGGTCACGAGACCTGTAATTGCTATACCATACATTTCGAAGAAAGTTCGATTCGAAGAAAATCACCTTACTATAGCTCAGCCGATTCAGAGCTGTAAAAATCCTAAATCTGCAATTGTGCTCCGATTGCGGTTCTTCATACCTCAAATGATAGGTCACGAGACCTGTAATTGCTATACCATACATTTCGAAGAAAGTTCGATTCGAAGAAAATCACCTTACTATAGCTCAGCCGATTCAGAGCTGTAAAAATCCGAAATCTGCAATTGTGCTCCGATTGCGGTTCTTGATACCTCAAATGATAGGTCTCGGGACTTGTAATTGTTATGCCAAACCGCATTAAAATTGGTTGATTATTTCCATACATTTCACAGAAAAATCGATTCGAAGAAAATCACCTTACTATAGCTCAGCCGATTCAGAGCTGTAAAAATCCGAAATCTGCAATTGTGCTCCGATTGCGGTTCTTCATACCTCAAATGATAGGTCTCGGGACTTGTAATTGTTATGCCAAACCGCATTAAAATTGGTTGATTATTTCCATACATTTCACAGAAAAATCGATTCGAAGAAAATCACCTTACTATAGCTCAGCCGATTCAGAGCTGTAAAAATCCTAAATCTGCAATTGTGCTCCGATTGCGGTTCTTCATACCTCAAATGATAGGTCACGAGACCTGTAATTGCTATACCATACATTTCGAAGAAAGTTCGATTCGAAGAAAATCACCTTACTATAGCTCAGCCGATTCAGAGCTGTAAAAATCCGAAATCTGCAATTGTGCTCCGATTGCGGTTCTTGATACCTCAAATGATAGGTCTCGGGACTTGTAATTGTTATGCCAAACCGCATTAAAATTGGTTGATTATTTCCATACATTTCACAGAAAAATCGATTCGAAGAAAATCACCTTACTATAGCTCAGCCGATTCAGAGCTGTAAAAATCCTAAATCTGCAATTGTGCTCCGATTGCGGTTCTTCATACCTCAAATGATAGGTCACAAGACCTGTAATTGCTATACCATACATTTCGAAGAAAGTTCGATTCGAAGAAAATCACCTTACTATAGCTCAGCCGATTCAGAGCTGTAAAAATCCGAAATCTGCAATTGTGCTCCGATTGCGGTTCTTGATACCTCAAATGATAGGTCTCGGGACTTGTAATTGTTATGCCAAACCGCATTAAAATTGGTTGATTATTTCCATACATTTCACAGAAAAATCGATTCGAAGAAAATCACCTTACTATAGCTCAGCCGATTCAGAGCTGTAAAAATCCGAAATCTGCAATTGTGCTCCGATTGCGGTTCTTCATACCTCAAATGATAGGTCACGAGACCTGTAATTGCTATACCATACATTTCGAAGAAAGTTCGATTCGAAGAAAATCACCTTACTATAGCTCAGCCGATTCAGAGCTGTAAAAATCCTAAATCTGCAATTGTGCTCCGATTGCGGTTCTTCATACCTCAAATGATAGGTCACGAGACCTGTAATTGCTATACCATACATTTCGAAGAAAGTTCGATTCGAAGAAAATCACCTTACTATAGCTCAGCCGATTCAGAGCTGTAAAAATCCGAAATCTGCAATTGTGCTCCGATTGCGGTTCTTGATACCTCAAATGATAGGTCTCGGGACTTGTAATTGTTATGCCAAACCGCATTAAAATTGGTTGATTATTTCCATACATTTCACAGAAAAATCGATTCGAAGAAAATCACCTTACTATAGCTCAGCCGATTCAGAGCTGTAAAAATCCTAAATCTGCAATTGTGCTCCGATTGCGGTTCTTCATACCTCAAATGATAGGTCACGAGACCTGTAATTGCTATACCATACATTTCGAAGAAAGTTCGATTCGAAGAAAATCACCTTACTATAGCTCAGCCGATTCAGAGCTGTAAAAATCCGAAATCTGCAATTGTGCTCCGATTGCGGTTCTTGATACCTCAAATGATAGGTCTCGGGACTTGTAATTGTTATGCCAAACCGCATTAAAATTGGTTGATTATTTCCATACATTTCACAGAAAAATCGATTCGAAGAAAATCACCTTACTATAGCTCAGCCGATTCAGAGCTGTAAAACTCCGAAATCTGCAATTGTGCTCCGATTGCGGTTCTTCATACCTCAAATGATAGGTCACGAGACCTGTAATTGCTATACCATACATTTCGAAGAAAGTTCGATTCGAAGAAAATCACCTTACTATAGCTCAGCCGATTCAGAGCTGTAAAAATCCGAAATCTGCAATTGTGCTCCGATTGCGGTTCTTCATACCTCAAATGATAGGTCACGAGACCTGTAATTGCTATACCATACATTTCGAAGAAAGTTCGATTCGAAGAAAATCACCTTACTATAGCTCAGCCGATTCAGAGCTGTAAAAATCCGAAATCTGCAATTGTGCTCCGATTGCGGTTCTTCATACCTCAAATGATAGGTCACGAGACCTGTAATTGCTATACCATACATTTCGAAGAAAGTTCGATTCGAAGAAAATCACCTTACTATAGCTCAGCCGATTCAGAGCTGTAAAAATCCGAAATCTGCAATTGTGCTCCGATTGCGGTTCTTGATACCTCAAATGATAGGTCTCGGGACTTGTAATTGTTATGCCAAACCGCATTAAAATTGGTTGATTATTTCCATACATTTCACAGAAAAATCGATTCGAAGAAAATCACCTTACTATAGCTCAGCCGATTCAGAGCTGTAAAAATCCTAAATCTGCAATTGTGCTCCGATTGCGGTTCTTCATACCTCAAATGATAGGTCACGAGACCTGTAATTGCTATACCATACATTTCGAAGAAAGTTCGATTCGAAGAAAATCACCTTACTATAGCTCAGCCGATTCAGAGCTGTAAAAATCCGAAATCTGCAATTGTGCTCCGATTGCGGTTCTTCATACCTCAAATGATAGGTCTCGGGACTTGTAATTGTTATGCCAAACCGCATTAAAATTGGTTGATTATTTCCATACATTTCACAGAAAAATCGATTCGAAGAAAATCACCTTACTATAGCTCAGCCGATTCAGAGCTGTAAAAATCCGAAATCTGCAATTGTGCTCCGATTGCGGTTCTTCATACCTCAAATGATAGGTCACGAGACCTGTAATTGCTATACCATACATTTCGAAGAAAGTTCGATTCGAAGAAAATCACCTTACTATAGCTCAGCCGATTCAGAGCTGTAAAAATCCGAAATCTGCAATTGTGCTCCGATTGCGGTTCTTGATACCTCAAATGATAGGTCTCGGGACTTGTAATTGTTATGCCAAACCGCATTAAAATTGGTTGATTATTTCCATACATTTCACAGAAAAATCGATTCGAAGAAAATCACCTTACTATAGCTCAGCCGATTCAGAGCTGTAAAAATCCGAAATCTGCAATTGTGCTCCGATTGCGGTTCTTCATACCTCAAATGATAGGTCACGAGACCTGTAATTGCTATACCATACATTTCGAAGAAAGTTCGATTCGAAGAAAATCACCTTACTATAGCTCAGCCGATTCAGAGCTGTAAAAATCCGAAATCTGCAATTGTGCTCCGATTGCGGTTCTTGATACCTCAAATGATAGGTCTCGGGACTTGTAATTGTTATGCCAAACCGCATTAAAATTATTTGATTATTTCCATACATTTCACAGAAAAATCGATTCGAAGAAAATCACCTTACTATAGCTCAGCCGATTCAGAGCTGTAAAAATCCGAAATCTGCAATTGTGCTCCGATTGCGGTTCTTCATACCTCAAATGATAGGTCACGAGACCTGTAATTGCTATACCATACATTTCGAAGAAAGTTCGATTCGAAGAAAATCACCTTACTATAGCTCAGCCGATTCAGAGCTGTAAAAATCCGAAATCTGCAATTGTGCTCCGATTGCGGTTCTTCATACCTCAAATGATAGGTCACGAGACCTGTAATTGCTATACCATACATTTCGAAGAAAGTTCGATTCGAAGAAAATCACCTTACTATAGCTCAGCCGATTCAGAGCTGTAAAAATCCGAAATCTGCAATTGTGCTCCGATTGCGGTTCTTGATACCTCAAATGATAGGTCTCGGGACTTGTAATTGTTATGCCAAACCGCATTAAAATTAATTGATTATTTCCATACATTTCACAGAAAAATCGATTCGAAGAAAATCACCTTACTATAGCTCAGCCTATTCAGAGCTATAAAAATCCTAAATCTGCAATTGTGCTCCGATTGCAGTTCTTCATACCTCAAATGATAGGTCACGAGACCTGTAATTGCTATACCATACATTTCGAAGAAAGTTCGATTCGAAGAAAATCACCTTACTATAGCTCAGCCGATTCAGAGCTGTAAAAATCCGAAATCTGCAATTGTGCTCCGATTGCGGTTCTTCATACCTCAAATGATAAGTCACGAGACCTGTAATTGCTATACCATACATTTCGAAGAAAGTTCGATTCGAAGAAAATCACCTTACTATAGCTCAGCCGATTCAGAGCTGTAAAAATCCGAAATCTGCAATTGTGCTCCGATTGCGGTTCTTCATACCTCAAATGATAGGTCACGAGACCTGTAATTGCTATACCATACATTTCGAAGAAAGTTCGATTCGAAGAAAATCACCTTACTATAGCTCAGCCGATTCAGAGCTGTAAAAATCCGAAATCTGCAATTGTGCTCCGATTGCGGTTCTTCATACCTCAAATGATAGGTCTCGGGACTTGTAATTGTTATGCCAAACCGCATTAAAATTGGTTGATTATTTCCATACATTTCACAGAAAAATCGATTCGAAGAAAATCACCTTACTATAGCTCAGCCGATTCAGAGCTGTAAAAATCCGAAATCTGCAATTGTGCTCCGATTGCGGTTCTTGATACCTCAAATGATAGGTCTCGGGACTTGTAATTGTTATGCCAAACCGCATTGAAATTGGTTGATTATTTCCATACATTTCACAGAAAAATCGATTCGAAGAAAATCACCTTACTATAGCTCAGCCGATTCAGAGCTGTAAAAATCCGAAATCTGCAATTGTGCTCCGATTGCGGTTCTTCATACCTCAAATGATAGGTCACGAGACCTGTAATTGCTATACCATACATTTCGAAGAAAGTTCGATTCGAAGAAAATCACCTTACTATAGCTCAGCCGATTCAGAGCTGTAAAAATCCGAAATCTGCAATTGTGCTCCGATTGCGGTTCTTGATACCTCAAATGATAGGTCTCGGGACTTGTAATTGTTATGCCAAACCGCATTAAAATTGGTTGATTATTTCCATACATTTCACAGAAAAATCGATTCGAAGAAAATCACCTTACTATAGCTCAGCCGATTCAGAGCTGTAAAACTCCGAAATCTGCAATTGTGCTCCGATTGCGGTTCTTCATACCTCAAATGATAGGTCACGAGACCTGTAATTGCTATACCATACATTTCGAAGAAAGTTCGATTCGAAGAAAATCACCTTACTATAGCTCAGCCGATTCAGAGCTGTAAAAATCCGAAATCTGCAATTGTGCTCCGATTGCGGTTCTTCATACCTCAAATGATAGGTCACGAGACCTGTAATTGCTATACCATACATTTCGAAGAAAGTTCGATTCGAAGAAAATCACCTTACTATAGCTCAGCCGATTCAGAGCTGTAAAAATCCGAAATCTGCAATTGTGCTCCGATTGCGGTTCTTGATACCTCAAATGATAGGTCTCGGGACTTGTAATTGTTATGCCAAACCGCATTAAAATTGGTTGAATATTTCCATACATTTCACAGAAAAATCGATTCGAAGAAAATCACCTTACTATAGCTCAGCCGATTCAGAGCTGTAAAAATCCTAAATCTGCAATTGTGCTCCGATTGCGGTTCTTCATACCTCAAATGATAGGTCACGAGACCTGTAATTGCTATACCATACATTTCGAAGAAAGTTCGATTCGAAGAAAATCACCTTACTATAGCTCAGCCGATTCAGAGCTGTAAAAATCCGAAATCTGCAATTGTGCTCCGATTGCGGTTCTTCATACCTCAAATGATAGGTCTCGGGACTTGTAATTGTTATGCCAAACCGCATTAAAATTGGTTGATTATTTCCATACATTTCACAGAAAAATCGATTCGAAGAAAATCACCTTACTATAGCTCAGCCGATTCAGAGCTGTAAAAATCCGAAATCTGCAATTGTGCTCCGATTGCGGTTCTTCATACCTCAAATGATAGGTCACGAGACCTGTAATTGCTATACCATACATTTCGAAGAAAGTTCGATTCGAAGAAAATCACCTTACTATAGCTCAGCCGATTCAGAGCTGTAAAAATCCGAAATCTGCAATTGTGCTCCGATTGCGGTTCTTGATACCTCAAATGATAGGTCTCGGGACTTGTAATTGTTATGCCAAACCGCATTAAAATTGGTTGATTATTTCCATACATTTCACAGAAAAATCGATTCGAAGAAAATCACCTTACTATAGCTCAGCCGATTCAGAGCTGTAAAAATCCGAAATCTGCAATTGTGCTCCGATTGCGGTTCTTGATACCTCAAATGATAGGTCACGAGACCTGTAATTGCTATACCATACATTTCGAAGAAAGTTCGATTCGAAGAAAATCACCTTACTATAGCTCAGCCGATTCAGAGCTGTAAAAATCCGAAATCTGCAATTGTGCTCCGATTGCGGTTCTTGATACCTCAAATGATAGGTCTCGGGACTTGTAATTGTTATGCCAAACCGCATTAAAATTATTTGATTATTTCCATACATTTCACAGAAAAATCGATTCGAAGAAAATCACCTTACTATAGCTCAGCCGATTCAGAGCTGTAAAAATCCGAAATCTGCAATTGTGCTCCGATTGCGGTTCTTCATACCTCAAATGATAGGTCACGAGACCTGTAATTGCTATACCATACATTTCGAAGAAAGTTCGATTCGAAGAAAATCACCTTACTATAGCTCAGCCGATTCAGAGCTGTAAAAATCCGAAATCTGCAATTGTGCTCCGATTGCGGTTCTTCATACCTCAAATGATAGGTCACGAGACCTGTAATTGCTATACCATACATTTCGAAGAAAGTTCGATTCGAAGAAAATCACCTTACTATAGCTCAGCCGATTCAGAGCTGTAAAAATCCGAAATCTGCAATTGTGCTCCGATTGCGGTTCTTGATACCTCAAATGATAGGTCTCGGGACTTGTAATTGTTATGCCAAACCGCATTAAAATTGGTTGATTATTTCCATACATTTCATAGAAAAATCGATTCGAAGAAAATCACCTTACTATAGCTCAGCCGATTCAGAGCTGTAAAAATCCGAAATCTGCAATTGTGCTCCGATTGCGGTTCTTCATACCTCAAATGATAGGTCACGAGACCTGTAATTGCTATACCATACATTTCGAAGAAAGTTCGATTCGAAGAAAATCACCTTACTATAGCTCAGCCGATTCAGAGCTGTAAAAATCCGAAATCTGCAATTGTGCTCCGATTGCGGTTCTTGATACCTCAAATGATAGGTCTCGGGACTTGTAATTGTTATGCCAAACCGCATTAAAATTAATTGATTATTTCCATACATTTCACAGAAAAATCGATTCGAAGAAAATCACCTTACTATAGCTCAGCCGATTCAGAGCTGTAAAAATCCGAAATCTGCAATTGTGCTCCGATTGCGGTTCTTCATACCTCAAATGATAGGTCACGAGACCTGTAATTGCTATACCATACATTTCGAAGAAAGTTCGATTCGAAGAAAATCACCTTACTATAGCTCAGCCGATTCAGAGCTGTAAAAATCCGAAATCTGCAATTGTGCTCCGATTGCGGTTCTTGATACCTCAAATGATAGGTCTCGGGACTTGTAATTGTTATGCCAAACCGCATTAAAATTGGTTGATTATTTCCATACATTTCACAGAAAAATCGATTCGAAGAAAATCACCTTACTATAGCTCAGCCGATTCAGAGCTGTAAAACTCCGAAATCTGCAATTGTGCTCCGATTGCGGTTCTTCATACCTCAAATGATAGGTCACGAGACCTGTAATTGCTATACCATACATTTCGAAGAAAGTTCGATTCGAAGAAAATCACCTTACTATAGCTCAGCCGATTCAGAGCTGTAAAAATCCGAAATCTGCAATTGTGCTCCGATTGCGGTTCTTCATACCTCAAATGATAGGTCACGAGACCTGTAATTGCTATACCATACATTTCGAAGAAAGTTCGATTCGAAGAAAATCACCTTACTATAGCTCAGCCGATTCAGAGCTGTAAAAATCCGAAATCTGCAATTGTGCTCCGATTGCGGTTCTTGATACCTCAAATGATAGGTCTCGGGACTTGTAATTGTTATGCCAAACCGCATTAAAATTGGTTGATTATTTCCATACATTTCACAGAAAAATCGATTCGAAGAAAATCACCTTACTATAGCTCAGCCGATTCAGAGCTGTAAAAATCCGAAATCTGCAATTGTGCTCCGATTGCGGTTCTTCATACCTCAAATGATAGGTCACGAGACCTGTAATTGCTATACCATACATTTCGAAGAAAGTTCGATTCGAAGAAAATCACCTTACTATAGCTCAGCCGATTCAGAGCTGTAAAAATCCGAAATCTGCAATTGTGCTCCGATTGCGGTTCTTGATACCTCAAATGATAGGTCTCGGGACTTGTAATTGTTATGCCAAACCGCATTAAAATTAATTGATTATTTCCATACATTTCACAGAAAAATCGATTCGAAGAAAATCACCTTACTATAGCTCAGCCGATTCAGAGCTGTAAAAATCCGAAATCTGCAATTGTGCTCCGATTGCGGTTCTTCATACCTCAAATGATAGGTCACGAGACCTGTAATTGCTATACCATACATTTCGAAGAAAGTTCGATTCGAAGAAAATCACCTTACTATAGCTCAGCCGATTCAGAGCTGTAAAAATCCGAAATCTGCAATTGTGCTCCGATTGCGGTTCTTGATACCTCAAATGATAGGTCTCGGGACTTGTAATTGTTATGCCAAACCGCATTAAAATTGGTTGATTATTTCCATACATTTCACAGAAAAATCGATTCGAAGAAAATCACCTTACTATAGCTCAGCCGATTCAGAGCTGTAAAACTCCGAAATCTGCAATTGTGCTCCGATTGCGGTTCTTCATACCTCAAATGATAGGTCACGAGACCTGTAATTGCTATACCATACATTTCGAAGAAAGTTCGATTCGAAGAAAATCACCTTACTATAGCTCAGCCGATTCAGAGCTGTAAAAATCCGAAATCTGCAATTGTGCTCCGATTGCGGTTCTTCATACCTCAAATGATAGGTCACGAGACCTGTAATTGCTATACCATACATTTCGAAGAAAGTTCGATTCGAAGAAAATCACCTTACTATAGCTCAGCCGATTCAGAGCTGTAAAAATCCGAAATCTGCAATTGTGCTCCGATTGCGGTTCTTCATACCTCAAATGATAGGTCTCGGGACTTGTAATTGTTATGCCAAACCGCATTAAAATTGGTTGATTATTTCCATACATTTCACAGAAAAATCGATTCGAAGAAAATCACCTTACTATAGCTCAGCCGATTCAGAGCTGTAAAAATCCGAAATCTGCAATTGTGCTCCGATTGCGGTTCTTGATACCTCAAATGATAGGTCTCGGGACTTGTAATTGTTATGCCAAACCGCATTGAAATTGGTTGATTATTTCCATACATTTCACAGAAAAATCGATTCGAAGAAAATCACCTTACTATAGCTCAGCCGATTCAGAGCTGTAAAAATCCGAAATCTGCAATTGTGCTCCGATTGCGGTTCTTCATACCTCAAATGATAGGTCACGAGACCTGTAATTGCTATACCATACATTTCGAAGAAAGTTCGATTCGAAGAAAATCACCTTACTATAGCTCAGCCGATTCAGAGCTGTAAAAATCCGAAATCTGCAATTGTGCTCCGATTGCGGTTCTTGATACCTCAAATGATAGGTCTCGGGACTTGTAATTGTTATGCCAAACCGCATTAAAATTGGTTGATTATTTCCATACATTTCACAGAAAAATCGATTCGAAGAAAATCACCTTACTATAGCTCAGCCGATTCAGAGCTGTAAAACTCCGAAATCTGCAATTGTGCTCCGATTGCGGTTCTTCATACCTCAAATGATAGGTCACGAGACCTGTAATTGCTATACCATACATTTCGAAGAAAGTTCGATTCGAAGAAAATCACCTTACTATAGCTCAGCCGATTCAGAGCTGTAAAAATCCGAAATCTGCAATTGTGCTCCGATTGCGGTTCTTCATACCTCAAATGATAGGTCACGAGACCTGTAATTGCTATACCATACATTTCGAAGAAAGTTCGATTCGAAGAAAATCACCTTACTATAGCTCAGCCGATTCAGAGCTGTAAAAATCCGAAATCTGCAATTGTGCTCCGATTGCGGTTCTTGATACCTCAAATGATAGGTCTCGGGACTTGTAATTGTTATGCCAAACCGCATTAAAATTGGTTGAATATTTCCATACATTTCACAGAAAAATCGATTCGAAGAAAATCACCTTACTATAGCTCAGCCGATTCAGAGCTGTAAAAATCCTAAATCTGCAATTGTGCTCCGATTGCGGTTCTTCATACCTCAAATGATAGGTCACGAGACCTGTAATTGCTATACCATACATTTCGAAGAAAGTTCGATTCGAAGAAAATCACCTTACTATAGCTCAGCCGATTCAGAGCTGTAAAAATCCGAAATCTGCAATTGTGCTCCGATTGCGGTTCTTCATACCTCAAATGATAGGTCTCGGGACTTGTAATTGTTATGCCAAACCGCATTAAAATTGGTTGATTATTTCCATACATTTCACAGAAAAATCGATTCGAAGAAAATCACCTTACTATAGCTCAGCCGATTCAGAGCTGTAAAAATCCGAAATCTGCAATTGTGCTCCGATTGCGGTTCTTCATACCTCAAATGATAGGTCACGAGACCTGTAATTGCTATACCATACATTTCGAAGAAAGTTCGATTCGAAGAAAATCACCTTACTATAGCTCAGCCGATTCAGAGCTGTAAAAATCCGAAATCTGCAATTGTGCTCCGATTGCGGTTCTTGATACCTCAAATGATAGGTCTCGGGACTTGTAATTGTTATGCCAAACCGCATTAAAATTGGTTGATTATTTCCATACATTTCACAGAAAAATCGATTCGAAGAAAATCACCTTACTATAGCTCAGCCGATTCAGAGCTGTAAAAATCCGAAATCTGCAATTGTGCTCCGATTGCGGTTCTTGATACCTCAAATGATAGGTCACGAGACCTGTAATTGCTATACCATACATTTCGAAGAAAGTTCGATTCGAAGAAAATCACCTTACTATAGCTCAGCCGATTCAGAGCTGTAAAAATCCGAAATCTGCAATTGTGCTCCGATTGCGGTTCTTGATACCTCAAATGATAGGTCTCGGGACTTGTAATTGTTATGCCAAACCGCATTAAAATTATTTGATTATTTCCATACATTTCACAGAAAAATCGATTCGAAGAAAATCACCTTACTATAGCTCAGCCGATTCAGAGCTGTAAAAATCCGAAATCTGCAATTGTGCTCCGATTGCGGTTCTTCATACCTCAAATGATAGGTCACGAGACCTGTAATTGCTATACCATACATTTCGAAGAAAGTTCGATTCGAAGAAAATCACCTTACTATAGCTCAGCCGATTCAGAGCTGTAAAAATCCGAAATCTGCAATTGTGCTCCGATTGCGGTTCTTCATACCTCAAATGATAGGTCACGAGACCTGTAATTGCTATACCATACATTTCGAAGAAAGTTCGATTCGAAGAAAATCACCTTACTATAGCTCAGCCGATTCAGAGCTGTAAAAATCCGAAATCTGCAATTGTGCTCCGATTGCGGTTCTTGATACCTCAAATGATAGGTCTCGGGACTTGTAATTGTTATGCCAAACCGCATTAAAATTGGTTGATTATTTCCATACATTTCACAGAAAAATCGATTCGAAGAAAATCACCTTACTATAGCTCAGCCGATTCAGAGCTGTAAAAATCCTAAATCTGCAATTGTGCTCCGATTGCGGTTCTTCATACCTCAAATGATAGGTCACGAGACCTGTAATTGCTATACCATACATTTCGAAGAAAGTTCGATTCGAAGAAAATCACCTTACTATAGCTCAGCCGATTCAGAGCTGTAAAAATCCGAAATCTGCAATTGTGCTCCGATTGCGGTTCTTCATACCTCAAATGATAGGTCTCGGGACTTGTAATTGTTATGCCAAACCGCATTAAAATTGGTTGATTATTTCCATACATTTCACAGAAAAATCGATTCGAAGAAAATCACCTTACTATAGCTCAGCCGATTCAGAGCTGTAAAAATCCGAAATCTGCAATTGTGCTCCGATTGCGGTTCTTCATACCTCAAATGATAGGTCACGAGACCTGTAATTGCTATACCATACATTTCGAAGAAAGTTCGATTCGAAGAAAATCACCTTACTATAGCTCAGCCGATTCAGAGCTGTAAAAATCCGAAATCTGCAATTGTGCTCCGATTGCGGTTCTTCATACCTCAAATGATAGGTCTCGGGACTTGTAATTGTTATGCCAAACCGCATTAAAATTGGTTGATTATTTCCATACATTTCACAGAAAAATCGATTCGAAGAAAATCACCTTACTATAGCTCAGCCGATTCAGAGCTGCAAAAATCCGAAATCTGCAATTGTGCTCCGATTGCGGTTCTTCATACCTCAAATGATAGGTCACGAGACCTGTAATTGCTATACCATACATTTCGAAGAAAGTTCGATTCGAAGAAAATCACCTTACTATAGCTCAGCCGATTCAGAGCTGTAAAAATCCGAAATCTGCAATTGTGCTCCGATTGCGGTTCTTGATACCTCAAATGATAGGTCTCGGGACTTGTAATTGTTATGCCAAACCGCATTAAAATTGGTTGATTATTTCCATACATTTCACAGAAAAATCGATTCGAAGAAAATCACCTTACTATAGCTCAGCCGATTCAGAGCTGTAAAACTCCGAAATCTGCAATTGTGCTCCGATTGCGGTTCTTCATACCTCAAATGATAGGTCACGAGACCTGTAATTGCTATACCATACATTTCGAAGAAAGTTCGATTCGAAGAAAATCACCTTACTATAGCTCAGCCGATTCAGAGCTGTAAAAATCCGAAATCTGCAATTGTGCTCCGATTGCGGTTCTTGATACCTCAAATGATAGGTCTCGGGACTTGTAATTGTTATGCCAAACCGCATTAAAATTGGTTGATTATTTCCATACATTTCACAGAAAAATCGATTCGAAGAAAATCACCTTACTATAGCTCAGCCGATTCAGAGCTGTAAAAATCCTAAATCTGCAATTGTGCTCCGATTGCGGTTCTTCATACCTCAAATGATAGGTCACGAGACCTGTAATTGCTATACCATACATTTCGAAGAAAGTTCGATTCGAAGAAAATCACCTTACTATAGCTCAGCCGATTCAGAGCTGTAAAAATCCGAAATCTGCAATTGTGCTCCGATTGCGGTTCTTCATACCTCAAATGATAGGTCTCGGGACTTGTAATTGTTATGCCAAACCGCATTGAAATTGGTTGATTATTTCCATACATTTCACAGAAAAATCGATTCGAAGAAAATCACCTTACTATAGCTCAGCCGATTCAGAGCTGTAAAACTCCGAAATCTGCAATTGTGCTCCGATTGCGGTTCTTCATACCTCAAATGATAGGTCACGAGACCTGTAATTGCTATACCATACATTTCGAAGAAAGTTCGATTCGAAGAAAATCACCTTACTATAGCTCAGCCGATTCAGAGCTGTAAAAATCCGAAATCTGCAATTGTGCTCCGATTGCGGTTCTTCATACCTCAAATGATAGGTCACGAGACCTGTAATTGCTATACCATACATTTCGAAGAAAGTTCGATTCGAAGAAAATCACCTTACTATAGCTCAGCCGATTCAGAGCTGTAAAAATCCGAAATCTGCAATTGTGCTCCGATTGCGGTTCTTGATACCTCAAATGATAGGTCTCGGGACTTGTAATTGTTATGCCAAACCGCATTAAAATTGGTTGATTATTTCCATACATTTCACAGAAAAATCGATTCGAAGAAAATCACCTTACTATAGCTCAGCCGATTCAGAGCTGTAAAAATCCTAAATCTGCAATTGTGCTCCGATTGCGGTTCTTCATACCTCAAATGATAGGTCACGAGACCTGTAATTGCTATACCATACATTTCGAAGAAAGTTCGATTCGAAGAAAATCACCTTACTATAGCTCAGCCGATTCAGAGCTGTAAAAATCCGAAATCTGCAATTGTGCTCCGATTGCGGTTCTTCATACCTCAAATGATAGGTCTCGGGACTTGTAATTGTTATGCCAAACCGCATTAAAATTGGTTGATTATTTCCATACATTTCACAGAAAAATCGATTCGAAGAAAATCACCTTACTATAGCTCAGCCGATTCAGAGCTGTAAAAATCCGAAATCTGCAATTGTGCTCCGATTGCGGTTCTTCATACCTCAAATGATAGGTCACGAGACCTGTAATTGCTATACCATACATTTCGAAGAAAGTTCGATTCGAAGAAAATCACCTTACTATAGCTCAGCCGATTCAGAGCTGTAAAAATCCGAAATCTGCAATTGTGCTCCGATTGCGGTTCTTGATACCTCAAATGATAGGTCTCGGGACTTGTAATTGTTATGCCAAACCGCATTAAAATTGGTTAATTATTTCCATACATTTCACAGAAAAATCGATTCGAAGAAAATCACCTTACTATAGCTCAGCCGATTCAGAGCTGTAAAAATCCGAAATCTGCAATTGTGCTCCGATTGCGGTTCTTGATACCTCAAATGATAGGTCTCGGGACTTGTAATTGTTATGCCAAACCGCATTAAAATTGGTTAATTATTTCCATACATTTCACAGAAAAATCGATTCGAAGAAAATCACCTTACTATAGCTCAGCCGATTCAGAGCTGTAAAAATCCGAAATCTGCAATTGTGCTCCGATTGCGGTTCTTCATACCTCAAATGATAGGTCACGAGACCTGTAATTGCTATACCATACATTTCGAAGAAAGTTCTATTCGAAGAAAATCACCTTACTATAGCTCAGCCGATTCAGAGCTGTAAAAATCCGAAATCTGCAATTGTGCTCCGATTGCGGTTCTTCATACCTCAAATGATAGGTCTCGGGACTTGTAATTGTTATGCCAAACCGCATTAAAATTGGTTGATTATTTCCATACATTTCACAGAAAAATCGATTCGAAGAAAATCACCTTACTATAGCTCAGCCGATTCAGAGCTGTAAAACTCCGAAATCTGCAATTGTGCTCCGATTGCGGTTCTTCATACCTCAAATGATAGGTCACGAGACCTGTAATTGCTATACCATACATTTCGAAGAAAGTTCGATTCGAAGAAAATCACCTTACTATAGCTCAGCCGATTCAGAGCTGTAAAAATCCGAAATCTGCAATTGTGCTCCGATTGCGGTTCTTGATACCTCAAATGATAGGTCTCGGGACTTGTAATTGTTATGCCAAACCGCATTAAAATTGGTTGATTATTTCCATACATTTCACAGAAAAATCGATTCGAAGAAAATCACCTTACTATAGCTCAGCCGATTCAGAGCTGTAAAAATCCGAAATCTGCAATTGTGCTCCGATTGCGGTTCTTCATACCTCAAATGATAGGTCACGAGACCTGTAATTGCTATACCATACATTTCGAAGAAAGTTCGATTCGAAGAAAATCACCTTACTATAGCTCAGCCGATTCAGAGCTGTAAAAATCCGAAATCTGCAATTGTGCTCCGATTGCGGTTCTTGATACCTCAAATGATAGGTCTCGGGACTTGTAATTGTTATGCCAAACCGCATTAAAATTGGTTGATTATTTCCATACATTTCACAGAAAAATCGATTCGAAGAAAATCACCTTACTATAGCTCAGCCGATTCAGAGCTGTAAAACTCCGAAATCTGCAATTGTGCTCCGATTGCGGTTCTTCATACCTCAAATGATAGGTCACGAGACCTGTAATTGCTATACCATACATTTCGAAGAAAGTTCGATTCGAAGAAAATCACCTTACTATAGCTCAGCCGATTCAGAGCTGTAAAAATCCGAAATCTGCAATTGTGCTCCGATTGCGGTTCTTCATACCTCAAATGATAGGTCACGAGACCTGTAATTGCTATACCATACATTTCGAAGAAAGTTCGATTCGAAGAAAATCACCTTACTATAGCTCAGCCGATTCAGAGCTGTAAAAATCCGAAATCTGCAATTGTGCTCCGATTGCGGTTCTTGATACCTCAAATGATAGGTCTCGGGACTTGTAATTGTTATGCCAAACCGCATTAAAATTGGTTGATTATTTCCATACATTTCACAGAAAAATCGATTCGAAGAAAATCACCTTACTATAGCTCAGCCGATTCAGAGCTGTAAAAATCCTAAATCTGCAATTGTGCTCCGATTGCGGTTCTTCATACCTCAAATGATAGGTCACGAGACCTGTAATTGCTATACCATACATTTCGAAGAAAGTTCGATTCGAAGAAAATCACCTTACTATAGCTCAGCCGATTCAGAGCTGTAAAAATCCGAAATCTGCAATTGTGCTCCGATTGCGGTTCTTCATACCTCAAATGATAGGTCTCGGGACTTGTAATTGTTATGCCAAACCGCATTAAAATTGGTTGATTATTTCCATACATTTCACAGAAAAATCGATTCGAAGAAAATCACCTTACTATAGCTCAGCCGATTCAGAGCTGTAAAAATCCGAAATCTGCAATTGTGCTCCGAATGCGGTTCTTCATACCTCAAATGATAGGTCACGAGACCTGTAATTGCTATACCATACATTTCGAAGAAAGTTCGATTCGAAGAAAATCACCTTACTATAGCTCAGCCGATTCAGAGCTGTAAAAATCCGAAATCTGCAATTGTGCTCCGATTGCGGTTCTTGATACCTCAAATGATAGGTCTCGGGACTTGTAATTGTTATGCCAAACCGCATTAAAATTGGTTGATTATTTCCATACATTTCACAGAAAAATCGATTCGAAGAAAATCACCTTACTGTAGCTCAGCCGATTCAGAGCTGTAAAAATCCTAAATCTGCAATTGTGCTCCGATTGCGGTTCTTCATACCTCAAATGATAGGTCACGAGACCTGTAACTGCTATACCATACATTTCGAAGAAAGTTCGATTCGAAGAAAATCACCTTACTATAGCTCAGCCGATTCAGAGCTGTAAAAATCCGAAATCTGCAATTGTGCTCCGATTGCGGTTCTTGATACTTCAAATGATAGGTCTCGGGACTTGTAATTGTTATGCCAAACCGCATTAAAATTGGTTGATTATTTCCATACATTTCACAGAAAAATCGATTCGAAGAAAATCACCTTACTATAGCTCAGCCGATTCAGAGCTGTAAAAATCCGAAATCTGCAATTGTGCTCCGATTGCGGTTCTTCATACCTCAAATGATAGGTCACGAGACCTGTAATTGCTATACCATACATTTCGAAGAAAGTTCGATTCGAAGAAAATCACCTTACTATAGCTCAGCCGATTCAGAGCTGTAAAAATCCGAAATCTGCAATTGTGCTCCGATTGCGGTTCTTGATACCTCAAATGATAGGTCTCGGGACTTGTAATTGTTATGCCAAACCGCATTAAAATTGGTTGATTATTTCCATACATTTCACAGAAAAATCGATTCGAAGAAAATCACCTTACTATAGCTCAGCCGATTCAGAGCTGTAAAAATCCGAAATCTGCAATTGTGCTCCGATTGCGGTTCTTCATACCTCAAATGATAGGTCACGAGACCTGTAATTGCTATACCATACATTTCGAAGAAAGTTCGGTTCGAAGAAAATCACCTTACTATAGCTCAGCCGATTCAGAGCTGTAAAAATCCGAAATCTGCAATTGTGCTCCGATTGCGGTTCTTGATACCTCAAATGATAGGTCTCGGGACTTGTAATTGTTATGCCAAACCGCATTAAAATTGGTTGATTATTTCCATACATTTCACAGAAAAATCGATTCGAAGAAAATCACCTTACTATAGCTCAGCCGATTCAGAGCTGTAAAAATCCTAAATCTGCAATTGTGCTCCGATTGCGGTTCTTCATACCTCAAATGATAGGTCACGAGACCTGTAATTGCTATACCATACATTTCGAAGAAAGTTCGATTCGAAGAAAATCACCTTACTATAGCTCAGCCGATTCAGAGCTGTAAAAATCCGAAATCTGCAATTGTGCTCCGATTGCGGTTCTTGATACCTCAAATGATAGGTCTCGGGACTTGTAATTGTTATGCCAAACCGCATTAAAATTGGTTGATTATTTCCATACATTTCACAGAAAAATCGATTCGAAGAAAATCACCTTACTATAGCTCAGCCGATTCAGAGCTGTAAAAATCCGAAATCTGCAATTGTGCTCCGATTGCGGTTCTTCATACCTCAAATGATAGGTCACGAGACCTGTAATTGCTATACCATACATTTCGAAGAAAGTTCGATTCGAAGAAAATCACCTTACTATAGCTCAGCCGATTCAGAGCTGTAAAAATCCGAAATCTGCAATTGTGCTCCGATTGCGGTTCTTGATACCTCAAATGATAGGTCTCGGGACTTGTAATTGTTATGCCAAACCGCATTAAAATTGGTTGATTATTTCCATACATTTCACAGAAAAATCGATTCGAAGAAAATCACCTTACTATAGCTCAGCCGATTCAGAGCTGTAAAAATCCGAAATCTGCAATTGTGCTCCGATTGCGGTTCTTCATACCTCAAATGATAGGTCACGAGACCTGTAATTGCTATACCATACATTTCGAAGAAAGTTCGATTCGAAGAAAATCACCTTACTATAGCTCAGCCGATTCAGAGCTGTAAAAATCCGAAATCTGCAATTGTGCTCCGATTGCGGTTCTTGATACCTCAAATGATAGGTCTCGGGACTTGTAATTGTTATGCCAAACCGCATTAAAATTGGTTGATTATTTCCATACATTTCACAGAAAAATCGATTCGAAGAAAATCACCTTACTATAGCTCAGCCGATTCAGAGCTGTAAAAATCCGAAATCTGCAATTGTGCTCCGATTGCGGTTCTTCATACCTCAAATGATAGGTCACGAGACCTGTAATTGCTATACCATACATTTCGAAGAAAGTTCGATTCGAAGAAAATCACCTTACTATAGCTCAGCCGATTCAGAGCTGTAAAAATCCGAAATCTGCAATTGTGCTCCGATTGCGGTTCTTGATACCTCAAATGATAGGTCTCGGGACTTGTAATTGTTATGCCAAACCGCATTAAAATTGGTTGATTATTTCCATACATTTCACAGAAAAATCGATTCGAAGAAAATCACCTTACTATAGCTCAGCCGATTCAGAGCTGTAAAAATCCGAAATCTGCAATTGTGCTCCGATTGCGGTTCTTCATACCTCAAATGATAGGTCACGAGACCTGTAATTGCTATACCATACATTTCGAAGAAAGTTCGATTCGAAGAAAATCACCTTACTATAGCTCAGCCGATTCAGAGCTGTAAAAATCCTAAATCTGCAATTGTGCTCCGATTGCGGTTCTTCATACCTCAAATGATAGGTCACGAGACCTGTAATTGCTATACCATACATTTCGAAGAAAGTTCGATTCGAAGAAAATCACCTTACTATAGCTCAGCCGATTCAGAGCTGTAAAAATCCGAAATCTGCAATTGTGCTCCGATTGCGGTTCTTGATACCTCAAATGATAGGTCTCGGGACTTGTAATTGTTATGCCAAACCGCATTAAAATTGGTTGATTATTTCCATACATTTCACAGAAAAATCGATTCGAAGAAAATCACCTTACTATAGCTCAGCCGATTCAGAGCTGTAAAAATCCGAAATCTGCAATTGTGCTCCGATTGCGGTTCTTCATACCTCAAATGATAGGTCACGAGACCTGTAATTGCTATACCATACATTTCGAAGAAAGTTCGATTCGAAGAAAATCACCTTACTATAGCTCAGCCGATTCAGAGCTGTAAAAATCCGAAATCTGCAATTGTGCTCCGATTGCGGTTCTTCATACCTCAAATGATAGGTCACGAGACCTGTAATTGCTATACCATACATTTCGAAGAAAGTTCGATTCGAAGAAAATCACCTTACTATAGCTCAGCCGATTCAGAGCTGTAAAAATCCGAAATCTGCAATTGTGCTCCGATTGCGGTTCTTGATACCTCAAATGATAGGTCTCGGGACTTGTAATTGTTATGCCAAACCGCATTAAAATTGGTTGAATATTTCCATACATTTCACAGAAAAATCGATTCGAAGAAAATCACCTTACTATAGCTCAGCCGATTCAGAGCTGTAAAAATCCTAAATCTGCAATTGTGCTCCGATTGCGGTTCTTCATACCTCAAATGATAGGTCACGAGACCTGTAATTGCTATACCATACATTTCGAAGAAAGTTCGATTCGAAGAAAATCACCTTACTATAGCTCAGCCGATTCAGAGCTGTAAAAATCCGAAATCTGCAATTGTGCTCCGATTGCGGTTCTTGATACCTCAAATGATAGGTCTCGGGACTTGTAATTGTTATGCCAAACCGCATTAAAATTGGTTGATTATTTCCATACATTTCACAGAAAAATCGATTCGAAGAAAATCACCTTACTATAGCTCAGCCGATTCAGAGCTGTAAAAATCCGAAATCTGCAATTGTGCTCCGATTGCGGTTCTTCATACCTCAAATGATAGGTCACGAGACCTGTAATTGCTATACCATACATTTCGAAGAAAGTTCGATTCGAAGAAAATCACCTTACTATAGCTCAGCCGATTCAGAGCTGTAAAAATCCGAAATCTGCAATTGTGCTCCGATTGCGGTTCTTGATACCTCAAATGATAGGTCTCGGGACTTGTAATTGTTATGCCAAACCGCATTAAAATTGGTTGATTATTTCCATACATTTCACAGAAAAATCGATTCGAAGAAAATCACCTTACTATAGCTCAGCCGATTCAGAGCTGTAAAAATCCGAAATCTGCAATTGTGCTCCGATTGCGGTTCTTCATACCTCAAATGATAGGTCACGAGACCTGTAATTGCTATACCATACATTTCGAAGAAAGTTCGATTCGAAGAAAATCACCTTACTATAGCTCAGCCGATTCAGAGCTGTAAAAATCCGAAATCTGCAATTGTGCTCCGATTGCGGTTCTTGATACCTCAAATGATAGGTCTCGGGACTTGTAATTGTTATGCCAAACCGCATTAAAATTGGTTGAATATTTCCATACATTTCACAGAAAAATCGATTCGAAGAAAATCACCTTACTATAGCTCAGCCGATTCAGAGCTGTAAAAATCCTAAATCTGCAATTGTGCTCCGATTGCGGTTCTTCATACCTCAAATGATAGGTCACGAGACCTGTAATTGCTATACCATACATTTCGAAGAAAGTTCGATTCGAAGAAAATCACCTTACTATAGCTCAGCCGATTCAGAGCTGTAAAAATCCGAAATCTGCAATTGTGCTCCGATTGCGGTTCTTGATACCTCAAATGATAGGTCTCGGGACTTGTAATTGTTATGCCAAACCGCATTAAAATTGGTTGATTATTTCCATACATTTCACAGAAAAATCGATTCGAAGAAAATCACCTTACTATAGCTCAGCCGATTCAGAGCTGTAAAAATCCGAAATCTGCAATTGTGCTCCGATTGCGGTTCTTCATACCTCAAATGATAGGTCACGAGACCTGTAATTGCTATACCATACATTTCGAAGAAAGTTCGATTCGAAGAAAATCACCTTACTATAGCTCAGCCGATTCAGAGCTGTAAAAATCCGAAATCTGCAATTGTGCTCCGATTGCGGTTCTTCATACCTCAAATGATAGGTCACGAGACCTGTAATTGCTATACCATACATTTCGAAGAAAGTTCGATTCGAAGAAAATCACCTTACTATAGCTCAGCCGATTCAGAGCTGTAAAAATCCGAAATCTGCAATTGTGCTCCGATTGCGGTTCTTGATACCTCAAATGATAGGTCTCGGGACTTGTAATTGTTATGCCAAACCGCATTAAAATTGGTTGATTATTTCCATACATTTCACAGAAAAATCGATTCGAAGAAAATCACCTTACTATAGCTCAGCCGATTCAGAGCTGTAAAAATCCGAAATCTGCAATTGTGCTCCGATTGCGGTTCTTCATACCTCAAATGATAGGTCACGAGACCTGTAATTGCTATACCATACATTTCGAAGAAAGTTCGATTCGAAGAAAATCACCTTACTATAGCTCAGCCGATTCAGAGCTGTAAAAATCCGAAATCTGCAATTGTGCTCCGATTGCGGTTCTTGATACCTCAAATGATAGGTCTCGGGACTTGTAATTGTTATGCCAAACCGCATTAAAATTGGTTGATTATTTCCATACATTTCACAGAAAAATCGATTCGAAGAAAATCACCTTACTATAGCTCAGCCGATTCAGAGCTGTAAAAATCCGAAATCTGCAATTGTGCTCCGATTGCGGTTCTTCATACCTCAAATGATAGGTCACGAGACCTGTAATTGCTATACCATACATTTCGAAGAAAGTTCGATTCGAAGAAAATCACCTTACTATAGCTCAGCCGATTCAGAGCTGTAAAAATCCGAAATCTGCAATTGTGCTCCGATTGCGGTTCTTGATACCTCAAATGATAGGTCTCGGGACTTGTAATTGTTATGCCAAACCGCATTAAAATTGGTTGAATATTTCCATACATTTCACAGAAAAATCGATTCGAAGAAAATCACCTTACTATAGCTCAGCCGATTCAGAGCTGTAAAAATCCGAAATCTGCAATTGTGCTCCGATTGCGGTTCTTCATACCTCAAATTATAGGTCACGAGACCTGTAATTGCTATACCATACATTTCGAAGAAAGTTCGATTCGAAGAAAATCACCTTACTATAGCTCAGCCGATTCAGAGCTGTAAAAATCCGAAATCTGCAATTGTGCTCCGATTGCGGTTCTTGATACCTCAAATGATAGGTCTCGGGACTTGTAATTGTTATGCCAAACCGCATTAAAATTGGTTGAATATTTCCATACATTTCACAGAAAAATCGATTCGAAGAAAATCACCTTACTATAGCTCAGCCGATTCAGAGCTGTAAAAATCCGAAATCTGCAATTGTGCTCCGATTGCGGTTCTTCATACCTCAAATTATAGGTCACGAGACCTGTAATTGCTATACCATACATTTCGAAGAAAGTTCGATTCGAAGAAAATCACCTTACTATAGCTCAGCCGATTCAGAGCTGTAAAAATCCGAAATCTGCAATTGTGCTCCGATTGCGGTTCTTGATACCTCAAATGATAGGTCTCGGGACTTGTAATTGTTATGCCAAACCGCATTAAAATTGGTTGAATATTTCCATACATTTCACAGAAAAATCGATTCGAAGAAAATCACCTTACTATAGCTCAGCCGATTCAGAGCTGTAAAAATCCGAAATCTGCAATTGTGCTCCGATTGCGGTTCTTGATACCTCAAATGATAGGTCTCGGGACTTGTAATTGTTATGCCAAACCGCATTAAAATTGGTTGAATATTTCCATACATTTCACAGAAAAATCGATTCGAAGAAAATCACCTTACTATAGCTCAGCCGATTCAGAGCTGTAAAAATCCGAAATCTGCAATTGTGCTCCGATTGCGGTTCTTGATACCTCAAATGATAGGTCTCGGGACTTGTAATTGTTATGCCAAACCGCATTAAAATTGGTTGATTATTTCCATACATTTCACAGAAAAATCGATTCGAAGAAAATCACCTTACTATAGCTCAGCCGATTCAGAGCTGTAAAAATCCGAAATCTGCAATTGTGCTCCGATTGCGGTTCTTCATACCTCAAATGATAGGTCACGAGACCTGTAATTGCTATACCATACATTTCGAAGAAAGTTCGATTCGAAGAAAATCACCTTACTATAGCTCAGCCGATTCAGAGCTGTAAAAATCCGAAATCTGCAATTGTGCTCCGATTGCGGTTCTTGATACCTCAAATGATAGGTCTCGGGACTTGTAATTGTTATGCCAAACCGCATTAAAATTGGTTGATTATTTCCATACATTTCACAGAAAAATCGATTCGAAGAAAATCACCTTACTATAGCTCAGCCGATTCAGAGCTGTAAAAATCCGAAATCTGCAATTGTGCTCCGATTGCGGTTCTTCATACCTCAAATGATAGGTCACGAGACCTGTAATTGCTATACCATACATTTCGAAGAAAGTTCGATTCGAAGAAAATCACCTTACTATAGCTCAGCCGATTCAGAGCTGTAAAAATCCGAAATCTGCAATTGTGCTCCGATTGCGGTTCTTGATACCTCAAATGATAGGTCTCGGGACTTGTAATTGTTATGCCAAACCGCATTAAAATTGGTTGAATATTTCCATACATTTCACAGAAAAATCGATTCGAAGAAAATCACCTTACTATAGCTCAGCCGATTCAGAGCTGTAAAAATCCTAAATCTGCAATTGTGCTCCGATTGCGGTTCTTCATACCTCAAATGATAGGTCACGAGACCTGTAATTGCTATACCATACATTTCGAAGAAAGTTCGATTCGAAGAAAATCACCTTACTATAGCTCAGCCGATTCAGAGCTGTAAAAATCCGAAATCTGCAATTGTGCTCCGATTGCGGTTCTTGATACCTCAAATGATAGGTCTCGGGACTTGTAATTGTTATGCCAAACCGCATTAAAATTGGTTGAATATTTCCATACATTTCACAGAAAAATCGATTCGAAGAAAATCACCTTACTATAGCTCAGCCGATTCAGAGCTGTAAAAATCCGAAATCTGCAATTGTGCTCCGATTGCGGTTCTTGATACCTCAAATGATAGGTCTCGGGACTTGTAATTGTTATGCCAAACCGCATTAAAATTGGTTGAATATTTCCATACATTTCACAGAAAAATCGATTCGAAGAAAATCACTTTACTATAGCTCAGCCGATTCAGAGCTGTAAAAATCCGAAATCTGCAATTGTGCTCCGATTGCGGTTCTTGATACCTCAAATGATAGGTCTCGGGACTTGTAATTGTTATGCCAAACCGCATTAAAATTGGTTGATTATTTCCATACATTTCACAGAAAAATCGATTCGAAGAAAATCACCTTACTATAGCTCAGCCGATTCAGAGCTGTAAAAATCCGAAATCTGCAATTGTGCTCCGATTGCGGTTCTTCATACCTCAAATGATAGGTCACGAGACCTGTAATTGCTATACCATACATTTCGAAGAAAGTTCGATTCGAAGAAAATCACCTTACTATAGCTCAGCCGATTCAGAGCTGTAAAAATCCGAAATCTGCAATTGTGCTCCGATTGCGGTTCTTGATACCTCAAATGATAGGTCTCGGGACTTGTAATTGTTATGCCAAACCGCATTAAAATTGGTTGATTATTTCCATACATTTCACAGAAAAATCGATTCGAAGAAAATCACCTTACTATAGCTCAGCCGATTCAGAGCTGTAAAAATCCGAAATCTGCAATTGTGCTCCGATTGCGGTTCTTCATACCTCAAATGATAGGTCACGAGACCTGTAATTGCTATACCATACATTTCGAAGAAAGTTCGATTCGAAGAAAATCACCTTACTATAGCTCAGCCGATTCAGAGCTGTAAAAATCCGAAATCTGCAATTGTGCTCCGATTGCGGTTCTTGATACCTCAAATGATAGGTCTCGGGACTTGTAATTGTTATGCCAAACCGCATTAAAATTGGTTGAATATTTCCATACATTTCACAGAAAAATCGATTCGAAGAAAATCACCTTACTATAGCTCAGCCGATTCAGAGCTGTAAAAATCCTAAATCTGCAATTGTGCTCCGATTGCGGTTCTTCATACCTCAAATGATAGGTCACGAGACCTGTAATTGCTATACCATACATTTCGAAGAAAGTTCGATTCGAAGAAAATCACCTTACTATAGCTCAGCCGATTCAGAGCTGTAAAAATCCGAAATCTGCAATTGTGCTCCGATTGCGGTTCTTGATACCTCAAATGATAGGTCTCGGGACTTGTAATTGTTATGCCAAACCGCATTAAAATTGGTTGATTATTTCCATACATTTCACAGAAAAATCGATTCGAAGAAAATCACCTTACTATAGCTCAGCCGATTCAGAGCTGTAAAAATCCGAAATCTGCAATTGTGCTCCGATTGCGGTTCTTCATACCTCAAATGATAGGTCACGAGACCTGTAATTGCTATACCATACATTTCGAAGAAAGTTCGATTCGAAGAAAATCACCTTACTATAGCTCAGCCGATTCAGAGCTGTAAAAATCCGAAATCTGCAATTGTGCTCCGATTGCGGTTCTTGATACCTCAAATGATAGGTCTCGGGACTTGTAATTGTTATGCCAAACCGCATTAAAATTGGTTGATTATTTCCATACATTTCACAGAAAAATCGATTCGAAGAAAATCACCTTACTATAGCTCAGCCGATTCAGAGCTGTAAAAATCCGAAATCTGCAATTGTGCTCCGATTGCGGTTCTTCATACCTCAAATGATAGGTCACGAGACCTGTAATTGCTATACCATACATTTCGAAGAAAGTTCGATTCGAAGAAAATCACCTTACTATAGCTCAGCCGATTCAGAGCTGTAAAAATCCGAAATCTGCAATTGTGCTCCGATTGCGGTTCTTGATACCTCAAATGATAGGTCTCGGGACTTGTAATTGTTATGCCAAACCGCATTAAAATTGGTTGATTATTTCCATACATTTCACAGAAAAATCGATTCGAAGAAAATCACCTTACTATAGCTCAGCCGATTCAGAGCTGTAAAAATCCGAAATCTGCAATTGTGCTCCGATTGCGGTTCTTCATACCTCAAATGATAGGTCACGAGACCTGTAATTGCTATACCATACATTTCGAAGAAAGTTCGATTCGAAGAAAATCACCTTACTATGCTCAGCCGATTCAGAGCTGTAAAAATCCGAAATCTGCAATTGTGCTCCGATTGCGGTTCTTGATACCTCAAATGATAGGTCTCGGGACTTGTAATTGTTATGCCAAACCGCATTAAAATTGGTTGAATATTTCCATACATTTCACAGAAAAATCGATTCGAAGAAAATCACCTTACTATAGCTCAGCCGATTCAGAGCTGTAAAAATCCGAAATCTGCAATTGTGCTCCGATTGCGGTTCTTGATACCTCAAATGATAGGTCTCGGGACTTGTAATTGTTATGCCAAACCGCATTAAAATTGGTTGATTATTTCCATACATTTCACAGAAAAATCGATTCGAAGAAAATCACCTTACTATAGCTCAGCCGATTCAGAGCTGTAAAAATCCGAAATCTGCAATTGTGCTCCGATTGCGGTTCTTCATACCTCAAATGATAGGTCACGAGACCTGTAATTGCTATACCATACATTTCGAAGAAAGTTCGATTCGAAGAAAATCACCTTACTATAGCTCAGCCGATTCAGAGCTGTAAAAATCCGAAATCTGCAATTGTGCTCCGATTGCGGTTCTTGATACCTCAAATGATAGGTCTCGGGACTTGTAATTGTTATGCCAAACCGCATTAAAATTGGTTGATTATTTCCATACATTTCACAGAAAAATCGATTCGAAGAAAATCACCTTACTATAGCTCAGCCGATTCAGAGCTGTAAAAATCCGAAATCTGCAATTGTGCTCCGATTGCGGTTCTTCATACCTCAAATGATAGGTCACGAGACCTGTAATTGCTATACCATACATTTCGAAGAAAGTTCGATTCGAAGAAAATCACCTTACTATAGCTCAGCCGATTCAGAGCTGTAAAAATCCGAAATCTGCAATTGTGCTCCGATTGCGGTTCTTGATACCTCAAATGATAGGTCTCGGGACTTGTAATTGTTATGCCAAACCGCATTAAAATTGGTTGAATATTTCCATACATTTCACAGAAAAATCGATTCGAAGAAAATCACCTTACTATAGCTCAGCCGATTCAGAGCTGTAAAAATCCTAAATCTGCAATTGTGCTCCGATTGCGGTTCTTCATACCTCAAATGATAGGTCACGAGACCTGTAATTGCTATACCATACATTTCGAAGAAAGTTCGATTCGAAGAAAATCACCTTACTATAGCTCAGCCGATTCAGAGCTGTAAAAATCCGAAATCTGCAATTGTGCTCCGATTGCGGTTCTTGATACCTCAAATGATAGGTCTCGGGACTTGTAATTGTTATGCCAAACCGCATTAAAATTGGTTGAATATTTCCATACATTTCACAGAAAAATCGATTCGAAGAAAATCACCTTACTATAGCTCAGCCGATTCAGAGCTGTAAAAATCCGAAATCTGCAATTGTGCTCCGATTGCGGTTCTTCATACCTCAAATTATAGGTCACGAGACCTGTAATTGCTATACCATACATTTCGAAGAAAGTTCGATTCGAAGAAAATCACCTTACTATAGCTCAGCCGATTCAGAGCTGTAAAAATCCGAAATCTGCAATTGTGCTCCGATTGCGGTTCTTGATACCTCAAATGATAGGTCTCGGGACTTGTAATTGTTATGCCAAACCGCATTAAAATTGGTTGAATATTTCCATACATTTCACAGAAAAATCGATTCGAAGAAAATCACCTTACTATAGCTCAGCCGATTCAGAGCTGTAAAAATCCGAAATCTGCAATTGTGCTCCGATTGCGGTTCTTCATACCTCAAATTATAGGTCACGAGACCTGTAATTGCTATACCATACATTTCGAAGAAAGTTCGATTCGAAGAAAATCACCTTACTATAGCTCAGCCGATTCAGAGCTGTAAAAATCCGAAATCTGCAATTGTGCTCCGATTGCGGTTCTTGATACCTCAAATGATAGGTCTCGGGACTTGTAATTGTTATGCCAAACCGCATTAAAATTGGTTGAATATTTCCATACATTTCACAGAAAAATCGATTCGAAGAAAATCACCTTACTATAGCTCAGCCGATTCAGAGCTGTAAAAATCCGAAATCTGCAATTGTGCTCCGATTGCGGTTCTTGATACCTCAAATGATAGGTCTCGGGACTTGTAATTGTTATGCCAAACCGCATTAAAATTGGTTGAATATTTCCATACATTTCACAGAAAAATCGATTCGAAGAAAATCACCTTACTATAGCTCAGCCGATTCAGAGCTGTAAAAATCCGAAATCTGCAATTGTGCTCCGATTGCGGTTCTTGATACCTCAAATGATAGGTCTCGGGACTTGTAATTGTTATGCCAAACCGCATTAAAATTGGTTGATTATTTCCATACATTTCACAGAAAAATCGATTCGAAGAAAATCACCTTACTATAGCTCAGCCGATTCAGAGCTGTAAAAATCCGAAATCTGCAATTGTGCTCCGATTGCGGTTCTTCATACCTCAAATGATAGGTCACGAGACCTGTAATTGCTATACCATACATTTCGAAGAAAGTTCGATTCGAAGAAAATCACCTTACTATAGCTCAGCCGATTCAGAGCTGTAAAAATCCGAAATCTGCAATTGTGCTCCGATTGCGGTTCTTGATACCTCAAATGATAGGTCTCGGGACTTGTAATTGTTATGCCAAACCGCATTAAAATTGGTTGATTATTTCCATACATTTCACAGAAAAATCGATTCGAAGAAAATCACCTTACTATAGCTCAGCCGATTCAGAGCTGTAAAAATCCGAAATCTGCAATTGTGCTCCGATTGCGGTTCTTCATACCTCAAATGATAGGTCACGAGACCTGTAATTGCTATACCATACATTTCGAAGAAAGTTCGATTCGAAGAAAATCACCTTACTATAGCTCAGCCGATTCAGAGCTGTAAAAATCCGAAATCTGCAATTGTGCTCCGATTGCGGTTCTTGATACCTCAAATGATAGGTCTCGGGACTTGTAATTGTTATGCCAAACCGCATTAAAATTGGTTGAATATTTCCATACATTTCACAGAAAAATCGATTCGAAGAAAATCACCTTACTATAGCTCAGCCGATTCAGAGCTGTAAAAATCCTAAATCTGCAATTGTGCTCCGATTGCGGTTCTTCATACCTCAAATGATAGGTCACGAGACCTGTAATTGCTATACCATACATTTCGAAGAAAGTTCGATTCGAAGAAAATCACCTTACTATAGCTCAGCCGATTCAGAGCTGTAAAAATCCGAAATCTGCAATTGTGCTCCGATTGCGGTTCTTGATACCTCAAATGATAGGTCTCGGGACTTGTAATTGTTATGCCAAACCGCATTAAAATTGGTTGATTATTTCCATACATTTCACAGAAAAATCGATTCGAAGAAAATCACCTTACTATAGCTCAGCCGATTCAGAGCTGTAAAAATCCGAAATCTGCAATTGTGCTCCGATTGCGGTTCTTCATACCTCAAATGATAGGTCACGAGACCTGTAATTGCTATACCATACATTTCGAAGAAAGTTCGATTCGAAGAAAATCACCTTACTATAGCTCAGCCGATTCAGAGCTGTAAAAATCCGAAATCTGCAATTGTGCTCCGATTGCGGTTCTTGATACCTCAAATGATAGGTCTCGGGACTTGTAATTGTTATGCCAAACCGCATTAAAATTGGTTGATTATTTCCATACATTTCACAGAAAAATCGATTCGAAGAAAATCACCTTACTATAGCTCAGCCGATTCAGAGCTGTAAAAATCCGAAATCTGCAATTGTGCTCCGATTGCGGTTCTTCATACCTCAAATGATAGGTCACGAGACCTGTAATTGCTATACCATACATTTCGAAGAAAGTTCGATTCGAAGAAAATCACCTTACTATAGCTCAGCCGATTCAGAGCTGTAAAAATCCGAAATCTGCAATTGTGCTCCGATTGCGGTTCTTCATACCTCAAATGATAGGTCTCGGGACTTGTAATTGTTATGCCAAACCGCATTAAAATTGGTTGATTATTTCCATACATTTCACAGAAAAATCGATTCGAAGAAAATCACCTTACTATAGCTCAGCCGATTCAGAGCTGTAAAAATCCGAAATCTGCAATTGTGCTCCGATTGCGGTTCTTCATACCTCAAATGATAGGTCACGAGACCTGTAATTGCTATACCATACATTTCGAAGAAAGTTCGATTCGAAGAAAATCACCTTACTATGCTCAGCCGATTCAGAGCTGTAAAAATCCGAAATCTGCAATTGTGCTCCGATTGCGGTTCTTGATACCTCAAATGATAGGTCTCGGGACTTGTAATTGTTATGCCAAACCGCATTAAAATTGGTTGAATATTTCCATACATTTCACAGAAAAATCGATTCGAAGAAAATCACCTTACTATAGCTCAGCCGATTCAGAGCTGTAAAAATCCGAAATCTGCAATTGTGCTCCGATTGCGGTTCTTGATACCTCAAATGATAGGTCTCGGGACTTGTAATTGTTATGCCAAACCGCATTAAAATTGGTTGATTATTTCCATACATTTCACAGAAAAATCGATTCGAAGAAAATCACCTTACTATAGCTCAGCCGATTCAGAGCTGTAAAAATCCGAAATCTGCAATTGTGCTCCGATTGCGGTTCTTCATACCTCAAATGATAGGTCACGAGACCTGTAATTGCTATACCATACATTTCGAAGAAAGTTCGATTCGAAGAAAATCACCTTACTATAGCTCAGCCGATTCAGAGCTGTAAAAATCCGAAATCTGCAATTGTGCTCCGATTGCGGTTCTTGATACCTCAAATGATAGGTCTCGGGACTTGTAATTGTTATGCCAAACCGCATTAAAATTGGTTGATTATTTCCATACATTTCACAGAAAAATCGATTCGAAGAAAATCACCTTACTATAGCTCAGCCGATTCAGAGCTGTAAAAATCCGAAATCTGCAATTGTGCTCCGATTGCGGTTCTTCATACCTCAAATGATAGGTCACGAGACCTGTAATTGCTATACCATACATTTCGAAGAAAGTTCGATTCGAAGAAAATCACCTTACTATGCTCAGCCGATTCAGAGCTGTAAAAATCCGAAATCTGCAATTGTGCTCCGATTGCGGTTCTTGATACCTCAAATGATAGGTCTCGGGACTTGTAATTGTTATGCCAAACCGCATTAAAATTGGTTGAATATTTCCATACATTTCACAGAAAAATCGATTCGAAGAAAATCACCTTACTATAGCTCAGCCGATTCAGAGCTGTAAAAATCCTAAATCTGCAATTGTGCTCCGATTGCGGTTCTTCATACCTCAAATGATAGGTCACGAGACCTGTAATTGCTATACCATACATTTCGAAGAAAGTTCGATTCGAAGAAAATCACCTTACTATAGCTCAGCCGATTCAGAGCTGTAAAAATCCGAAATCTGCAATTGTGCTCCGATTGCGGTTCTTGATACCTCAAATGATAGGTCTCGGGACTTGTAATTGTTATGCCAAACCGCATTAAAATTGGTTGATTATTTCCATACATTTCACAGAAAAATCGATTCGAAGAAAATCACCTTACTATAGCTCAGCCGATTCAGAGCTGTAAAAATCCGAAATCTGCAATTGTGCTCCGATTGCGGTTCTTCATACCTCAAATGATAGGTCACGAGACCTGTAATTGCTATACCATACATTTCGAAGAAAGTTCGATTCGAAGAAAATCACCTTACTATAGCTCAGCCGATTCAGAGCTGTAAAAATCCGAAATCTGCAATTGTGCTCCGATTGCGGTTCTTCATACCTCAAATGATAGGTCACGAGACCTGTAATTGCTATACCATACATTTCGAAGAAAGTTCGATTCGAAGAAAATCACCTTACTATAGCTCAGCCGATTCAGAGCTGTAAAAATCCGAAATCTGCAATTGTGCTCCGATTGCGGTTCTTGATACCTCAAATGATAGGTCTCGGGACTTGTAATTGTTATGCCAAACCGCATTAAAATTGGTTGATTATTTCCATACATTTCACAGAAAAATCGATTCGAAGAAAATCACCTTACTATAGCTCAGCCGATTCAGAGCTGTAAAAATCCGAAATCTGCAATTGTGCTCCGATTGCGGTTCTTCATACCTCAAATGATAGGTCACGAGACCTGTAATTGCTATACCATACATTTCGAAGAAAGTTCGATTCGAAGAAAATCACCTTACTATAGCTCAGCCGATTCAGAGCTGTAAAAATCCGAAATCTGCAATTGTGCTCCGATTGCGGTTCTTGATACCTCAAATGATAGGTCTCGGGACTTGTAATTGTTATGCCAAACCGCATTAAAATTGGTTGATTATTTCCATACATTTCACAGAAAAATCGATTCGAAGAAAATCACCTTACTATAGCTCAGCCGATTCAGAGCTGTAAAAATCCGAAATCTGCAATTGTGCTCCGATTGCGGTTCTTCATACCTCAAATGATAGGTCACGAGACCTGTAATTGCTATACCATACATTTCGAAGAAAGTTCGATTCGAAGAAAATCACCTTACTATAGCTCAGCCGATTCAGAGCTGTAAAAATCCGAAATCTGCAATTGTGCTCCGATTGCGGTTCTTGATACCTCAAATGATAGGTCTCGGGACTTGTAATTGTTATGCCAAACCGCATTAAAATTGGTTGAATATTTCCATACATTTCACAGAAAAATCGATTCGAAGAAAATCACCTTACTATAGCTCAGCCGATTCAGAGCTGTAAAAATCCGAAATCTGCAATTGTGCTCCGATTGCGGTTCTTCATACCTCAAATTATAGGTCACGAGACCTGTAATTGCTATACCATACATTTCGAAGAAAGTTCGATTCGAAGAAAATCACCTTACTATAGCTCAGCCGATTCAGAGCTGTAAAAATCCGAAATCTGCAATTGTGCTCCGATTGCGGTTCTTGATACCTCAAATGATAGGTCTCGGGACTTGTAATTGTTATGCCAAACCGCATTAAAATTGGTTGAATATTTCCATACATTTCACAGAAAAATCGATTCGAAGAAAATCACCTTACTATAGCTCAGCCGATTCAGAGCTGTAAAAATCCGAAATCTGCAATTGTGCTCCGATTGCGGTTCTTCATACCTCAAATTATAGGTCACGAGACCTGTAATTGCTATACCATACATTTCGAAGAAAGTTCGATTCGAAGAAAATCACCTTACTATAGCTCAGCCGATTCAGAGCTGTAAAAATCCGAAATCTGCAATTGTGCTCCGATTGCGGTTCTTGATACCTCAAATGATAGGTCTCGGGACTTGTAATTGTTATGCCAAACCGCATTAAAATTGGTTGAATATTTCCATACATTTCACAGAAAAATCGATTCGAAGAAAATCACCTTACTATAGCTCAGCCGATTCAGAGCTGTAAAAATCCGAAATCTGCAATTGTGCTCCGATTGCGGTTCTTGATACCTCAAATGATAGGTCTCGGGACTTGTAATTGTTATGCCAAACCGCATTAAAATTGGTTGAATATTTCCATACATTTCACAGAAAAATCGATTCGAAGAAAATCACCTTACTATAGCTCAGCCGATTCAGAGCTGTAAAAATCCGAAATCTGCAATTGTGCTCCGATTGCGGTTCTTGATACCTCAAATGATAGGTCTCGGGACTTGTAATTGTTATGCCAAACCGCATTAAAATTGGTTGATTATTTCCATACATTTCACAGAAAAATCGATTCGAAGAAAATCACCTTACTATAGCTCAGCCGATTCAGAGCTGTAAAAATCCGAAATCTGCAATTGTGCTCCGATTGCGGTTCTTCATACCTCAAATGATAGGTCACGAGACCTGTAATTGCTATACCATACATTTCGAAGAAAGTTCGATTCGAAGAAAATCACCTTACTATAGCTCAGCCGATTCAGAGCTGTAAAAATCCGAAATCTGCAATTGTGCTCCGATTGCGGTTCTTGATACCTCAAATGATAGGTCTCGGGACTTGTAATTGTTATGCCAAACCGCATTAAAATTGGTTGATTATTTCCATACATTTCACAGAAAAATCGATTCGAAGAAAATCACCTTACTATAGCTCAGCCGATTCAGAGCTGTAAAAATCCGAAATCTGCAATTGTGCTCCGATTGCGGTTCTTCATACCTCAAATGATAGGTCACGAGACCTGTAATTGCTATACCATACATTTCGAAGAAAGTTCGATTCGAAGAAAATCACCTTACTATAGCTCAGCCGATTCAGAGCTGTAAAAATCCGAAATCTGCAATTGTGCTCCGATTGCGGTTCTTGATACCTCAAATGATAGGTCTCGGGACTTGTAATTGTTATGCCAAACCGCATTAAAATTGGTTGAATATTTCCATACATTTCACAGAAAAATCGATTCGAAGAAAATCACCTTACTATAGCTCAGCCGATTCAGAGCTGTAAAAATCCGAAATCTGCAATTGTGCTCCGATTGCGGTTCTTCATACCTCAAATGATAGGTCACGAGACCTGTAATTGCTATACCATACATTTCGAAGAAAGTTCGATTCGAAGAAAATCACCTTACTATAGCTCAGCCGATTCAGAGCTGTAAAAATCCGAAATCTGCAATTGTGCTCCGATTGCGGTTCTTGATACCTCAAATGATAGGTCTCGGGACTTGTAATTGTTATGCCAAACCGCATTAAAATTGGTTGATTATTTCCATACATTTCACAGAAAAATCGATTCGAAGAAAATCACCTTACTATAGCTCAGCCGATTCAGAGCTGTAAAAATCCGAAATCTGCAATTGTGCTCCGATTGCGGTTCTTCATACCTCAAATGATAGGTCACGAGACCTGTAATTGCTATACCATACATTTCGAAGAAAGTTCGATTCGAAGAAAATCACCTTACTATAGCTCAGCCGATTCAGAGCTGTAAAAATCCGAAATCTGCAATTGTGCTCCGATTGCGGTTCTTGATACCTCAAATGATAGGTCTCGGGACTTGTAATTGTTATGCCAAACCGCATTAAAATTGGTTGAATATTTCCATACATTTCACAGAAAAATCGATTCGAAGAAAATCACCTTACTATAGCTCAGCCGATTCAGAGCTGTAAAAATCCGAAATCTGCAATTGTGCTCCGATTGCGGTTCTTCATACCTCAAATGATAGGTCACGAGACCTGTAATTGCTATACCATACATTTCGAAGAAAGTTCGATTCGAAGAAAATCACCTTACTATAGCTCAGCCGATTCAGAGCTGTAAAAATCCGAAATCTGCAATTGTGCTCCGATTGCGGTTCTTGATACCTCAAATGATAGGTCTCGGGACTTGTAATTGTTATGCCAAACCGCATTAAAATTGGTTGAATATTTCCATACATTTCACAGAAAAATCGATTCGAAGAAAATCACCTTACTATAGCTCAGCCGATTCAGAGCTGTAAAAATCCTAAATCTGCAATTGTGCTCCGATTGCGGTTCTTCATACCTCAAATGATAGGTCACGAGACCTGTAATTGCTATACCATACATTTCGAAGAAAGTTCGATTCGAAGAAAATCACCTTACTATAGCTCAGCCGATTCAGAGCTGTAAAAATCCGAAATCTGCAATTGTGCTCCGATTGCGGTTCTTGATACCTCAAATGATAGGTCTCGGGACTTGTAATTGTTATGCCAAACCGCATTAAAATTGGTTGATTATTTCCATACATTTCACAGAAAAATCGATTCGAAGAAAATCACCTTACTATAGCTCAGCCGATTCAGAGCTGTAAAAATCCGAAATCTGCAATTGTGCTCCGATTGCGGTTCTTCATACCTCAAATGATAGGTCACGAGACCTGTAATTGCTATACCATACTTTTCGAAGAAAGTTCGATTCGAAGAAAATCACCTTACTATAGCTCAGCCGATTCAGAGCTGTAAAAATCCGAAATCTGCAATTGTGCTCCGATTGCGGTTCTTGATACCTCAAATGATAGGTCTCGGGACTTGTAATTGTTATGCCAAACCGCATTAAAATTGGTTGATTATTTCCATACATTTCACAGAAAAATCGATTCGAAGAAAATCACCTTACTATAGCTCAGCCGATTCAGAGCTGTAAAAATCCGAAATCTGCAATTGTGCTCCGATTGCGGTTCTTCATACCTCAAATGATAGGTCACGAGACCTGTAATTGCTATACCATACATTTCGAAGAAAGTTCGATTCGAAGAAAATCACCTTACTATAGCTCAGCCGATTCAGAGCTGTAAAAATCCGAAATCTGCAATTGTGCTCCGATTGCGGTTCTTGATACCTCAAATGATAGGTCTCGGGACTTGTAATTGTTATGCCAAACCGCATTAAAATTGGTTGAATATTTCCATACATTTCACAGAAAAATCGATTCGAAGAAAATCACCTTACTATAGCTCAGCCGATTCAGAGCTGTAAAACTCCGAAATCTGCAATTGTGCTCCGATTGCGGTTCTTCATACCTCAAATGATAGGTCACGAGACCTGTAATTGCTATACCATACATTTCGAAGAAAGTTCGATTCGAAGAAAATCACCTTACTATAGCTCAGCCGATTCAGAGCTGTTAAAATCCGAAATCTGCAATTGTGCTCCGATTGCGGTTCTTGATACCTCAAATGATAGGTCTCGGGACTTGTAATTGTTATGCCAAACCGCATTAAAATTGGTTGATTATTTCCATACATTTCACAGAAAAATCGATTCGAAGAAAATCACCTTACTATAGCTCAGCCGATTCAGAGCTGTAAAAATCCGAAATCTGCAATTGTGCTCCGATTGCGGTTCTTCATACCTCAAATGATAGGTCACGAGACCTGTAATTGCTATACCATACATTTCGAAGAAAGTTCGATTCGAAGAAAATCACCTTACTATAGCTCAGCCGATTCAGAGCTGTAAAAATCCGAAATCTGCAATTGTGCTCCGATTGCGGTTCTTGATACCTCAAATGATAGGTCTCGGGACTTGTAATTGTTATGCCAAACCGCATTAAAATTGGTTGATTATTTCCATACATTTCACAGAAAAATCGATTCGAAGAAAATCACCTTACTATAGCTCAGCCGATTCAGAGCTGTAAAAATCCGAAATCTGCAATTGTGCTCCGATTGCGGTTCTTCATACCTCAAATGATAGGTCACGAGACCTGTAATTGCTATACCATACATTTCGAAGAAAGTTCGATTCGAAGAAAATCACCTTACTATAGCTCAGCCGATTCAGAGCTGTAAAAATCCGAAATCTGCAATTGTGCTCCGATTGCGGTTCTTGATACCTCAAATGATAGGTCTCGGGACTTGTAATTGTTATGCCAAACCGCATTAAAATTGGTTGAATATTTTCATACATTTCACAGAAAAATCGATTCGAAGAAAATCACCTTACTATAGCTCAGCCGATTCAGAGCTGTAAAAATCCGAAATCTGCAATTGTGCTCCGATTGCGGTTCTTCATACCTCAAATGATAGGTCACGAGACCTGTAATTGCTATACCATACATTTCGAAGAAAGTTCGATTCGAAGAAAATCACCTTACTATAGCTCAGCCGATTCAGAGCTGTAAAAATCCGAAATCTGCAATTGTGCTCCGATTGCGGTTCTTGATACCTCAAATGATAGGTCTCGGGACTTGTAATTGTTATGCCAAACCGCATTAAAATTGGTTGATTATTTCCATACATTTCACAGAAAAATCGATTCGAAGAAAATCACCTTACTATAGCTCAGCCGATTCAGAGCTGTAAAAATCCGAAATCTGCAATTGTGCTCCGATTGCGGTTCTTCATACCTCAAATGATAGGTCACGAGACCTGTAATTGCTATACCATACATTTCGAAGAAAGTTCGATTCGAAGAAAATCACCTTACTATAGCTCAGCCGATTCAGAGCTGTAAAAATCCGAAATCTGCAATTGTGCTCCGATTGCGGTTCTTGATACCTCAAATGATAGGTCTCGGGACTTGTAATTGTTATGCCAAACCGCATTAAAATTGGTTGATTATTTCCATACATTTCACAGAAAAATCGATTCGAAGAAAATCACCTTACTATAGCTCAGCCGATTCAGAGCTGTAAAAATCCGAAATCTGCAATTGTGCTCCGATTGCGGTTCTTCATACCTCAAATGATAGGTCACGAGACCTGTAATTGCTATACCATACATTTCGAAGAAAGTTCGATTCGAAGAAAATCACCTTACTATAGCTCAGCCGATTCAGAGCTGTAAAAATCCGAAATCTGCAATTGTGCTCCGATTGCGGTTCTTCATACCTCAAATGATAGGTCACGAGACCTGTAATTGCTATACCATACATTTCGAAGAAAGTTCGATTCGAAGAAAATCACCTTACTATAGCTCAGCCGATTCAGAGCTGTAAAAATCCGAAATCTGCAATTGTGCTCCGATTGCGGTTCTTGATACCTCAAATGATAGGTCTCGGGACTTGTAATTGTTATGCCAAACCGCATTAAAATTGGTTGATTATTTCCATACATTTCACAGAAAAATCGATTCGAAGAAAATCACCTTACTATAGCTCAGCCGATTCAGAGCTGTAAAAATCCGAAATCTGCAATTGTGCTCCGATTGCGGTTCTTCATACCTCAAATGATAGGTCACGAGACCTGTAATTGCTATACCATACATTTCGAAGAAAGTTCGATTCGAAGAAAATCACCTTACTATAGCTCAGCCGATTCAGAGCTGTAAAAATCCGAAATCTGCAATTGTGCTCCGATTGCGGTTCTTGATACCTCAAATGATAGGTCTCGGGACTTGTAATTGTTATGCCAAACCGCATTAAAATTGGTTGAATATTTCCATACATTTCACAGAAAAATCGATTCGAAGAAAATCACCTTACTATAGCTCAGCCGATTCAGAGCTGTAAAAATCCGAAATCTGCAATTGTGCTCCGATTGCGGTTCTTCATACCTCAAATGATAGGTCACGAGACCTGTAATTGCTATACCATACATTTCGAAGAAAGTTCGATTCGAAGAAAATCACCTTACTATAGCTCAGCCGATTCAGAGCTGTAAAAATCCGAAATCTGCAATTGTGCTCCGATTGCGGTTCTTGATACCTCAAATGATAGGTCTCGGGACTTGTAATTGTTATGCCAAACCGCATTAAAATTGGTTGATTATTTCCATACATTTCACAGAAAAATCGATTCGAAGAAAATCACCTTACTATAGCTCAGCCGATTCAGAGCTGTAAAAATCCGAAATCTGCAATTGTGCTCCGATTGCGGTTCTTCATACCTCAAATGATAGGTCACGAGACCTGTAATTGCTATACCATACATTTCGAAGAAAGTTCGATTCGAAGAAAATCACCTTACTATAGCTCAGCCGATTCAGAGCTGTAAAAATCCGAAATCTGCAATTGTGCTCCGATTGCGGTTCTTGATACCTCAAATGATAGGTCTCGGGACTTGTAATTGTTATGCCAAACCGCATTAAAATTGGTTAAATATTTCCATACATTTCACAGAAAAATCGATTCGAAGAAAATCACCTTACTATAGCTCAGCCGATTCAGAGCTGTAAAAATCCGAAATCTGCAATTGTGCTCCGATTGCGGTTCTTCATACCTCAAATGATAGGTCACGAGACCTGTAATTGCTATACCATACATTTCGAAGAAAGTTCGATTCGAAGAAAATCACCTTACTATAGCTCAGCCGATTCAGAGCTGTAAAAATCCGAAATCTGCAATTGTGCTCCGATTGCGGTTCTTGATACCTCAAATGATAGGTCTCGGGACTTGTAATTGTTATGCCAAACCGCATTAAAATTGGTTGAATATTTCCATACATTTCACAGAAAAATCGATTCGAAGAAAATCACCTTACTATATAGCTCAGCCGATTCAGAGCTGTAAAAATCCGAAATCTGCAATTGTGCTCCGATTGCGGTTCTTCATACCTCAAATGATAGGTCACGAGACCTGTAATTGCTATACCATACATTTCGAAGAAAGTTCGATTCGAAGAAAATCACCTTACTATAGCTCAGCCGATTCAGAGCTGTAAAAATCCGAAATCTGCAATTGTGCTCCGATTGCGGTTCTTGATACCTCAAATGATAGGTCTCGGGACTTGTAATTGTTATGCCAAACCGCATTAAAATTGGTTGATTATTTCCATACATTTCACAGAAAAATCGATTCGAAGAAAATCACCTTACTATAGCTCAGCCGATTCAGAGCTGTAAAAATCCGAAATCTGCAATTGTGCTCCGATTGCGGTTCTTCATACCTCAAATGATAGGTCACGAGACCTGTAATTGCTATACCATACATTTCGAAGAAAGTTCGATTCGAAGAAAATCACCTTACTATAGCTCAGCCGATTCAGAGCTGTAAAAATCCGAAATCTGCAATTGTGCTCCGATTGCGGTTCTTGATACCTCAAATGATAGGTCTCGGGACTTGTAATTGTTATGCCAAACCGCATTAAAATTGGTTGAATATTTCCATACATTTCACAGAAAAATCGATTCGAAGAAAATCACCTTACTATAGCTCAGCCGATTCAGAGCTGTAAAAATCCGAAATCTGCAATTGTGCTCCGATTGCGGTTCTTCATACCTCAAATGATAGGTCACGAGACCTGTAATTGCTATACCATACATTTCGAAGAAAGTTCGATTCGAAGAAAATCACCTTACTATAGCTCAGCCGATTCAGAGCTGTAAAAATCCGAAATCTGCAATTGTGCTCCGATTGCGGTTCTTGATACCTCAAATGATAGGTCTCGGGACTTGTAATTGTTATGCCAAACCGCATTAAAATTGGTTGATTATTTCCATACATTTCACAGAAAAATCGATTCGAAGAAAATCACCTTACTATAGCTCAGCCGATTCAGAGCTGTAAAAATCCGAAATCTGCAATTGTGCTCCGATTGCGGTTCTTCATACCTCAAATGATAGGTCACGAGACCTGTAATTGCTATACCATACATTTCGAAGAAAGTTCGATTCGAAGAAAATCACCTTACTATAGCTCAGCCGATTCAGAGCTGTAAAAATCCGAAATCTGCAATTGTGCTCCGATTGCGGTTCTTGATACCTCAAATGATAGGTCTCGGGACTTGTAATTGTTATGCCAAACCGCATTAAAATTGGTTGATTATTTCCATACATTTCACAGAAAAATCGATTCGAAGAAAATCACCTTACTATAGCTCAGCCGATTCAGAGCTGTAAAAATCCGAAATCTGCAATTGTGCTCCGATTGCGGTTCTTCATACCTCAAATGATAGGTCACGAGACCTGTAATTGCTATACCATACATTTCGAAGAAAGTTCGATTCGAAGAAAATCACCTTACTATAGCTCAGCCGATTCAGAGCTGTAAAAATCCGAAATCTGCAATTGTGCTCCGATTGCGGTTCTTGATACCTCAAATGATAGGTCTCGGGACTTGTAATTGTTATGCCAAACCGCATTAAAATTGGTTGAATATTTCCATACATTTCACAGAAAAATCGATTCGAAGAAAATCACCTTACTATAGCTCAGCCGATTCAGAGCTGTAAAAATCCGAAATCTGCAATTGTGCTCCGGTTCTTCATACCTCAAATGATAGGTCACGAGACCTGTAATTGCTATACCATACATTTCGAAGAAAGTTCGATTCGAAGAAAATCACCTTACTATAGCTCAGCCGATTCAGAGCTGTAAAAATCCGAAATCTGCAATTGTGCTCCGATTGCGGTTCTTGATACCTCAAATGATAGGTCTCGGGACTTGTAATTGTTATGCCAAACCGCATTAAAATTGGTTGATTATTTCCATACATTTCACAGAAAAATCGATTCGAAGAAAATCACCTTACTATAGCTCAGCCGATTCAGAGCTGTAAAAATCCGAAATCTGCAATTGTGCTCCGATTGCGGTTCTTCATACCTCAAATGATAGGTCACGAGACCTGTAATTGCTATACCATACATTTCGAAGAAAGTTCGATTCGAAGAAAATCACCTTACTATAGCTCAGCCGATTCAGAGCTGTAAAAATCCGAAATCTGCAATTGTGCTCCGATTGCGGTTCTTCATACCTCAAATGATAGGTCACGAGACCTGTAATTGCTATACCATACATTTCGAAGAAAGTTCGATTCGAAGAAAATCACCTTACTATAGCTCAGCCGATTCAGAGCTGTAAAAATCCGAAATCTACAATTGTGCTCCGATTGCGGTTCTTGATACCTCAAATGATAGGTCTCGGGACTTGTAATTGTTATGCCAAACCGCATTAAAATTGGTTGATTATTTCCATACATTTCACAGAAAAATCGATTCGAAGAAAATCACCTTACTATAGCTCAGCCGATTCAGAGCTGTAAAAATCCGAAATCTGCAATTGTGCTCCGATTGCGGTTCTTCATACCTCAAATGATAGGTCACGAGACCTGTAATTGCTATACCATACATTTCGAAGAAAGTTCGATTCGAAGAAAATCACCTTACTATAGCTCAGCCGATTCAGAGCTGTAAAAATCCGAAATCTGCAATTGTGCTCCGATTGCGGTTCTTGATACCTCAAATGATAGGTCTCGGGACTTGTAATTGTTATGCCAAACCGCATTAAAATTGGTTGATTATTTCCATACATTTCACAGAAAAATCGATTCGAAGAAAATCACCTTACTATAGCTCAGCCGATTCAGAGCTGTAAAAATCCGAAATCTGCAATTGTGCTCCGATTGCGGTTCTTCATACCTCAAATGATAGGTCACGAGACCTGTAATTGCTATACCATACATTTCGAAGAAAGTTCGATTCGAAGAAAATCACCTTACTATAGCTCAGCCGATTCAGAGCTGTAAAAATCCGAAATCTGCAATTGTGCTCCGATTGCGGTTCTTGATACCTCAAATGATAGGTCTCGGGACTTGTAATTGTTATGCCAAACCGCATTAAAATTGGTTGAATATTTCCATACATTTCACAGAAAAATCGATTCGAAGAAAATCACCTTACTATAGCTCAGCCGATTCAGAGCTGTAAAAATCCGAAATCTGCAATTGTGCTCCGGTTCTTCATACCTCAAATGATAGGTCACGAGACCTGTAATTGCTATACCATACATTTCGAAGAAAGTTCGATTCGAAGAAAATCACCTTACTATAGCTCAGCCGATTCAGAGCTGTAAAAATCCGAAATCTGCAATTGTGCTCCGATTGCGGTTCTTGATACCTCAAATGATAGGTCTCGGGACTTGTAATTGTTATGCCAAACCGCATTAAAATTGGTTGATTATTTCCATACATTTCACAGAAAAATCGATTCGAAGAAAATCACCTTACTATAGCTCAGCCGATTCAGAGCTGTAAAAATCCGAAATCTGCAATTGTGCTCCGATTGCGGTTCTTCATACCTCAAATGATAGGTCACGAGACCTGTAATTGCTATACCATACATTTCGAAGAAAGTTCGATTCGAAGAAAATCACCTTACTATAGCTCAGCCGATTCAGAGCTGTAAAAATCCGAAATCTGCAATTGTGCTCCGATTGCGGTTCTTGATACCTCAAATGATAGGTCTCGGGACTTGTAATTGTTATGCCAAACCGCATTAAAATTGGTTGATTATTTCCATACATTTCACAGAAAAATCGATTCGAAGAAAATCACCTTACTATAGCTCAGCCGATTCAGAGCTGTAAAAATCCGAAATCTGCAATTGTGCTCCGATTGCGGTTCTTCATACCTCAAATGATAGGTCACGAGACCTGTAATTGCTATACCATACATTTCGAAGAAAGTTCGATTCGAAGAAAATCACCTTACTATAGCTCAGCCGATTCAGAGCTGTAAAAATCCGAAATCTGCAATTGTGCTCCGATTGCGGTTCTTGATACCTCAAATGATAGGTCTCGGGACTTGTAATTGTTATGCCAAACCGCATTAAAATTGGTTGAATATTTCCATACATTTCACAGAAAAATCGATTCGAAGAAAATCACCTTACTATAGCTCAGCCGATTCAGAGCTGTAAAAATCCGAAATCTGCAATTGTGCTCCGGTTCTTCATACCTCAAATGATAGGTCACGAGACCTGTAATTGCTATACCATACATTTCGAAGAAAGTTCGATTCGAAGAAAATCACCTTACTATAGCTCAGCCGATTCAGAGCTGTAAAAATCCGAAATCTGCAATTGTGCTCCGATTGCGGTTCTTGATACCTCAAATGATAGGTCTCGGGACTTGTAATTGTTATGCCAAACCGCATTAAAATTGGTTGATTATTTCCATACATTTCACAGAAAAATCGATTCGAAGAAAATCACCTTACTATAGCTCAGCCGATTCAGAGCTGTAAAAATCCGAAATCTGCAATTGTGCTCCGATTGCGGTTCTTCATACCTCAAATGATAGGTCACGAGACCTGTAATTGCTATACCATACATTTCGAAGAAAGTTCGATTCGAAGAAAATCACCTTACTATAGCTCAGCCGATTCAGAGCTGTAAAAATCCGAAATCTGCAATTGTGCTCCGATTGCGGTTCTTCATACCTCAAATGATAGGTCACGAGACCTGTAATTGCTATACCATACATTTCGAAGAAAGTTCGATTCGAAGAAAATCACCTTACTATAGCTCAGCCGATTCAGAGCTGTAAAAATCCGAAATCTACAATTGTGCTCCGATTGCGGTTCTTGATACCTCAAATGATAGGTCTCGGGACTTGTAATTGTTATGCCAAACCGCATTAAAATTGGTTGATTATTTCCATACATTTCACAGAAAAATCGATTCGAAGAAAATCACCTTACTATAGCTCAGCCGATTCAGAGCTGTAAAAATCCGAAATCTGCAATTGTGCTCCGATTGCGGTTCTTCATACCTCAAATGATAGGTCACGAGACCTGTAATTGCTATACCATACATTTCGAAGAAAGTTCGATTCGAAGAAAATCACCTTACTATAGCTCAGCCGATTCAGAGCTGTAAAAATCCGAAATCTGCAATTGTGCTCCGATTGCGGTTCTTCATACCTCAAATGATAGGTCACGAGACCTGTAATTGCTATACCATACATTTCGAAGAAAGTTCGATTCGAAGAAAATCACCTTACTATAGCTCAGCCGATTCAGAGCTGTAAAAATCCGAAATCTACAATTGTGCTCCGATTGCGGTTCTTGATACCTCAAATGATAGGTCTCGGGACTTGTAATTGTTATGCCAAACCGCATTAAAATTGGTTGATTATTTCCATACATTTCACAGAAAAATCGATTCGAAGAAAATCACCTTACTATAGCTCAGCCGATTCAGAGCTGTAAAAATCCGAAATCTGCAATTGTGCTCCGATTGCGGTTCTTCATACCTCAAATGATAGGTCACGAGACCTGTAATTGCTATACCATACATTTCGAAGAAAGTTCGATTCGAAGAAAATCACCTTACTATAGCTCAGCCGATTCAGAGCTGTAAAAATCCGAAATCTGCAATTGTGCTCCGATTGCGGTTCTTGATACCTCAAATGATAGGTCTCGGGACTTGTAATTGTTATGCCAAACCGCATTAAAATTGGTTGATTATTTCCATACATTTCACAGAAAAATCGATTCGAAGAAAATCACCTTACTATAGCTCAGCCGATTCAGACCTGTAAAAATCCGAAATCTGCAATTGTGCTCCGATTGCGGTTCTTCATACCTCAAATGATAGGTCACGAGACCTGTAATTGCTATACCATACATTTCGAAGAAAGTTCGATTCGAAGAAAATCACCTTACTATATATAGCTCAGCCGATTCAGAGCTGTAAAAATCCGAAATCTGCAATTGTGCTCCGATTGCGGTTCTTGATACCTCAAATGATAGGTCTCGGGACTTGTAATTGTTATGCCAAACCGCATTAAAATTGGTTGAATATTTCCATACATTTCACAGAAAAATCGATTCGAAGAAAATCACCTTACTATAGCTCAGCCGATTCAGAGCTGTAAAAATCCTAAATCTGCAATTGTGCTCCGATTGCGGTTCTTCATACCTCAAATGATAGGTCACGAGACCTGTAATTGCTATACCATACATTTCGAAGAAAGTTCGATTCGAAGAAAATCACCTTACTATAGCTCAGCCGATTCAGAGCTGTAAAAATCCGAAATCTGCAATTGTGCTCCGATTGCGGTTCTTGATACCTCAAATGATAGGTCTCGGGACTTGTAATTGTTATGCCAAACCGCATTAAAATTGGTTGATTATTTCCATACATTTCACAGAAAAATCGATTCGAAGAAAATCACCTTACTATAGCTCAGCCGATTCAGAGCTGTAAAAATCCGAAATCTGCAATTGTGCTCCGATTGCGGTTCTTCATACCTCAAATGATAGGTCACGAGACCTGTAATTGCTATACCATACATTTCGAAGAAAGTTCGATTCGAAGAAAATCACCTTACTATATATAGCTCAGCCGATTCAGAGCTGTAAAAATCCGAAATCTGCAATTGTGCTCCGATTGCGGTTCTTGATACCTCAAATGATAGGTCTCGGGACTTGTAATTGTTATGCCAAACCGCATTAAAATTGGTTGAATATTTCCATACATTTCACAGAAAAATCGATTCGAAGAAAATCACCTTACTATAGCTCAGCCGATTCAGAGCTGTAAAAATCCTAAATCTGCAATTGTGCTCCGATTGCGGTTCTTCATACCTCAAATGATAGGTCACGAGACCTGTAATTGCTATACCATACATTTCGAAGAAAGTTCGATTCGAAGAAAATCACCTTACTATAGCTCAGCCGATTCAGAGCTGTAAAAATCCGAAATCTGCAATTGTGCTCCGATTGCGGTTCTTGATACCTCAAATGATAGGTCTCGGGACTTGTAATTGTTATGCCAAACCGCATTAAAATTGGTTGATTATTTCCATACATTTCACAGAAAAATCGATTCGAAGAAAATCACCTTACTATAGCTCAGCCGATTCAGAGCTGTAAAAATCCGAAATCTGCAATTGTGCTCCGATTGCGGTTCTTCATACCTCAAATGATAGGTCACGAGACCTGTAATTGCTATACCATACATTTCGAAGAAAGTTCGATTCGAAGAAAATCACCTTACTATAGCTCAGCCGATTCAGAGCTGTAAAAATCCGAAATCTGCAATTGTGCTCCGATTGCGGTTCTTCATACCTCAAATGATAGGTCACGAGACCTGTAATTGCTATACCATACATTTCGAAGAAAGTTCGATTCGAAGAAAATCACCTTACTATAGCTCAGCCGATTCAGAGCTGTAAAAATCCGAAATCTACAATTGTGCTCCGATTGCGGTTCTTGATACCTCAAATGATAGGTCTCGGGACTTGTAATTGTTATGCCAAACCGCATTAAAATTGGTTGAATATTTCCATACATTTCACAGAAAAATCGATTCGAAGAAAATCACCTTACTATAGCTCAGCCGATTCAGAGCTGTAAAAATCCGAAATCTGCAATTGTGCTCCGATTGCGGTTCTTCATACCTCAAATGATAGGTCACGAGACCTGTAATTGCTATACCATACATTTCGAAGAAAGTTCGATTCGAAGAAAATCACCTTACTATAGCTCAGCCGATTCAGAGCTGTAAAAATCCGAAATCTGCAATTGTGCTCCGATTGCGGTTCTTGATACCTCAAATGATAGGTCTCGGGACTTGTAATTGTTATGCCAAACCGCATTAAAATTGGTTGATTATTTCCATACATTTCACAGAAAAATCGATTCGAAGAAAATCACCTTACTATAGCTCAGCCGATTCAGAGCTGTAAAAATCCGAAATCTGCAATTGTGCTCCGATTGCGGTTCTTCATACCTCAAATGATAGGTCACGAGACCTGTAATTGCTATACCATACATTTCGAAGAAAGTTCGATTCGAAGAAAATCACCTTACTATATATAGCTCAGCCGATTCAGAGCTGTAAAAATCCGAAATCTGCAATTGTGCTCCGATTGCGGTTCTTGATACCTCAAATGATAGGTCTCGGGACTTGTAATTGTTATGCCAAACCGCATTAAAATTGGTTGAATATTTCCATACATTTCACAGAAAAATCGATTCGAAGAAAATCACCTTACTATAGCTCAGCCGATTCAGAGCTGTAAAAATCCTAAATCTGCAATTGTGCTCCGATTGCGGTTCTTCATACCTCAAATGATAGGTCACGAGACCTGTAATTGCTATACCATACATTTCGAAGAAAGTTCGATTCGAAGAAAATCACCTTACTATAGCTCAGCCGATTCAGAGCTGTAAAAATCCGAAATCTGCAATTGTGCTCCGATTGCGGTTCTTGATACCTCAAATGATAGGTCTCGGGACTTGTAATTGTTATGCCAAACCGCATTAAAATTGGTTGATTATTTCCATACATTTCACAGAAAAATCGATTCGAAGAAAATCACCTTACTATAGCTCAGCCGATTCAGAGCTGTAAAAATCCGAAATCTGCAATTGTGCTCCGATTGCGGTTCTTCATACCTCAAATGATAGGTCACGAGACCTGTAATTGCTATACCATACATTTCGAAGAAAGTTCGATTCGAAGAAAATCACCTTACTATAGCTCAGCCGATTCAGAGCTGTAAAAATCCGAAATCTGCAATTGTGCTCCGATTGCGGTTCTTCATACCTCAAATGATAGGTCACGAGACCTGTAATTGCTATACCATACATTTCGAAGAAAGTTCGATTCGAAGAAAATCACCTTACTATAGCTCAGCCGATTCAGAGCTGTAAAAATCCGAAATCTACAATTGTGCTCCGATTGCGGTTCTTGATACCTCAAATGATAGGTCTCGGGACTTGTAATTGTTATGCCAAACCGCATTAAAATTGGTTGAATATTTCCATACATTTCACAGAAAAATCGATTCGAAGAAAATCACCTTACTATAGCTCAGCCGATTCAGAGCTGTAAAAATCCGAAATCTGCAATTGTGCTCCGATTGCGGTTCTTCATACCTCAAATGATAGGTCACGAGACCTGTAATTGCTATACCATACATTTCGAAGAAAGTTCGATTCGAAGAAAATCACCTTACTATAGCTCAGCCGATTCAGAGCTGTAAAAATCCGAAATCTGCAATTGTGCTCCGATTGCGGTTCTTGATACCTCAAATGATAGGTCTCGGGACTTGTAATTGTTATGCCAAACCGCATTAAAATTGGTTGATTATTTCCATACATTTCACAGAAAAATCGATTCGAAGAAAATCACCTTACTATAGCTCAGCCGATTCAGAGCTGTAAAAATCCGAAATCTGCAATTGTGCTCCGATTGCGGTTCTTCATACCTCAAATGATAGGTCACGAGACCTGTAATTGCTATACCATACATTTCGAAGAAAGTTCGATTCGAAGAAAATCACCTTACTATATATAGCTCAGCCGATTCAGAGCTGTAAAAATCCGAAATCTGCAATTGTGCTCCGATTGCGGTTCTTGATACCTCAAATGATAGGTCTCGGGACTTGTAATTGTTATGCCAAACCGCATTAAAATTGGTTGAATATTTCCATACATTTCACAGAAAAATCGATTCGAAGAAAATCACCTTACTATAGCTCAGCCGATTCAGAGCTGTAAAAATCCTAAATCTGCAATTGTGCTCCGATTGCGGTTCTTCATACCTCAAATGATAGGTCACGAGACCTGTAATTGCTATACCATACATTTCGAAGAAAGTTCGATTCGAAGAAAATCACCTTACTATAGCTCAGCCGATTCAGAGCTGTAAAAATCCGAAATCTGCAATTGTGCTCCGATTGCGGTTCTTGATACCTCAAATGATAGGTCTCGGGACTTGTAATTGTTATGCCAAACCGCATTAAAATTGGTTGATTATTTCCATACATTTCACAGAAAAATCGATTCGAAGAAAATCACCTTACTATAGCTCAGCCGATTCAGAGCTGTAAAAATCCGAAATCTGCAATTGTGCTCCGATTGCGGTTCTTCATACCTCAAATGATAGGTCACGAGACCTGTAATTGCTATACCATACATTTCGAAGAAAGTTCGATTCGAAGAAAATCACCTTACTATAGCTCAGCCGATTCAGAGCTGTAAAAATCCGAAATCTGCAATTGTGCTCCGATTGCGGTTCTTCATACCTCAAATGATAGGTCACGAGACCTGTAATTGCTATACCATACATTTCGAAGAAAGTTCGATTCGAAGAAAATCACCTTACTATAGCTCAGCCGATTCAGAGCTGTAAAAATCCGAAATCTACAATTGTGCTCCGATTGCGGTTCTTGATACCTCAAATGATAGGTCTCGGGACTTGTAATTGTTATGCCAAACCGCATTAAAATTGGTTGATTATTTCCATACATTTCACAGAAAAATCGATTCGAAGAAAATCACCTTACTATAGCTCAGCCGATTCAGAGCTGTAAAAATCCGAAATCTGCAATTGTGCTCCGATTGCGGTTCTTCATACCTCAAATGATAGGTCACGAGACCTGTAATTGCTATACCATACATTTCGAAGAAAGTTCGATTCGAAGAAAATCACCTTACTATAGCTCAGCCGATTCAGAGCTGTAAAAATCCGAAATCTGCAATTGTGCTCCGATTGCGGTTCTTGATACCTCAAATGATAGGTCTCGGGACTTGTAATTGTTATGCCAAACCGCATTAAAATTGGTTGATTATTTCCATACATTTCACAGAAAAATCGATTCGAAGAAAATCACCTTACTATAGCTCAGCCGATTCAGAGCTGTAAAAATCCGAAATCTGCAATTGTGCTCCGATTGCGGTTCTTCATACCTCAAATGATAGGTCACGAGACCTGTAATTGCTATACCATACATTTCGAAGAAAGTTCGATTCGAAGAAAATCACCTTACTATAGCTCAGCCGATTCAGAGCTGTAAAAATCCGAAATCTGCAATTGTGCTCCGATTGCGGTTCTTGATACCTTAAATGATAGGTCTCGGGACTTGTAATTGTTATGCCAAACCGCATTAAAATTGGTTGATTATTTCCATACATTTCACAGAAAAATCGATTCGAAGAAAATCACCTTACTATAGCTCAGCCGATTCAGAGCTGTAAAAATCCGAAATCTGCAATTGTGCTCCGATTGCGGTTCTTCATACCTCAAATGATAGGTCACGAGACCTGTAATTGCTATACCATACATTTCGAAGAAAGTTCGATTCGAAGAAAATCACCTTACTATATATAGCTCAGCCGATTCAGAGCTGTAAAAATCCGAAATCTGCAATTGTGCTCCGATTGCGGTTCTTGATACCTCAAATGATAGGTCTCGGGACTTGTAATTGTTATGCCAAACCGCATTAAAATTGGTTGAATATTTCCATACATTTCACAGAAAAATCGATTCGAAGAAAATCACCTTACTATAGCTCAGCCGATTCAGAGCTGTAAAAATCCTAAATCTGCAATTGTGCTCCGATTGCGGTTCTTCATACCTCAAATGATAGGTCACGAGACCTGTAATTGCTATACCATACATTTCGAAGAAAGTTCGATTCGAAGAAAATCACCTTACTATAGCTCAGCCGATTCAGAGCTGTAAAAATCCGAAATCTGCAATTGTGCTCCGATTGCGGTTCTTGATACCTCAAATGATAGGTCTCGGGACTTGTAATTGTTATGCCAAACCGCATTAAAATTGGTTGATTATTTCCATACATTTCACAGAAAAATCGATTCGAAGAAAATCACCTTACTATAGCTCAGCCGATTCAGAGCTGTAAAAATCCGAAATCTGCAATTGTGCTCCGATTGCGGTTCTTCATACCTCAAATGATAGGTCACGAGACCTGTAATTGCTATACCATACATTTCGAAGAAAGTTCGATTCGAAGAAAATCACCTTACTATAGCTCAGCCGATTCAGAGCTGTAAAAATCCGAAATCTGCAATTGTGCTCCGATTGCGGTTCTTCATACCTCAAATGATAGGTCACGAGACCTGTAATTGCTATACCATACATTTCGAAGAAAGTTCGATTCGAAGAAAATCACCTTACTATAGCTCAGCCGATTCAGAGCTGTAAAAATCCGAAATCTACAATTGTGCTCCGATTGCGGTTCTTGATACCTCAAATGATAGGTCTCGGGACTTGTAATTGTTATGCCAAACCGCATTAAAATTGGTTGATTATTTCCATACATTTCACAGAAAAATCGATTCGAAGAAAATCACCTTACTATAGCTCAGCCGATTCAGAGCTGTAAAAATCCGAAATCTGCAATTGTGCTCCGATTGCGGTTCTTCATACCTCAAATGATAGGTCACGAGACCTGTAATTGCTATACCATACATTTCGAAGAAAGTTCGATTCGAAGAAAATCACCTTACTATAGCTCAGCCGATTCAGAGCTGTAAAAATCCGAAATCTGCAATTGTGCTCCGATTGCGGTTCTTGATACCTCAAATGATAGGTCTCGGGACTTGTAATTGTTATGCCAAACCGCATTAAAATTGGTTGATTATTTCCATACATTTCACAGAAAAATCGATTCGAAGAAAATCACCTTACTATAGCTCAGCCGATTCAGACCTGTAAAAATCCGAAATCTGCAATTGTGCTCCGATTGCGGTTCTTCATACCTCAAATGATAGGTCACGAGACCTGTAATTGCTATACCATACATTTCGAAGAAAGTTCGATTCGAAGAAAATCACCTTACTATAGCTCAGCCGATTCAGAGCTGTAAAAATCCGAAATCTGCAATTGTGCTCCGATTGCGGTTCTTGATACCTCAAATGATAGGTCTCGGGACTTGTAATTGTTATGCCAAACCGCATTAAAATTGGTTGATTATTTCCATACATTTCACAGAAAAATCGATTCGAAGAAAATCACCTTACTATAGCTCAGCCGATTCAGAGCTGTAAAAATCCGAAATCTGCAATTGTGCTCCGATTGCGGTTCTTCATACCTCAAATGATAGGTCACGAGACCTGTAATTGCTATACCATACATTTCGAAGAAAGTTCGATTCGAAGAAAATCACCTTACTATATATAGCTCAGCCGATTCAGAGCTGTAAAAATCCGAAATCTGCAATTGTGCTCCGATTGCGGTTCTTGATACCTCAAATGATAGGTCTCGGGACTTGTAATTGTTATGCCAAACCGCATTAAAATTGGTTGAATATTTCCATACATTTCACAGAAAAATCGATTCGAAGAAAATCACCTTACTATAGCTCAGCCGATTCAGAGCTGTAAAAATCCTAAATCTGCAATTGTGCTCCGATTGCGGTTCTTCATACCTCAAATGATAGGTCACGAGACCTGTAATTGCTATACCATACATTTCGAAGAAAGTTCGATTCGAAGAAAATCACCTTACTATAGCTCAGCCGATTCAGAGCTGTAAAAATCCGAAATCTGCAATTGTGCTCCGATTGCGGTTCTTGATACCTCAAATGATAGGTCTCGGGACTTGTAATTGTTATGCCAAACCGCATTAAAATTGGTTGATTATTTCCATACATTTCACAGAAAAATCGATTCGAAGAAAATCACCTTACTATAGCTCAGCCGATTCAGAGCTGTAAAAATCCGAAATCTGCAATTGTGCTCCGATTGCGGTTCTTCATACCTCAAATGATAGGTCACGAGACCTGTAATTGCTATACCATACATTTCGAAGAAAGTTCGATTCGAAGAAAATCACCTTACTATAGCTCAGCCGATTCAGAGCTGTAAAAATCCGAAATCTGCAATTGTGCTCCGATTGCGGTTCTTCATACCTCAAATGATAGGTCACGAGACCTGTAATTGCTATACCATACATTTCGAAGAAAGTTCGATTCGAAGAAAATCACCTTACTATAGCTCAGCCGATTCAGAGCTGTAAAAATCCGAAATCTACAATTGTGCTCCGATTGCGGTTCTTGATACCTCAAATGATAGGTCTCGGGACTTGTAATTGTTATGCCAAACCGCATTAAAATTGGTTGAATATTTCCATACATTTCACAGAAAAATCGATTCGAAGAAAATCACCTTACTATAGCTCAGCCGATTCAGAGCTGTAAAAATCCTAAATCTGCAATTGTGCTCCGATTGCGGTTCTTCATACCTCAAATGATAGGTCACGAGACCTGTAATTGCTATACCATACATTTCGAAGAAAGTTCGATTCGAAGAAAATCACCTTACTATAGCTCAGCCGATTCAGAGCTGTAAAAATCCGAAATCTGCAATTGTGCTCCGATTGCGGTTCTTGATACCTCAAATGATAGGTCTCGGGACTTGTAATTGTTATGCCAAACCGCATTAAAATTGGTTGATTATTTCCATACATTTCACAGAAAAATCGATTCGAAGAAAATCACCTTACTATAGCTCAGCCGATTCAGAGCTGTAAAAATCCGAAATCTGCAATTGTGCTCCGATTGCGGTTCTTCATACCTCAAATGATAGGTCACGAGACCTGTAATTGCTATACCATACATTTCGAAGAAAGTTCGATTCGAAGAAAATCACCTTACTATAGCTCAGCCGATTCAGAGCTGTAAAAATCCGAAATCTGCAATTGTGCTCCGATTGCGGTTCTTCATACCTCAAATGATAGGTCACGAGACCTGTAATTGCTATACCATACATTTCGAAGAAAGTTCGATTCGAAGAAAATCACCTTACTATAGCTCAGCCGATTCAGAGCTGTAAAAATCCGAAATCTACAATTGTGCTCCGATTGCGGTTCTTGATACCTCAAATGATAGGTCTCGGGACTTGTAATTGTTATGCCAAACCGCATTAAAATTGGTTGATTATTTCCATACATTTCACAGAAAAATCGATTCGAAGAAAATCACCTTACTATAGCTCAGCCGATTCAGAGCTGTAAAAATCCGAAATCTGCAATTGTGCTCCGATTGCGGTTCTTCATACCTCAAATGATAGGTCACGAGACCTGTAATTGCTATACCATACATTTCGAAGAAAGTTCGATTCGAAGAAAATCACCTTACTATAGCTCAGCCGATTCAGAGCTGTAAAAATCCGAAATCTGCAATTGTGCTCCGATTGCGGTTCTTGATACCTCAAATGATAGGTCTCGGGACTTGTAATTGTTATGCCAAACCGCATTAAAATTGGTTGATTATTTCCATACATTTCACAGAAAAATCGATTCGAAGAAAATCACCTTACTATAGCTCAGCCGATTCAGACCTGTAAAAATCCGAAATCTGCAATTGTGCTCCGATTGCGGTTCTTCATACCTCAAATGATAGGTCACGAGACCTGTAATTGCTATACCATACATTTCGAAGAAAGTTCGATTCGAAGAAAATCACCTTACTATAGCTCAGCCGATTCAGAGCTGTAAAAATCCGAAATCTGCAATTGTGCTCCGATTGCGGTTCTTGATACCTCAAATGATAGGTCTCGGGACTTGTAATTGTTATGCCAAACCGCATTAAAATTGGTTGATTATTTCCATACATTTCACAGAAAAATCGATTCGAAGAAAATCACCTTACTATAGCTCAGCCGATTCAGAGCTGTAAAAATCCGAAATCTGCAATTGTGCTCCGATTGCGGTTCTTCATACCTCAAATGATAGGTCACGAGACCTGTAATTGCTATACCATACATTTCGAAGAAAGTTCGATTCGAAGAAAATCACCTTACTATATATAGCTCAGCCGATTCAGAGCTGTAAAAATCCGAAATCTGCAATTGTGCTCCGATTGCGGTTCTTGATACCTCAAATGATAGGTCTCGGGACTTGTAATTGTTATGCCAAACCGCATTAAAATTGGTTGAATATTTCCATACATTTCACAGAAAAATCGATTCGAAGAAAATCACCTTACTATAGCTCAGCCGATTCAGAGCTGTAAAAATCCTAAATCTGCAATTGTGCTCCGATTGCGGTTCTTCATACCTCAAATGATAGGTCACGAGACCTGTAATTGCTATACCATACATTTCGAAGAAAGTTCGATTCGAAGAAAATCACCTTACTATAGCTCAGCCGATTCAGAGCTGTAAAAATCCGAAATCTGCAATTGTGCTCCGATTGCGGTTCTTGATACCTCAAATGATAGGTCTCGGGACTTGTAATTGTTATGCCAAACCGCATTAAAATTGGTTGATTATTTCCATACATTTCACAGAAAAATCGATTCGAAGAAAATCACCTTACTATAGCTCAGCCGATTCAGAGCTGTAAAAATCCGAAATCTGCAATTGTGCTCCGATTGCGGTTCTTCATACCTCAAATGATAGGTCACGAGACCTGTAATTGCTATACCATACATTTCGAAGAAAGTTCGATTCGAAGAAAATCACCTTACTATAGCTCAGCCGATTCAGAGCTGTAAAAATCCGAAATCTGCAATTGTGCTCCGATTGCGGTTCTTCATACCTCAAATGATAGGTCACGAGACCTGTAATTGCTATACCATACATTTCGAAGAAAGTTCGATTCGAAGAAAATCACCTTACTATAGCTCAGCCGATTCAGAGCTGTAAAAATCCGAAATCTACAATTGTGCTCCGATTGCGGTTCTTGATACCTCAAATGATAGGTCTCGGGACTTGTAATTGTTATGCCAAACCGCATTAAAATTGGTTGAATATTTCCATACATTTCACAGAAAAATCGATTCGAAGAAAATCACCTTACTATAGCTCAGCCGATTCAGAGCTGTAAAAATCCGAAATCTGCAATTGTGCTCCGATTGCGGTTCTTCATACCTCAAATGATAGGTCACGAGACCTGTAATTGCTATACCATACATTTCGAAGAAAGTTCGATTCGAAGAAAATCACCTTACTATAGCTCAGCCGATTCAGAGCTGTAAAAATCCGAAATCTGCAATTGTGCTCCGATTGCGGTTCTTGATACCTCAAATGATAGGTCTCGGGACTTGTAATTGTTATGCCAAACCGCATTAAAATTGGTTGATTATTTCCATACATTTCACAGAAAAATCGATTCGAAGAAAATCACCTTACTATAGCTCAGCCGATTCAGAGCTGTAAAAATCCGAAATCTGCAATTGTGCTCCGATTGCGGTTCTTCATACCTCAAATGATAGGTCACGAGACCTGTAATTGCTATACCATACATTTCGAAGAAAGTTCGATTCGAAGAAAATCACCTTACTATATATAGCTCAGCCGATTCAGAGCTGTAAAAATCCGAAATCTGCAATTGTGCTCCGATTGCGGTTCTTGATACCTCAAATGATAGGTCTCGGGACTTGTAATTGTTATGCCAAACCGCATTAAAATTGGTTGAATATTTCCATACATTTCACAGAAAAATCGATTCGAAGAAAATCACCTTACTATAGCTCAGCCGATTCAGAGCTGTAAAAATCCTAAATCTGCAATTGTGCTCCGATTGCGGTTCTTCATACCTCAAATGATAGGTCACGAGACCTGTAATTGCTATACCATACATTTCGAAGAAAGTTCGATTCGAAGAAAATCACCTTACTATAGCTCAGCCGATTCAGAGCTGTAAAAATCCGAAATCTGCAATTGTGCTCCGATTGCGGTTCTTGATACCTCAAATGATAGGTCTCGGGACTTGTAATTGTTATGCCAAACCGCATTAAAATTGGTTGATTATTTCCATACATTTCACAGAAAAATCGATTCGAAGAAAATCACCTTACTATAGCTCAGCCGATTCAGAGCTGTAAAAATCCGAAATCTGCAATTGTGCTCCGATTGCGGTTCTTCATACCTCAAATGATAGGTCACGAGACCTGTAATTGCTATACCATACATTTCGAAGAAAGTTCGATTCGAAGAAAATCACCTTACTATAGCTCAGCCGATTCAGAGCTGTAAAAATCCGAAATCTACAATTGTGCTCCGATTGCGGTTCTTGATACCTCAAATGATAGGTCTCGGGACTTGTAATTGTTATGCCAAACCGCATTAAAATTGGTTGATTATTTCCATACATTTCACAGAAAAATCGATTCGAAGAAAATCACCTTACTATAGCTCAGCCGATTCAGAGCTGTAAAAATCCGAAATCTGCAATTGTGCTCCGATTGCGGTTCTTCATACCTCAAATGATAGGTCACGAGACCTGTAATTGCTATACCATACATTTCGAAGAAAGTTCGATTCGAAGAAAATCACCTTACTATAGCTCAGCCGATTCAGAGCTGTAAAAATCCGAAATCTGCAATTGTGCTCCGATTGCGGTTCTTGATACCTCAAATGATAGGTCTCGGGACTTGTAATTGTTATGCCAAACCGCATTAAAATTGGTTGATTATTTCCATACATTTCACAGAAAAATCGATTCGAAGAAAATCACCTTACTATAGCTCAGCCGATTCAGACCTGTAAAAATCCGAAATCTGCAATTGTGCTCCGATTGCGGTTCTTCATACCTCAAATGATAGGTCACGAGACCTGTAATTGCTATACCATACATTTCGAAGAAAGTTCGATTCGAAGAAAATCACCTTACTATAGCTCAGCCGATTCAGAGCTGTAAAAATCCGAAATCTGCAATTGTGCTCCGATTGCGGTTCTTGATACCTCAAATGATAGGTCTCGGGACTTGTAATTGTTATGCCAAACCGCATTAAAATTGGTTGATTATTTCCATACATTTCACAGAAAAATCGATTCGAAGAAAATCACCTTACTATAGCTCAGCCGATTCAGAGCTGTAAAAATCCGAAATCTGCAATTGTGCTCCGATTGCGGTTCTTCATACCTCAAATGATAGGTCACGAGACCTGTAATTGCTATACCATACATTTCGAAGAAAGTTCGATTCGAAGAAAATCACCTTACTATATATAGCTCAGCCGATTCAGAGCTGTAAAAATCCGAAATCTGCAATTGTGCTCCGATTGCGGTTCTTGATACCTCAAATGATAGGTCTCGGGACTTGTAATTGTTATGCCAAACCGCATTAAAATTGGTTGAATATTTCCATACATTTCACAGAAAAATCGATTCGAAGAAAATCACCTTACTATAGCTCAGCCGATTCAGAGCTGTAAAAATCCTAAATCTGCAATTGTGCTCCGATTGCGGTTCTTCATACCTCAAATGATAGGTCACGAGACCTGTAATTGCTATACCATACATTTCGAAGAAAGTTCGATTCGAAGAAAATCACCTTACTATAGCTCAGCCGATTCAGAGCTGTAAAAATCCGAAATCTGCAATTGTGCTCCGATTGCGGTTCTTGATACCTCAAATGATAGGTCTCGGGACTTGTAATTGTTATGCCAAACCGCATTAAAATTGGTTGATTATTTCCATACATTTCACAGAAAAATCGATTCGAAGAAAATCACCTTACTATAGCTCAGCCGATTCAGAGCTGTAAAAATCCGAAATCTGCAATTGTGCTCCGATTGCGGTTCTTCATACCTCAAATGATAGGTCACGAGACCTGTAATTGCTATACCATACATTTCGAAGAAAGTTCGATTCGAAGAAAATCACCTTACTATAGCTCAGCCGATTCAGAGCTGTAAAAATCCGAAATCTGCAATTGTGCTCCGATTGCGGTTCTTCATACCTCAAATGATAGGTCACGAGACCTGTAATTGCTATACCATACATTTCGAAGAAAGTTCGATTCGAAGAAAATCACCTTACTATAGCTCAGCCGATTCAGAGCTGTAAAAATCCGAAATCTACAATTGTGCTCCGATTGCGGTTCTTGATACCTCAAATGATAGGTCTCGGGACTTGTAATTGTTATGCCAAACCGCATTAAAATTGGTTGAATATTTCCATACATTTCACAGAAAAATCGATTCGAAGAAAATCACCTTACTATAGCTCAGCCGATTCAGAGCTGTAAAAATCCGAAATCTGCAATTGTGCTCCGATTGCGGTTCTTCATACCTCAAATGATAGGTCACGAGACCTGTAATTGCTATACCATACATTTCGAAGAAAGTTCGATTCGAAGAAAATCACCTTACTATAGCTCAGCCGATTCAGAGCTGTAAAAATCCGAAATCTGCAATTGTGCTCCGATTGCGGTTCTTGATACCTCAAATGATAGGTCTCGGGACTTGTAATTGTTATGCCAAACCGCATTAAAATTGGTTGATTATTTCCATACATTTCACAGAAAAATCGATTCGAAGAAAATCACCTTACTATAGCTCAGCCGATTCAGAGCTGTAAAAATCCGAAATCTGCAATTGTGCTCCGATTGCGGTTCTTCATACCTCAAATGATAGGTCACGAGACCTGTAATTGCTATACCATACATTTCGAAGAAAGTTCGATTCGAAGAAAATCACCTTACTATATATAGCTCAGCCGATTCAGAGCTGTAAAAATCCGAAATCTGCAATTGTGCTCCGATTGCGGTTCTTGATACCTCAAATGATAGGTCTCGGGACTTGTAATTGTTATGCCAAACCGCATTAAAATTGGTTGAATATTTCCATACATTTCACAGAAAAATCGATTCGAAGAAAATCACCTTACTATAGCTCAGCCGATTCAGAGCTGTAAAAATCCTAAATCTGCAATTGTGCTCCGATTGCGGTTCTTCATACCTCAAATGATAGGTCACGAGACCTGTAATTGCTATACCATACATTTCGAAGAAAGTTCGATTCGAAGAAAATCACCTTACTATAGCTCAGCCGATTCAGAGCTGTAAAAATCCGAAATCTGCAATTGTGCTCCGATTGCGGTTCTTGATACCTCAAATGATAGGTCTCGGGACTTGTAATTGTTATGCCAAACCGCATTAAAATTGGTTGATTATTTCCATACATTTCACAGAAAAATCGATTCGAAGAAAATCACCTTACTATAGCTCAGCCGATTCAGAGCTGTAAAAATCCGAAATCTGCAATTGTGCTCCGATTGCGGTTCTTCATACCTCAAATGATAGGTCACGAGACCTGTAATTGCTATACCATACATTTCGAAGAAAGTTCGATTCGAAGAAAATCACCTTACTATAGCTCAGCCGATTCAGAGCTGTAAAAATCCGAAATCTGCAATTGTGCTCCGATTGCGGTTCTTCATACCTCAAATGATAGGTCACGAGACCTGTAATTGCTATACCATACATTTCGAAGAAAGTTCGATTCGAAGAAAATCACCTTACTATAGCTCAGCCGATTCAGAGCTGTAAAAATCCGAAATCTGCAATTGTGCTCCGATTGCGGTTCTTGATACCTCAAATGATAGGTCTCGGGACTTGTAATTGTTATGCCAAACCGCATTAAAATTGGTTGATTATTTCCATACATTTCACAGAAAAATCGATTCGAAGAAAATCACCTTACTATAGCTCAGCCGATTCAGAGCTGTAAAAATCCGAAATCTGCAATTGTGCTCCGATTGCGGTTCTTCATACCTCAAATGATAGGTCACGAGACCTGTAATTGCTATACCATACATTTCGAAGAAAGTTCGATTCGAAGAAAATCACCTTACTATAGCTCAGCCGATTCAGAGCTGTAAAAATCCGAAATCTGCAATTGTGCTCCGATTGCGGTTCTTGATACCTCAAATGATAGGTCTCGGGACTTGTAATTGTTATGCCAAACCGCATTAAAATTGGTTGATTATTTCCATACATTTCACAGAAAAATCGATTCGAAGAAAATCACCTTACTATAGCTCAGCCGATTCAGAGCTGTAAAAATCCGAAATCTGCAATTGTGCTCCGATTGCGGTTCTTCATACCTCAAATGATAGGTCACGAGACCTGTAATTGCTATACCATACATTTCGAAGAAAGTTCGATTCGAAGAAAATCACCTTACTATAGCTCAGCCGATTCAGAGCTGTAAAAATCCGAAATCTGCAATTGTGCTCCGATTGCGGTTCTTGATACCTTAAATGATAGGTCTCGGGACTTGTAATTGTTATGCCAAACCGCATTAAAATTGGTTGATTATTTCCATACATTTCACAGAAAAATCGATTCGAAGAAAATCACCTTACTATAGCTCAGCCGATTCAGAGCTGTAAAAATCCGAAATCTGCAATTGTGCTCCGATTGCGGTTCTTCATACCTCAAATGATAGGTCACGAGACCTGTAATTGCTATACCATACATTTCGAAGAAAGTTCGATTCGAAGAAAATCACCTTACTATATATAGCTCAGCCGATTCAGAGCTGTAAAAATCCGAAATCTGCAATTGTGCTCCGATTGCGGTTCTTGATACCTCAAATGATAGGTCTCGGGACTTGTAATTGTTATGCCAAACCGCATTAAAATTGGTTGAATATTTCCATACATTTCACAGAAAAATCGATTCGAAGAAAATCACCTTACTATAGCTCAGCCGATTCAGAGCTGTAAAAATCCTAAATCTGCAATTGTGCTCCGATTGCGGTTCTTCATACCTCAAATGATAGGTCACGAGACCTGTAATTGCTATACCATACATTTCGAAGAAAGTTCGATTCGAAGAAAATCACCTTACTATAGCTCAGCCGATTCAGAGCTGTAAAAATCCGAAATCTGCAATTGTGCTCCGATTGCGGTTCTTGATACCTCAAATGATAGGTCTCGGGACTTGTAATTGTTATGCCAAACCGCATTAAAATTGGTTGATTATTTCCATACATTTCACAGAAAAATCGATTCGAAGAAAATCACCTTACTATAGCTCAGCCGATTCAGAGCTGTAAAAATCCGAAATCTGCAATTGTGCTCCGATTGCGGTTCTTCATACCTCAAATGATAGGTCACGAGACCTGTAATTGCTATACCATACATTTCGAAGAAAGTTCGATTCGAAGAAAATCACCTTACTATAGCTCAGCCGATTCAGAGCTGTAAAAATCCGAAATCTGCAATTGTGCTCCGATTGCGGTTCTTCATACCTCAAATGATAGGTCACGAGACCTGTAATTGCTATACCATACATTTCGAAGAAAGTTCGATTCGAAGAAAATCACCTTACTATAGCTCAGCCGATTCAGAGCTGTAAAAATCCGAAATCTACAATTGTGCTCCGATTGCGGTTCTTGATACCTCAAATGATAGGTCTCGGGACTTGTAATTGTTATGCCAAACCGCATTAAAATTGGTTGATTATTTCCATACATTTCACAGAAAAATCGATTCGAAGAAAATCACCTTACTATAGCTCAGCCGATTCAGAGCTGTAAAAATCCGAAATCTGCAATTGTGCTCCGATTGCGGTTCTTCATACCTCAAATGATAGGTCACGAGACCTGTAATTGCTATACCATACATTTCGAAGAAAGTTCGATTCGAAGAAAATCACCTTACTATAGCTCAGCCGATTCAGAGCTGTAAAAATCCGAAATCTGCAATTGTGCTCCGATTGCGGTTCTTGATACCTCAAATGATAGGTCTCGGGACTTGTAATTGTTATGCCAAACCGCATTAAAATTGGTTGATTATTTCCATACATTTCACAGAAAAATCGATTCGAAGAAAATCACCTTACTATAGCTCAGCCGATTCAGACCTGTAAAAATCCGAAATCTGCAATTGTGCTCCGATTGCGGTTCTTCATACCTCAAATGATAGGTCACGAGACCTGTAATTGCTATACCATACATTTCGAAGAAAGTTCGATTCGAAGAAAATCACCTTACTATAGCTCAGCCGATTCAGAGCTGTAAAAATCCGAAATCTGCAATTGTGCTCCGATTGCGGTTCTTGATACCTCAAATGATAGGTCTCGGGACTTGTAATTGTTATGCCAAACCGCATTAAAATTGGTTGATTATTTCCATACATTTCACAGAAAAATCGATTCGAAGAAAATCACCTTACTATAGCTCAGCCGATTCAGAGCTGTAAAAATCCGAAATCTGCAATTGTGCTCCGATTGCGGTTCTTCATACCTCAAATGATAGGTCACGAGACCTGTAATTGCTATACCATACATTTCGAAGAAAGTTCGATTCGAAGAAAATCACCTTACTATAGCTCAGCCGATTCAGAGCTGTAAAAATCCGAAATCTGCAATTGTGCTCCGATTGCGGTTCTTGATACCTCAAATGATAGGTCTCGGGACTTGTAATTGTTATGCCAAACCGCATTAAAATTGGTTGATTATTTCCATACATTTCACAGAAAAATCGATTCGAAGAAAATCACCTTACTATAGCTCAGCCGATTCAGAGCTGTAAAAATCCGAAATCTGCAATTGTGCTCCGATTGCGGTTCTTCATACCTCAAATGATAGGTCACGAGACCTGTAATTGCTATACCATACATTTCGAAGAAAGTTCGATTCGAAGAAAATCACCTTACTATAGCTCAGCCGATTCAGAGCTGTAAAAATCCGAAATCTGCAATTGTGCTCCGATTGCGGTTCTTCATACCTCAAATGATAGGTCACGAGACCTGTAATTGCTATACCATACATTTCGAAGAAAGTTCGATTCGAAGAAAATCACCTTACTATAGCTCAGCCGATTCAGAGCTGTAAAAATCCGAAATCTGCAATTGTGCTCCGATTGCGGTTCTTGATACCTCAAATGATAGGTCTCGGGACTTGTAATTGTTATGCCAAACCGCATTAAAATTGGTTGATTATTTCCATACATTTCACAGAAAAATCGATTCGAAGAAAATCACCTTACTATAGCTCAGCCGATTCAGAGCTGTAAAAATCCGAAATCTGCAATTGTGCTCCGATTGCGGTTCTTCATACCTCAAATGATAGGTCACGAGACCTGTAATTGCTATACCATACATTTCGAAGAAAGTTCGATTCGAAGAAAATCACCTTACTATAGCTCAGCCGATTCAGAGCTGTAAAAATCCGAAATCTGCAATTGTGCTCCGATTGCGGTTCTTGATACCTCAAATGATAGGTCTCGGGACTTGTAATTGTTATGCCAAACCGCATTAAAATTGGTTGATTATTTCCATACATTTCACAGAAAAATCGATTCGAAGAAAATCACCTTACTATAGCTCAGCCGATTCAGAGCTGTAAAAATCCGAAATCTGCAATTGTGCTCCGATTGCGGTTCTTCATACCTCAAATGATAGGTCACGAGACCTGTAATTGCTATACCATACATTTCGAAGAAAGTTCGATTCGAAGAAAATCACCTTACTATAGCTCAGCCGATTCAGAGCTGTAAAAATCCGAAATCTGCAATTGTGCTCCGATTGCGGTTCTTGATACCTCAAATGATAGGTCTCGGGACTTGTAATTGTTATGCCAAACCGCATTAAAATTGGTTGATTATTTCCATACATTTCACAGAAAAATCGATTCGAAGAAAATCACCTTACTATAGCTCAGCCGATTCAGAGCTGTAAAAATCCGAAATCTGCAATTGTGCTCCGATTGCGGTTCTTCATACCTCAAATGATAGGTCACGAGACCTGTAATTGCTATACCATACATTTCGAAGAAAGTTCGATTCGAAGAAAATCACCTTACTATAGCTCAGCCGATTCAGAGCTGTAAAAATCCGAAATCTGCAATTGTGCTCCGATTGCGGTTCTTGATACCTCAAATGATAGGTCTCGGGACTTGTAATTGTTATGCCAAACCGCATTAAAATTGGTTGATTATTTCCATACATTTCACAGAAAAATCGATTCGAAGAAAATCACCTTACTATAGCTCAGCCGATTCAGAGCTGTAAAAATCCGAAATCTGCAATTGTGCTCCGATTGCGGTTCTTCATACTTCAAATGATAGGTCACGAGACCTGTAATTGCTATACCATACATTTCGAAGAAAGTTCGATTCGAAGAAAATCACCTTACTATAGCTCAGCCGATTCAGAGCTGTAAAAATCCGAAATCTGCAATTGTGCTCCGATTGCGGTTCTTCATACCTCAAATGATAGGTCACGAGACCTGTAATTGCTATACCATACATTTCGAAGAAAGTTCGATTCGAAGAAAATCACCTTACTATAGCTCAGCCGATTCAGAGCTGTAAAAATCCGAAATCTGCAATTGTGCTCCGATTGCGGTTCTTGATACCTCAAATGATAGGTCTTGGGACTTGTAATTGTTATGCCAAACCGCATTAAAATTGGTTGATTATTTCCATACATTTCACAGAAAAATCGATTCGAAGAAAATCACCTTACTATAGCTCAGCCGATTCAGAGCTGTAAAAATCCTAAATCTGCAATTGTGCTCCGATTGCGGTTCTTCATACCTCAAATGATAGGTCACGAGACCTGTAATTGCTATACCATACATTTCGAAGAAAGTTCGATTCGAAGAAAATCACCTTACTATAGCTCAGCCGATTCAGAGCTGTAAAAATCCGAAATCTGCAATTGTGCTCCGATTGCGGTTCTTCATACCTCAAATGATAGGTCTCGGGACTTGTAATTGTTATGCCAAACCGCATTAAAATTGGTTGATTATTTCCATACATTTCACAGAAAAATCGATTCGAAGAAAATCACCTTACTATAGCTCAGCCGATTCAGAGCTGTAAAAATCCGAAATCTGCAATTGTGCTCCGATTGCGGTTCTTCATACCTCAAATGATAGGTCACGAGACCTGTAATTGCTATACCATACATTTCGAAGAAAGTTCGATTCGAAGAAAATCACCTTACTATAGCTCAGCCGATTCAGAGCTGTAAAAATCCGAAATCTGCAATTGTGCTCCGATTGCGGTTCTTCATACCTCAAATGATAGGTCTCGGGACTTGTAATTGTTATGCCAAACCGCATTAAAATTGGTTGATTATTTCCATACATTTCACAGAAAAATCGATTCGAAGAAAATCACCTTACTATAGCTCAGCCGATTCAGAGCTGTAAAAATCCGAAATCTGCAATTGTGCTCCGATTGCGGTTCTTCATACCTCAAATGATAGGTCACGAGACCTGTAATTGCTATACCATACATTTCGAAGAAAGTTCGATTCGAAGAAAATCACCTTACTATAGCTCAGCCGATTCAGAGCTGTAAAAATCCGAAATCTGCAATTGTGCTCCGATTGCGGTTCTTGATACCTCAAATGATAGGTCTCGGGACCTGTAATTGTTATGCCAAACCGCATTAAAATTGGTTGAATATTTCCATACATTTCACAGAAAAATCGATTCGAAGAAAATCACCTTACTATAGCTCAGCCGATTCAGAGCTGTAAAAATCCGAAATCTGCAATTGTGCTCCGATTGCGGTTCTTCATATCTCAAATGATAGGTCACGAGACCTGTAATTGCTATACCATACATTTCGAAGAAAGTTCGATTCGAAGAAAATCACCTTACTATAGCTCAGCCGATTCAGAGCTGTAAAAATCCGAAATCTGCAATTGTGCTCCGATTGCGGTTCTTGATACCTCAAATGATAGGTCTCGGGACTTGTAATTGTTATGCCAAACCGCATTAAAATTGGTTGATTATTTCCATACATTTCACAGAAAAATCGATTCGAAGAAAATCACCTTACTATAGCTCAGCCGATTCAGAGCTGTAAAAATCCGAAATCTGCAATTGTGCTCCGATTGCGGTTCTTCATACCTCAAATGATAGGTCACGAGACCTGTAATTGCTATACCATACATTTCGAAGAAAGTTCGATTCGAAGAAAATCACCTTACTATAGCTCAGCCGATTCAGAGCTGTAAAAATCCGAAATCTGCAATTGTGCTCCGATTGCGGTTCTTGATACCTCAAATGATAGGTCTCGGGACTTGTAATTGTTATGCCAAACCGCATTAAAATTGGTTGATTATTTCCATACATTTCACAGAAAAATCGATTCGAAGAAAATCACCTTACTATAGCTCAGCCGATTCAGAGCTGTAAAAATCCGAAATCTGCAATTGTGCTCCGATTGCGGTTCTTCATACCTCAAATGATAGGTCACGAGACCTGTAATTGCTATACCATACATTTCGAAGAAAGTTCGATTCGAAGAAAATCACCTTACTATAGCTCAGCCGATTCAGAGCTGTAAAAATCCGAAATCTGCAATTGTGCTCCGATTGCGGTTCTTGATACCTCAAATGATAGGTCTCGGGACTTGTAATTGTTATGCCAAACCGCATTAAAATTGGTTGATTATTTCCATACATTTCACAGAAAAATCGATTCGAAGAAAATCACCTTACTATAGCTCAGCCGATTCAGAGCTGTAAAAATCCTAAATCTGCAATTGTGCTCCGATTGCGGTTCTTCATACCTCAAATGATAGGTCACGAGACCTGTAATTGCTATACCATACATTTCGAAGAAAGTTCGATTCGAAGAAAATCACCTTACTATAGCTCAGCCGATTCAGAGCTGTAAAAATCCGAAATCTGCAATTGTGCTCCGATTGCGGTTCTTCATACCTCAAATGATAGGTCTCGGGACTTGTAATTGTTATGCCAAACCGCATTAAAATTGGTTGATTATTTCCATACATTTCACAGAAAAATCGATTCGAAGAAAATCACCTTACTATAGCTCAGCCGATTCAGAGCTGTAAAAATCCGAAATCTGCAATTGTGCTCCGATTGCGGTTCTTCATACCTCAAATGATAGGTCACGAGACCTGTAATTGCTATACCATACATTTCGAAGAAAGTTCGATTCGAAGAAAATCACCTTACTATAGCTCAGCCGATTCAGAGCTGTAAAAATCCGAAATCTGCAATTGTGCTCCGATTGCGGTTCTTGATACCTCAAATGATAGGTCTCGGGACTTGTAATTGTTATGCCAAACCGCATTAAAATTGGTTGATTATTTCCATACATTTCACAGAAAAATCGATTCGAAGAAAATCACCTTACTATAGCTCAGCCGATTCAGAGCTGTAAAAATCCTAAATCTGCAATTGTGCTCCGATTGCGGTTCTTGATACCTCAAATGATAGGTCACGAGACCTGTAATTGCTATACCATACATTTCGAAGAAAGTTCGATTCGAAGAAAATCACCTTAATATAGCTCAGCCGATTCAGAGCTGTAAAAATCCTAAATCTGCAATTGTGCTCCGATTGCGGTTCTTCATACCTCAAATGATAGGTCACGAGACCTGTAATTGCTATACCATACATTTCGAAGAAAGTTCGATTCGAAGAAAATCACCTTACTATAGCTCAGCCGATTCAGAGCTGTAAAAATCCGAAATCTGCAATTGTGCTCCGATTGCGGTTCTTGATACCTCAAATGATAGGTCTCGGGACTTGTAATTGTTATACCAAACCGCATTAAAATTGGTTGATTATTTCCATACATTTCACAGAAAAATCGATTCGAAGAAAATCACCTTACTATAGCTCAGCCGATTCAGAGCTGTAAAAATCCGAAATCTGCAATTGTGCTCCGATTGCGGTTCTTCATACCTCAAATGATAGGTCACGAGACCTGTAATTGCTATACCATACATTTCGAAGAAAGTTCGATTCGAAGAAAATCACCTTACTATAGCTCAGCCGATTCAGAGCTGTAAAAATCCGAAATCTGCAATTGTGCTCCGATTGCGGTTCTTGATACCTCAAATGATAGGTCTCGGGACTTGTAATTGTTATGCCAAACCGCATTAAAATTGGTTGATTATTTCCATACATTTCACAGAAAAATCGATTCGAAGAAAATCACCTTACTATAGCTCAGCCGATTCAGAGCTGTAAAACTCCGAAATCTGCAATTGTGCTCCGATTGCGGTTCTTCATACCTCAAATGATAGGTCACGAGACCTGTAATTGCTATACCATACATTTCGAAGAAAGTTCGATTCGAAGAAAATCACCTTACTATAGCTCAGCCGATTCAGAGCTGTAAAAATCCGAAATCTGCAATTGTGCTCCGATTGCGGTTCTTCATACCTCAAATGATAGGTCACGAGACCTGTAATTGCTATACCATACATTTCGAAGAAAGTTCGATTCGAAGAAAATCACCTTACTATAGCTCAGCCGATTCAGAGCTGTAAAAATCCGAAATCTGCAATTGTGCTCCGATTGCGGTTCTTGATACCTCAAATGATAGGTCTCGGGACTTGTAATTGTTATGCCAAACCGCATTAAAATTGGTTGATTATTTCCATACATTTCACAGAAAAATCGATTCGAAGAAAATCACCTTACTATAGCTCAGCCGATTCAGAGCTGTAAAAATCCTAAATCTGCAATTGTGCTCCGATTGCGGTTCTTGATACCTCAAATGATAGGTCTCGGGACTTGTAATTGTTATGCCAAACCGCATTAAAATTGGTTGATTATTTCCATACATTTCACAGAAAAATCGATTCGAAGAAAATCACCTTACTAGCTCAGCCGATTCAGAGCTGTAAAAATCCTAAATCTGCAATTGTGCTCCGATTGCGGTTCTTCATACCTCAAATGATAGGTCACGAGACCTGTAATTGCTATACCATACATTTCGAAGAAAGTTCGATTCGAAGAAAATCACCTTACTATAGCTCAGCCGATTCAGAGCTGTAAAAATCCTAAATCTGCAATTGTGCTCCGATTGCGGTTCTTCATACCTCAAATGATAGGTCACGAGACCTGTAATTGCTATACCATACATTTCGAAGAAAGTTCGATTCGAAGAAAATCACCTTACTATAGCTCAGCCGATTCAGAGCTGTAAAAATCCTAAATCTGCAATTGTGCTCCGATTGCGGTTCTTCATAGCTCAAATGATAGGTCACGAGACCTGTAATTGCTATACCATACATTTCGAAGAAAGTTCGATTCGAAGAAAATCACCTTACTATAGCTCAGCCGATTCAGAGCTGTAAAAATCCTAAATCTGCAATTGTGCTCCGATTGCGGTTCTTCATACCTCAAATGATAGGTCACGAGACCTGTAATTGCTATACCATACATTTCGAAGAAAGTTCGATTCGAAGAAAATCACCTTACTATAGCTCAGCCGATTCAGAGCTGTAAAAATCCTAAATCTGCAATTGTGCTCCGATTGCGGTTCTTCATACCTCAAATGATAGGTCACGAGACCTGTAATTGCTATACCATACATTTCGAAGAAAGTTCGATTCGAAGAAAATCACCTTACTATAGCTCAGCCGATTCAGAGTTGTAAAAATCCGAAATCTGCAATTGTGCTCCGATTGCGGTTCTTGATACCTCAAATGATAGGTCTCGGGACTTGTAATTGTTATGCCAAACCGCATTAAAATTGGTTGATTATTTCCATACATTTCACAGAAAAATCGATTCGAAGAAAATCACCTTACTAGCTCAGCCGATTCAGAGCTGTAAAAATCCGAAATCTGCAATTGTGCTCCGATTGCGGTTCTTCATACCTCAAATGATAGGTCACGAGACCTGTAATTGCTATACCATACATTTCGAAGAAAGTTCGATTCGAAGAAAATCACCTTACTATAGCTCAGCCGATTCAGAGCTGTAAAAATCCGAAACCTGCAATTGTGCTCCGATTGCGGTTCTTGATACCTCAAATGATAGGTCTCGGGACTTGTAATTGTTATGCCAAACCGCATTAAAATTGGTTGATTATTTCCATACATTTCACAGAAAAATCGATTCGAAGAAAATCACCTTACTATAGCTCAGCCGATTCAGAGCTGTAAAAATCCGAAATCTGCAATTGTGCTCCGATTGCGGTTCTTCATACCTCAAATGATAGGTCACGAGACCTGTAATTGCTATACCATACATTTCGAAGAAAGTTCGATTCGAAGAAAATCACCTTACTATAGCTCAGCCGATTCAGAGCTGTAAAAATCCGAAATCTGCAATTGTGCTCCGATTGCGGTTCTTGATACCTCAAATGATAGGTCTCGGGACTTGTAATTGTTATGCCAAACCGCATTAAAATTGGTTGATTATTTCCATACATTTCACAGAAAAATCGATTCGAAGAAAATCACCTTACTATAGCTCAGCCGATTCAGAGCTGTAAAAATCCTAAATCTGCAATTGTGCTCCGATTGCGGTTCTTCATAGCTCAAATGATAGGTCACGAGACCTGTAATTGCTATACCATACATTTCGAAGAAAGTTCGATTCGAAGAAAATCACCTTACTATAGCTCAGCCGATTCAGAGCTGTAAAAATCCGAAATCTGCAATTGTGCTCCGATTGCGGTTCTTCATACCTCAAATGATAGGTCACGAGACCTGTAATTGCTATACCATACATTTCGAAGAAAGTTCGATTCGAAGAAAATCACCTTACTATAGCTCAGCCGATTCAGAGCTGTAAAAATCCTAAATCTGCAATTGTGCTCCGATTGCGGTTCTTCATACCTCAAATGATAGGTCACGAGACCTGTAATTGCTATACCATACATTTCGAAGAAAGTTCGATTCGAAGAAAATCACCTTACTATAGCTCAGCCGATTCAGAGTTGTAAAAATCCGAAATCTGCAATTGTGCTCCGATTGCGGTTCTTGATACCTCAAATGATAGGTCTCGGGACTTGTAATTGTTATGCCAAACCGCATTAAAATTGGTTGATTATTTCCATACATTTCACAGAAAAATCGATTCGAAGAAAATCACCTTACTATAGCTCAGCCGATTCAGAGCTGTAAAAATCCTAAATCTGCAATTGTGCTCCGATTGCGGTTCTTCATACCTCAAATGATAGGTCACGAGACCTGTAATTGCTATACCATACATTTCGAAGAAAGTTCGATTCGAAGAAAATCACCTTACTATAGCTCAGCCGATTCAGAGCTGTAAAAATCCGAAATCTGCAATTGTGCTCCGATTGCGGTTCTTGATACCTCAAATGATAGGTCTCGGGACTTGTAATTGTTATGCCAAACCGCATTAAAATTGGTTGATTATTTCCATACATTTCACAGAAAAATCGATTCGAAGAAAATCACCTTACTATAGCTCAGCCGATTCAGAGCTGTAAAAATCCTAAATCTGCAATTGTGCTCCGATTGCGGTTCTTCATACCTCAAATGATAGGTCACGAGACTTGTAATTGCTATACCATACATTTCGAAGAAAGTTCGATTCGAAGAAAATCACCTTACTATAGCTCAGCCGATTCAGAGCTGTAAAAATCCGAAATCTGCAATTGTGCTCCGATTGCGGTTCTTGATACCTCAAATGATAGGTCTCGAGACTTGTAATTGTTATGCCAAACCGCATTAAAATTGGTTGATTATTTCCATACATTTCACAGAAAAATCGATTCGAAGAAAATCACCTTACTATAGCTCAGCCGATTCAGAGCTGTAAAAATCCTAAATCTGCAATTGTGCTCCGATTGCGGTTCTTCATACCTCAAATGATAGGTCACGAGACCTGTAATTGCTATACCATACATTTCGAAGAAAGTTCGATTCGAAGAAAATCACCTTACTATAGCTCAGCCGATTCAGAGCTGTAAAAATCCGAAATCTGCAATTGTGCTCCGATTGCGGTTCTTGATACCTCAAATGATAGGTCTCGGGACTTGTAATTGTTATGCCAAACCGCATTAAAATTGGTTGATTATTTCCATACATTTCACAGAAAAATCGATTCGAAGAAAATCACCTTACTATAGCTCAGCCGATTCAGAGCTGTAAAAATCCTAAATCTGCAATTGTGCTCCGATTGCGGTTCTTCATACCTCAAATGATAGGTCACGAGACCTGTAATTGCTATACCATACATTTCGAAGAAAGTTCGATTCGAAGAAAATCACCTTACTATAGCTCAGCCGATTCAGAGCTGTAAAAATCCTAAATCTGCAATTGTGCTCCGATTGCGGTTCTTCATACCTCAAATGATAGGTCACGAGACCTGTAATTGCTATACCATACATTTCGAAGAAAGTTCGATTCGAAGAAAATCACCTTACTATAGCTCAGCCGATTCAGAGCTGTAAAAATCCGAAATCTGCAATTGTGCTCCGATTGCGGTTCTTCATACCTCAAATGATAGGTCACGAGACCTGTAATTGCTATACCATACATTTCGAAGAAAGTTCGATTCGAAGAAAATCACCTTACTATAGCTCAGCCGATTCAGAGCTGTAAAAATCCTAAATCTGCAATTGTGCTCCGATTGCGGTTCTTCATACCTCAAATGATAGGTCACGAGACCTGTAATTGCTATACCATACATTTCGAAGAAAGTTCGATTCGAAGAAAATCACCTTACTATAGCTCAGCCGATTCAGAGCTGTAAAAATCCGAAATCTGCAATTGTGCTCCGATTGCGGTTCTTCATACCTCAAATGATAGGTCACGAGACCTGTAATTGCTATACCATACATTTCGAAGAAAGTTCGATTCGAAGAAAATCACCTTACTATAGCTCAGCCGATTCAGAGCTGTAAAAATCCTAAATCTGCAATTGTGCTCCGATTGCGGTTCTTCATACCTCAAATGATAGGTCACGAGACCTGTAATTGCTATACCATACATTTCGAAGAAAGTTCGATTCGAAGAAAATCACCTTACTATAGCTCAGCCGATTCAGAGCTGTAAAAATCCGAAATCTGCAATTGTGCTCCGATTGCGGTTCTTGATACCTCAAATGATAGGTCTCGGGACTTGTAATTGTTATGCCAAACCGCATTAAAATTGGTTTATTATTTCCATACATTTCACAGAAAAATCGATTCGAAGAAAATCACCTTACTATAGCTCAGCCGATTCAGAGCTGTAAAAATCCGAAATCTGCAATTGTGCTCCGATTGCGGTTCTTCATACGTCAAATGATAGGTCACGAGACCTGTAATTGCTATACCATACATTTCGAAGAAAGTTCGATTCGAAGAAAATCACCTTACTATAGCTCAGCCGATTCAGAGCTGTAAAAATCCTAAATCTGCAATTGTGCTCCGATTGCGGTTCTTCATACCTCAAATGATAGGTCACGAGACCTGTAATTGCTATACCATACATTTCGAAGAAAGTTCGATTCGAAGAAAATCACCTTACTATAGCTCAGCCGATTCAGAGCTGTAAAAATCCTAAATCTGCAATTGTGCTCCGATTGCGGTTCTTCATACCTCAAATGATAGGTCACGAGACCTGTAATTGCTATACCATACATTTCGAAGAAAGTTCGATTCGAAGAAAATCACCTTACTATAGCTCAGCCGATTCAGAGCTGTAAAAATCCGAAATCTGCAATTGTGCTCCGATTGCGGTTCTTGATACCTCAAATGATAGGTCTCGGGACTTGTAATTGTTATGCCAAACCGCATTAAAATTGGTTGATTATTTCCATACATTTCACAGAAAAATCGATTCGAAGAAAATCACCTTACTATAGCTCAGCCGATTCAGAGCTGTAAAAATCCGAAATCTGCAATTGTGCTCCGATTGCGGTTCTTCATACGTCAAATGATAGGTCACGAGACCTGTAATTGCTATACCATACATTTCGAAGAAAGTTCGATTCGAAGAAAATCACCTTACTATAGCTCAGCCGATTCAGAGCTGTAAAAATCCTAAATCTGCAATTGTGCTCCGATTGCGGTTCTTCATACCTCAAATGATAGGTCACGAGACCTGTAATTGCTATACCATACATTTCGAAGAAAGTTCGATTCGAAGAAAATCACCTTACTATAGCTCAGCCGATTCAGAGCTGTAAAAATCCGAAATCTGCAATTGTGCTCCGATTGCGGTTCTTCATACCTCAAATGATAGGTCACGAGACCTGTAATTGCTATACCATACATTTCGAAGAAAGTTCGATTCGAAGAAAATCACCTTACTATAGCTCAGCCGATTCAGAGCTGTAAAAATCCTAAATCTGCAATTGTGCTCCGATTGCGGTTCTTCATACCTCAAATGATAGGTCACGAGACCTGTAATTGCTATACCATACATTTCGAAGAAAGTTCGATTCGAAGAAAATCACCTTACTATAGCTCAGCCGATTCAGAGCTGTAAAAATCCGAAATCTGCAATTGTGCTCCGATTGCGGTTCTTCATACCTCAAATGATAGGTCACGAGACCTGTAATTGCTATACCATACATTTCGAAGAAAGTTCGATTCGAAGAAAATCACCTTACTATAGCTCAGCCGATTCAGAGCTGTAAAAATCCGAAATCTGCAATTGTGCTCCGATTGCGGTTCTTGATACCTCAAATGATAGGTCTCGGGACTTGTAATTGTTATGCCAAACCGCATTAAAATTGGTTGATTATTTCCATACATTTCACAGAAAAATCGATTCGAAGAAAATCACCTTACTATAGCTCAGCCGATTCAGAGCTGTAAAAATCCGAAATCTGCAATTGTGCTCCGATTGCGGTTCTTCATACGTCAAATGATAGGTCACGAGACCTGTAATTGCTATACCATACATTTCGAAGAAAGTTCGATTCGAAGAAAATCACCTTACTATAGCTCAGCCGATTCAGAGCTGTAAAAATCCTAAATCTGCAATTGTGCTCCGATTGCGGTTCTTCATACCTCAAATGATAGGTCACGAGACCTGTAATTGCTATACCATACATTTCGAAGAAAGTTCGATTCGAAGAAAATCACCTTACTATAGCTCAGCCGATTCAGAGCTGTAAAAATCCGAAATCTGCAATTGTGCTCCGATTGCGGTTCTTCATACCTCAAATGATAGGTCACGAGACCTGTAATTGCTATACCATACATTTCGAAGAAAGTTCGATTCGAAGAAAATCACCTTACTATAGCTCAGCCGATTCAGAGCTGTAAAAATCCTAAATCTGCAATTGTGCTCCGATTGCGGTTCTTCATACCTCAAATGATAGGTCACGAGACCTGTAATTGCTATACCATACATTTCGAAGAAAGTTCGATTCGAAGAAAATCACCTTACTATAGCTCAGCCGATTCAGAGCTGTAAAAATCCGAAATCTGCAATTGTGCTCCGATTGCGGTTCTTCATACCTCAAATGATAGGTCACGAGACCTGTAATTGCTATACCATACATTTCGAAGAAAGTTCGATTCGAAGAAAATCACCTTACTATAGCTCAGCCGATTCAGAGCTGTAAAAATCCTAAATCTGCAATTGTGCTCCGATTGCGGTTCTTCATACCTCAAATGATAGGTCACGAGACCTGTAATTGCTATACCATACATTTCGAAGAAAGTTCGATTCGAAGAAAATCACCTTACTATAGCTCAGCCGATTCAGAGCTGTAAAAATCCGAAATCTGCAATTGTGCTCCGATTGCGGTTCTTCATACCTCAAATGATAGGTCACGAGACCTGTAATTGCTATACCATACATTTCGAAGAAAGTTCGATTCGAAGAAAATCACCTTACTATAGCTCAGCCGATTCAGAGCTGTAAAAATCCGAAATCTGCAATTGTGCTCCGATTGCGGTTCTTGATACCTCAAATGATAGGTCTCGGGACTTGTAATTGTTATGCCAAACCGCATTAAAATTGGTTGATTATTTCCATACATTTCACAGAAAAATCGATTCGAAGAAAATCACCTTACTATAGCTCAGCCGATTCAGAGCTGTAAAAATCCGAAATCTGCAATTGTGCTCCGATTGCGGTTCTTCATACGTCAAATGATAGGTCACGAGACCTGTAATTGCTATACCATACATTTCGAAGAAAGTTCGATTCGAAGAAAATCATCTTACTATAGCTCAGCCGATTCAGAGCTGTAAAAATCCTAAATCTGCAATTGTGCTCCGATTGCGGTTCTTCATACCTCAAATGATAGGTCACGAGACCTGTAATTGCTATACCATACATTTCGAAGAAAGTTCGATTCGAAGAAAATCACCTTACTATAGCTCAGCCGATTCAGAGCTGTAAAAATCCGAAATCTGCAATTGTGCTCCGATTGCGGTTCTTCATACCTCAAATGATAGGTCACGAGACCTGTAATTGCTATACCATACATTTCGAAGAAAGTTCGATTCGAAGAAAATCACCTTACTATAGCTCAGCCGATTCAGAGCTGTAAAAATCCGAAATCTGCAATTGTGCTCCGATTGCGGTTCTTCATACCTCAAATGATAGGTCACGAGACCTGTAATTGCTATACCATACATTTCGAAGAAAGTTCGATTCGAAGAAAATCACCTTACTATAGCTCAGCCGATTCAGAGCTGTAAAAATCCGAAATCTGCAATTGTGCTCCGATTGCGGTTCTTGATACCTCAAATGATAGGTCTCGAGACTTGTAATTGTTATGCCAAACCGCATTAAAATTGGTTGATTATTTCCATACATTTCACAGAAAAATCGATTCGAAGAAAATCACCTTACTATAGCTCAGCCGATTCAGAGCTGTAAAAATCCGAAATCTGCAATTGTGCTCCGATTGCGGTTCTTCATACCTCAAATGATAGGTCACGAGACCTGTAATTGCTATACCATACATTTCGAAGAAAGTTCGATTCGAAGAAAATCACCTTACTATAGCTCAGCCGATTCAGAGCTGTAAAAATCCGAAATCTGCAATTGTGCTCCGATTGCGGTTCTTGATACCTCAAATGATAGGTCTCGGGACTTGTAATTGTTATGCCAAACCGCATTAAAATTGGTTGATTATTTCCATACATTTCACAGAAAAATCGATTCGAAGAAAATCACCTTACTATAGCTCAGCCGATTCAGAGCTGTAAAAATCCGAAATCTGCAATTGTGCTCCGATTGCGGTTCTTCATACCTCAAATGATAGGTCACGAGACCTGTAATTGCTATACCATACATTTCGAAGAAAGTTCGATTCGAAGAAAATCACCTTACTATAGCTCAGCCGATTCAGAGCTGTAAAAATCCGAAATCTGCAATTGTGCTCCGATTGCGGTTCTTGATACCTCAAATGATAGGTCTCGGGACTTGTAATTGTTATGCCAAACCGCATTAAAATTGGTTGATTATTTCCATACATTTCACAGAAAAATCGATTCGAAGAAAATCACCTTACTATAGCTCAGCCGATTCAGAGCTGTAAAAATCCGAAATCTGCAATTGTGCTCCGATTGCGGTTCTTCATACGTCAAATGATAGGTCACGAGACCTGTAATTGCTATACCATACATTTCGAAGAAAGTTCGATTCGAAGAAAATCACCTTACTATAGCTCAGCCGATTCAGAGCTGTAAAAATCCGAAATCTGCAATTGTGCTCCGATTGCGGTTCTTGATACCTCAAATGATAGGTCTCGGGACTTGTAATTGTTATGCCAAACCGCATTAAAATTGGTTGATTATTTCCATACATTTCACAGAAAAATCGATTCGAAGAAAATCACCTTACTATAGCTCAGCCGATTCAGAGCTGTAAAACTCCGAAATCTGCAATTGTGCTCCGATTGCGGTTCTTCATACCTCAAATGATAGGTCACGAGACCTGTAATTGCTATACCATACATTTCGAAGAAAGTTCGATTCGAAGAAAATCACCTTACTATAGCTCAGCCGATTCAGAGCTGTAAAAATCCGAAATCTGCAATTGTGCTCCGATTGCGGTTCTTCATACCTCAAATGATAGGTCTCGGGACTTGTAATTGTTATGCCAAACCGCATTAAAATTGGTTGATTATTTCCATACATTTCACAGAAAAATCGATTCGAAGAAAATCACCTTACTATAGCTCAGCCGATTCAGAGCTGTAAAAATCCGAAATCTGCAATTGTGCTCCGATTGCGGTTCTTCATACGTCAAATGATAGGTCACGAGACCTGTAATTGCTATACCATACATTTCGAAGTAAGTTCGATTCGAAGAAAATCACCTTACTATAGCTCAGCCGATTCAGAGCTGTAAAAATCCGAAATCTGCAATTGTGCTCCGATTGCGGTTCTTGATACCTCAAATGATAGGTCTCGGGACTTGTAATTGTTATGCCAAACCGCATTAAAATTGGTTGATTATTTCCATACATTTCACAGAAAAATCGATTCGAAGAAAATCACCTTACTATAGCTCAGCCGATTCAGAGCTGTAAAACTCCGAAATCTGCAATTGTGCTCCGATTGCGGTTCTTCATACCTCAAATGATAGGTCACGAGACCTGTAATTGCTATACCATACATTTCGAAGAAAGTTCGATTCGAAGAAAATCACCTTACTATAGCTCAGCCGATTCAGAGCTGTAAAAATCCGAAATCTGCAATTGTGCTCCGATTGCGGTTCTTGATACCTCAAATGATAGGTCTCGGGACTTGTAATTGTTATGCCAAACCGCATTAAAATTGGTTGATTATTTCCATACATTTCACAGAAAAATCGATTCGAAGAAAATCACCTTACTATAGCTCAGCCGATTCAGAGCTGTAAAAATCCGAAATCTGCAATTGTGCTCCGATTGCGGTTCTTCATACGTCAAATGATAGGTCACGAGACCTGTAATTGCTATACCATACATTTCGAAGAAAGTTCGATTCGAAGAAAATCACCTTACTATAGCTCAGCCGATTCAGAGCTGTAAAAATCCTAAATCTGCAATTGTGCTCCGATTGCGGTTCTTGATACCTCAAATGATAGGTCTCGGGACTTGTAATTGTTATGCCAAACCGCATTAAAATTGGTTGATTATTTCCATACATTTCACAGAAAAATCGATTCGAAGAAAATCACCTTACTATAGCTCAGCCGATTCAGAGCTGTAAAACTCCGAAATCTGCAATTGTGCTCCGATTGCGGTTCTTCATACCTCAAATGATAGGTCACGAGACCTGTAATTGCTATACCATACATTTCGAAGAAAGTTCGATTCGAAGAAAATCACCTTACTATAGCTCAGCCGATTCAGAGCTGTAAAAATCCGAAATCTGCAATTGTGCTCCGATTGCGGTTCTTCATACCTCAAATGATAGGTCTCGGGACTTGTAATTGTTATGCCAAACCGCATTAAAATTGGTTGATTATTTCCATACATTTCACAGAAAAATCGATTCGAAGAAAATCACCTTACTATAGCTCAGCCGATTCAGAGCTGTAAAACTCCGAAATCTGCAATTGTGCTCCGATTGCGGTTCTTCATACGTCAAATGATAGGTCACGAGACCTGTAATTGCTATACCATACATTTCGAAGAAAGTTCGATTCGAAGAAAATCACCTTACTATAGCTCAGCCGATTCAGAGCTGTAAAAATCCGAAATCTGCAATTGTGCTCCGATTGCGGTTCTTGATACCTCAAATGATAGGTCTCGGGACTTGTAATTGTTATGCCAAACCGCATTAAAATTGGTTGATTATTTCCATACATTTCACAGAAAAATCGATTCGAAGAAAATCACCTTACTATAGCTCAGCCGATTCAGAGCTGTAAAACTCCGAAATCTGCAATTGTGCTCCGATTGCGGTTCTTCATACCTCAAATGATAGGTCACGAGACCTGTAATTGCTATACCATACATTTCGAAGAAAGTTCGATTCGAAGAAAATCACCTTACTATAGCTCAGCCGATTCAGAGCTGTAAAAATCCGAAATCTGCAATTGTGCTCCGATTGCGGTTCTTCATACGTCAAATGATAGGTCACGAGACCTGTAATTGCTATACCATACATTTCGAAGAAAGTTCGATTCGAAGAAAATCACCTTACTATAGCTCAGCCGATTCAGAGCTGTAAAAATCCGAAATCTGCAATTGTGCTCCGATTGCGGTTCTTCATACCTCAAATGATAGGTCTCGGGACTTGTAATTGTTATGCCAAACCGCATTAAAATTGGTTGATTATTTCCATACATTTCACAGAAAAATCGATTCGAAGAAAATCACCTTACTATAGCTCAGCCGATTCAGAGCTGTAAAAATCCGAAATCTGCAATTGTGCTCCGATTGCGGTTCTTCATACCTCAAATGATAGGTCACGAGACCTGTAATTGCTATACCATACATTTCGAAGAAAGTTCGATTCGAAGAAAATCACCTTACTATAGCTCAGCCGATTCAGAGCTGTAAAAATCCGAAATCTGCAATTGTGCTCCGATTGCGGTTCTTCATACCTCAAATGATAGGTCACGAGACCTGTAATTGCTATACCATACATTTCGAAGAAAGTTCGATTCGAAGAAAATCACCTTACTATAGCTCAGCCGATTCAGAGCTGTAAAAATCCTAAATCTGCAATTGTGCTCCGATTGCGGTTCTTCATACCTCAAATGATAGGTCACGAGACCTGTAATTGCTATACCATACATTTCGAAGAAAGTTCGATTCGAAGAAAATCACCTTACTATAGCTCAGCCGATTCAGAGTTGTAAAAATCCGAAATCTGCAATTGTGCTCCGATTGCGGTTCTTGATACCTCAAATGATAGGTCTCGGGACTTGTAATTGTTATGCCAAACCGCATTAAAATTGGTTGATTATTTCCATACATTTCACAGAAAAATCGATTCGAAGAAAATCACCTTACTATAGCTCAGCCGATTCAGAGCTGTAAAAATCCTAAATCTGCAATTGTGCTCCGATTGCGGTTCTTCATACCTCAAATGATAGGTCACGAGACCTGTAATTGCTATACCATACATTTCGAAGAAAGTTCGATTCGAAGAAAATCACCTTACTATAGCTCAGCCGATTCAGAGCTGTAAAAATCCGAAACCTGCAATTGTGCTCCGATTGCGGTTCTTGATACCTCAAATGATAGGTCTCGGGACTTGTAATTGTTATGCCAAACCGCATTAAAATTGGTTGATTATTTCCATACATTTCACAGAAAAATCGATTCGAAGAAAATCACCTTACCAGCTCAGCCGATTCAGAGCTGTAAAAATCCGAAATCTGCAATTGTGCTCCGATTGCGGTTCTTCATACCTCAAATGATAGGTCACGAGACCTGTAATTGCTATACCATACATTTCGAAGAAAGTTCGATTCGAAGAAAATCACCTTACTATAGCTCAGCCGATTCAGAGCTGTAAAAATCCGAAACCTGCAATTGTGCTCCGATTGCGGTTCTTGATACCTCAAATGATAGGTCTCGGGACTTGTAATTGTTATGCCAAACCGCATTAAAATTGGTTGATTATTTCCATACATTTCACAGAAAAATCGATTCGAAGAAAATCACCTTACTATAGCTCAGCCGATTCAGAGCTGTAAAAATCCGAAATCTGCAATTGTGCTCCGATTGCGGTTCTTCATACCTCAAATGATAGGTCACGAGACCTGTAATTGCTATACCATACATTTCGAAGAAAGTTCGATTCGAAGAAAATCACCTTACTATAGCTCAGCCGATTCAGAGCTGTAAAAATCCTAAATCTGCAATTGTGCTCCGATTGCGGTTCTTCATACCTCAAATGATAGGTCACGAGACCTGTAATTGCTATACCATACATTTCGAAGAAAGTTCGATTCGAAGAAAATCACCTTACTATAGCTCAGCCGATTCAGAGCTGTAAAAATCCGAAATCTGCAATTGTGCTCCGATTGCGGTTCTTCATACCTCAAATGATAGGTCACGAGACCTGTAATTGCTATACCATACATTTCGAAGAAAGTTCGATTCGAAGAAAATCACCTTACTATAGCTCAGCCGATTCAGAGCTGTAAAAATCCTAAATCTGCAATTGTGCTCCGATTGCGGTTCTTCATACCTCAAATGATAGGTCACGAGACCTGTAATTGCTATACCATACATTTCGAAGAAAGTTCGATTCGAAGAAAATCACCTTACTATAGCTCAGCCGATTCAGAGTTGTAAAAATCCGAAATCTGCAATTGTGCTCCGATTGCGGTTCTTGATACCTCAAATGATAGGTCTCGGGACTTGTAATTGTTATGCCAAACCGCATTAAAATTGGTTGATTATTTCCATACATTTCACAGAAAAATCGATTCGAAGAAAATCACCTTACTATAGCTCAGCCGATTCAGAGCTGTAAAAATCCTAAATCTGCAATTGTGCTCCGATTGCGGTTCTTCATACCTCAAATGATAGGTCACGAGACCTGTAATTGCTATACCATACATTTCGAAGAAAGTTCGATTCGAAGAAAATCACCTTACTATAGCTCAGCCGATTCAGAGCTGTAAAAATCCGAAACCTGCAATTGTGCTCCGATTGCGGTTCTTGATACCTCAAATGATAGGTCTCGGGACTTGTAATTGTTATGCCAAACCGCATTAAAATTGGTTGATTATTTCCATACATTTCACAGAAAAATCGATTCGAAGAAAATCACCTTACTATAGCTCAGCCGATTCAGAGCTGTAAAAATCCGAAATCTGCAATTGTGCTCCGATTGCGGTTCTTCATACCTCAAATGATAGGTCACGAGACCTGTAATTGCTATACCATACATTTCGAAGAAAGTTCGATTCGAAGAAAATCACCTTACTATAGCTCAGCCGATTCAGAGCTGTAAAAATCCGAAATCTGCAATTGTGCTCCGATTGCGGTTCTTGATACCTCAAATGATAGGTCTCGGGACTTGTAATTGTTATGCCAAACCGCATTAAAATTGGTTGATTATTTCCATACATTTCACAGAAAAATCGATTCGAAGAAAATCACCTTACTATAGCTCAGCCGATTCAGAGCTGTAAAAATCCTAAATCTGCAATTGTGCTCCGATTGCGGTTCTTCATACCTCAAATGATAGGTCACGAGACCTGTAATTGCTATACCATACATTTCGAAGAAAGTTCGATTCGAAGAAAATCACCTTACTATAGCTCAGCCGATTCAGAGCTGTAAAAATCCTAAATCTGCAATTGTGCTCCGATTGCGGTTCTTCATACCTCAAATGATAGGTCACGAGACCTGTAATTGCTATACCATACATTTCGAAGAAAGTTCGATTCGAAGAAAATCACCTTACTATAGCTCAGCCGATTCAGAGCTGTAAAAATCCGAAATCTGCAATTGTGCTCCGATTGCGGTTCTTCATACCTCAAATGATAGGTCACGAGACCTGTAATTGCTATACCATACATTTCGAAGAAAGTTCGATTCGAAGAAAATCACCTTACTATAGCTCAGCCGATTCAGAGCTGTAAAAATCCGAAATCTGCAATTGTGCTCCGATTGCGGTTCTTCATACCTCAAATGATAGGTCACGAGACCTGTAATTGCTATACCATACATTTCGAAGAAAGTTCGATTCGAAGAAAATCACCTTACTATAGCTCAGCCGATTCAGAGTTGTAAAAATCCGAAATCTGCAATTGTGCTCCGATTGCGGTTCTTGATACCTCAAATGATAGGTCTCGGGACTTGTAATTGTTATGCCAAACCGCATTAAAATTGGTTGATTATTTCCATACATTTCACAGAAAAATCGATTCGAAGAAAATCACCTTACTATAGCTCAGCCGATTCAGAGCTGTAAAAATCCTAAATCTGCAATTGTGCTCCGATTGCGGTTCTTCATACCTCAAATGATAGGTCACGAGACCTGTAATTGCTATACCATACATTTCGAAGAAAGTTCGATTCGAAGAAAATCACCTTACTATAGCTCAGCCGATTCAGAGCTGTAAAAATCCGAAACCTGCAATTGTGCTCCGATTGCGGTTCTTGATACCTCAAATGATAGGTCTCGGGACTTGTAATTGTTATGCCAAACCGCATTAAAATTGGTTGATTATTTCCATACATTTCACAGAAAAATCGATTCGAAGAAAATCACCTTACTAGCTCAGCCGATTCAGAGCTGTAAAAATCCGAAATCTGCAATTGTGCTCCGATTGCGGTTCTTCATACCTCAAATGATAGGTCACGAGACCTGTAATTGCTATACCATACATTTCGAAGAAAGTTCGATTCGAAGAAAATCACCTTACTATAGCTCAGCCGATTCCGAGCTGTAAAAATCCGAAACCTGCAATTGTGCTCCGATTGCGGTTCTTGATACCTCAAATGATAGGTCTCGGGACTTGTAATTGTTATGCCAAACCGCATTAAAATTGGTTGATTATTTCCATACATTTCACAGAAAAATCGATTCGAAGAAAATCACCTTACTAGCTCAGCCGATTCAGAGCTGTAAAAATCCGAAATCTGCAATTGTGCTCCGATTGCGGTTCTTCATACCTCAAATGATAGGTCACGAGACCTGTAATTGCTATACCATACATTTCGAAGAAAGTTCGATTCGAAGAAAATCACCTTACTATAGCTCAGCCGATTCAGAGCTGTAAAAATCCGAAACCTGCAATTGTGCTCCGATTGCGGTTCTTGATACCTCAAATGATAGGTCTCGGGACTTGTAATTGTTATGCCAAACCGCATTAAAATTGGTTGATTATTTCCATACATTTCACAGAAAAATCGATTCGAAGAAAATCACCTTACTAGCTCAGCCGATTCAGAGCTGTAAAAATCCGAAATCTGCAATTGTGCTCCGATTGCGGTTCTTCATACCTCAAATGATAGGTCACGAGACCTGTAATTGCTATACCATACATTTCGAAGAAAGTTCGATTCGAAGAAAATCACCTTACTATAGCTCAGCCGATTCAGAGTTGTAAAAATCCGAAATCTGCAATTGTGCTCCGATTGCGGTTCTTGATACCTCAAATGATAGGTCTCGGGACTTGTAATTGTTATGCCAAACCGCATTAAAATTGGTTGATTATTTCCATACATTTCACAGAAAAATCGATTCGAAGAAAATCACCTTACTATAGCTCAGCCGATTCAGAGCTGTAAAAATCCTAAATCTGCAATTGTGCTCCGATTGCGGTTCTTCATACCTCAAATGATAGGTCACGAGACCTGTAATTGCTATACCATACATTTCGAAGAAAGTTCGATTCGAAGAAAATCACCTTACTATAGCTCAGCCGATTCAGAGCTGTAAAAATCCGAAACCTGCAATTGTGCTCCGATTGCGGTTCTTGATACCTCAAATGATAGGTCTCGGGACTTGTAATTGTTATGCCAAACCGCATTAAAATTGGTTGATTATTTCCATACATTTCACAGAAAAATCGATTCGAAGAAAATCACCTTACTAGCTCAGCCGATTCAGAGCTGTAAAAATCCGAAATCTGCAATTGTGCTCCGATTGCGGTTCTTCATACCTCAAATGATAGGTCACGAGACCTGTAATTGCTATACCATACATTTCGAAGAAAGTTCGATTCGAAGAAAATCACCTTACTATAGCTCAGCCGATTCAGAGCTGTAAAAATCCGAAACCTGCAATTGTGCTCCGATTGCGGTTCTTGATACCTCAAATGATAGGTCTCGGGACTTGTAATTGTTATGCCAAACCGCATTAAAATTGGTTGATTATTTCCATACATTTCACAGAAAAATCGATTCGAAGAAAATCACCTTACTATAGCTCAGCCGATTCAGAGCTGTAAAAATCCTAAATCTGCAATTGTGCTCCGATTGCGGTTCTTCATAGCTCAAATGATAGGTCACGAGACCTGTAATTGCTATACCATACATTTCGAAGAAAGTTCGATTCGAAGAAAATCACCTTACTATAGCTCAGCCGATTCAGAGCTGTAAAAATCCTAAATCTGCAATTGTGCTCCGATTGCGGTTCTTCATACCTCAAATGATAGGTCACGAGACCTGTAATTGCTATACCATACATTTCGAAGAAAGTTCGATTCGAAGAAAATCACCTTACTATAGCTCAGCCGATTCAGAGCTGTAAAAATCCGAAATCTGCAATTGTGCTCCGATTGCGGTTCTTCATACCTCAAATGATAGGTCACGAGACCTGTAATTGCTATACCATACATTTCGAAGAAAGTTCGATTCGAAGAAAATCACCTTACTATAGCTCAGCCGATTCAGAGCTGTAAAAATCCTAAATCTGCAATTGTGCTCCGATTGCGGTTCTTCATACCTCAAATGATAGGTCACGAGACCTGTAATTGCTATACCATACATTTCGAAGAAAGTTCGATTCGAAGAAAATCACCTTACTATAGCTCAGCCGATTCAGAGTTGTAAAAATCCGAAATCTGCAATTGTGCTCCGATTGCGGTTCTTGATACCTCAAATGATAGGTCTCGGGACTTGTAATTGTTATGCCAAACCGCATTAAAATTGGTTGATTATTTCCATACATTTCACAGAAAAATCGATTCGAAGAAAATCACCTTACTATAGCTCAGCCGATTCAGAGCTGTAAAAATCCTAAATCTGCAATTGTGCTCCGATTGCGGTTCTTGATACCTCAAATGATAGGTCACGAGACCTGTAATTGCTATACCATACATTTCGAAGAAAGTTCGATTCGAAGAAAATCACCTTACTATAGCTCAGCCGATTCAGAGCTGTAAAAATCCGAAATCTGCAATTGTGCTCCGATTGCGGTTCTTGATACCTCAAATGATAGGTCTCGGGACTTGTAATTGTTATGCCAAACCGCATTAAAATTGGTTGATTATTTCCATACATTTCACAGAAAAATCGATTCGAAGAAAATCACCTTACTATAGCTCAGCCGATTCAGAGCTGTAAAACTCCGAAATCTGCAATTGTGCTCCGATTGCGGTTCTTCATACCTCAAATGATAGGTCACGAGACCTGTAATTGCTATACCATACATTTCGAAGAAAGTTCGATTCGAAGAAAATCACCTTACTATAGCTCAGCCGATTCAGAGCTGTAAAAATCCGAAATCTGCAATTGTGCTCCGATTGCGGTTCTTCATACCTCAAATGATAGGTCTCGGGACTTGTAATTGTTATGCCAAACCGCATTAAAATTGGTTGATTATTTCCATACATTTCACAGAAAAATCGATTCGAAGAAAATCACCTTACTATAGCTCAGCCGATTCAGAGCTGTAAAAATCCGAAATCTGCAATTGTGCTCCGATTGCGGTTCTTCATACGTCAAATGATAGGTCACGAGACCTGTAATTGCTATACCATACATTTCGAAGAAAGTTCGATTCGAAGAAAATCACCTTACTATAGCTCAGCCGATTCAGAGCTGTAAAAATCCGAAATCTGCAATTGTGCTCCGATTGCGGTTCTTCATACCTCAAATGATAGGTCTCGGGACTTGTAATTGTTATGCCAAACTGCATTAAAATTGGTTGATTATTTCCATACATTTCACAGAAAAATCGATTCGAAGAAAATCACCTTACTATAGCTCAGCCGATTCAGAGCTGTAAAAATCCGAAATCTGCAATTGTGCTCCGATTGCGGTTCTTCATACCTCAAATGATAGGTCACGAGACCTGTAATTGCTATACCATACATTTCGAAGAAAGTTCGATTCGAAGAAAATCACCTTACTATAGCTCAGCCGATTCAGAGCTGTAAAAATCCGAAATCTGCAATTGTGCTCCGATTGCGGTTCTTGATACCTCAAATGATAGGTCTCGGGACTTGTAATTGTTATGCCAAACCGCATTAAAATTGGTTGATTATTTCCATACATTTCACAGAAAAATCGATTCGAAGAAAATCACCTTACTATAGCTCAGCCGATTCAGAGCTGTAAAAATCCTAAATCTGCAATTGTGCTCCGATTGCGGTTCTTCATACCTCAAATGATAGGTCACGAGACCTGTAATTGCTATACCATACATTTCGAAGAAAGTTCGATTCGAAGAAAATCACCTTACTATAGCTCAGCCGATTCAGAGCTGTAAAAATCCGAAATCTGCAATTGTGCTCCGATTGCGGTTCTTGATACCTCAAATGATAGGTCTCGGGACTTGTAATTGTTATGCCAAACCGCATTAAAATTGGTTGATTATTTCCATACATTTCACAGAAAAATCGATTCGAAGAAAATCACCTTACTATAACTCAGCCGATTCAGAGCTGTAAAAATCCGAAATCTGCAATTGTGCTCCGATTGCGGTTCTTCATACCTCAAATGATAGGTCACGAGAGCTGTAATTGCTATACCATACATTTCGAAGAAAGTTCGATTCGAAGAAAATCACCTTACTATAGCTCAGCCGATTCAGAGCTGTAAAAATCCTAAATCTGCAATTGTGCTCCGATTGCGGTTCTTCATACCTCAAATGATAGGTCACGAGACTTGTAATTGCTATACCATACATTTCGAAGAAAGTTCGATTCGAAGAAAATCACCTTACTATAGCTCAGCCGATTCAGAGCTGTAAAAATCCGAAATCTGCAATTGTGCTCCGATTGCGGTTCTTGATACCTCAAATGATAGGTCTCGGGACTTGTAATTGTTATGCCAAACCGCATTAAAATTGGTTGATTATTTCCATACATTTCACAGAAAAATCGATTCGATGAAAATCACCTTACTATAGCTCAGCCGATTCAGAGCTGTAAAAATCCGAAATCTGCAATTGTGCTCCGATTGCGGTTCTTCATACCTCAAATGATAGGTCACGAGACCTGTAATTGCTATACCATACATTTCGAAGAAAGTTCGATTCGAAGAAAATCACCTTACTATAGCTCAGCCGATTCAGAGCTGTAAAAATCCGAAATCTGCAATTGTGCTCCGATTGCGGTTCTTGATACCTCAAATGATAGGTCTCGGGACTTGTAATTGTTATGCCAAACCGCATTAAAATTGGTTGATTATTTCCATACATTTCACAGAAAAATCGATTCGAAGAAAATCACCTTACTATAGCTCAGCCGATTCAGAGCTGTAAAAATCCGAAATCTGCAATTGTGCTCCGATTGCGGTTCTTCATACCTCAAATGATAGGTCACGAGACCTGTAATTGCTATACCATACATTTCGAAGAAAGTTCGATTCGAAGAAAATCACCTTACTATAGCTCAGCCGATTCAGAGCTGTAAAAATCCGAAATCTGCAATTGTGCTCCGATTGCGGTTCTTGATACCTCAAATGATAGGTCTCGGGACTTGTAATTGTTATGCCAAACCGCATTAAAATTGGTTGATTATTTCCATACATTTCACAGAAAAATCGATTCGAAGAAAATCACCTTACTATAGCTCAGCCGATTCAGAGCTGTAAAAATCCGAAATCTGCAATTGTGCTCCGATTGCGGTTCTTCATACGTCAAATGATAGGTCACGAGACCTGTAATTGCTATACCATACATTTCGAAGAAAGTTCGATTCGAAGAAAATCACCTTACTATAGCTCAGCCGATTCAGAGCTGTAAAAATCCGAAACCTGCAATTGTGCTCCGATTGCGGTTCTTGATACCTCAAATGATAGGTCTCGGGACTTGTAATTGTTATGCCAAACCGCATTAAAATTGGTTGATTATTTCCATACATTTCACAGAAAAATCGATTCGAAGAAAATCACCTTACTAGCTCAGCCGATTCAGAGCTGTAAAAATCCGAAATCTGCAATTGTGCTCCGATTGCGGTTCTTCATACCTCAAATGATAGGTCACGAGACCTGTAATTGCTATACCATACATTTCGAAGAAAGTTCGATTCGAAGAAAATCACCTTACTATAGCTCAGCCGATTCAGAGCTGTAAAAATCCGAAACCTGCAATTGTGCTCCGATTGCGGTTCTTGATACCTCAAATGATAGGTCTCGGGACTTGTAATTGTTATGCCAAACCGCATTAAAATTGGTTGATTATTTCCATACATTTCACAGAAAAATCGATTCGAAGAAAATCACCTTACTAGCTCAGCCGATTCAGAGCTGTAAAAATCCGAAATCTGCAATTGTGCTCCGATTGCGGTTCTTCATACCTCAAATGATAGGTCACGAGACCTGTAATTGCTATACCATACATTTCGAAGAAAGTTCGATTCGAAGAAAATCACCTTACTATAGCTCAGCCGATTCAGAGCTGTAAAAATCCTAAATCTGCAATTGTGCTCCGATTGCGGTTCTTCATACCTCAAATGATAGGTCACGAGACTTGTAATTGCTATACCATACATTTCGAAGAAAGTTCGATTCGAAGAAAATCACCTTACTATAGCTCAGCCGATTCAGAGCTGTAAAAATCCGAAATCTGCAATTGTGCTCCGATTGCGGTTCTTGATACCTCAAATGATAGGTCTCGGGACTTGTAATTGTTATGCCAAACCGCATTAAAATTGGTTGATTATTTCCATACATTTCACAGAAAAATCGATTCGATGAAAATCACCTTACTATAGCTCAGCCGATTCAGAGCTGTAAAAATCCGAAATCTGCAATTGTGCTCCGATTGCGGTTCTTCATACCTCAAATGATAGGTCACGAGACCTGTAATTGCTATACCATACATTTCGAAGAAAGTTCGATTCGAAGAAAATCACCTTACTATAGCTCAGCCGATTCAGAGCTGTAAAAATCCGAAATCTGCAATTGTGCTCCGATTGCGGTTCTTCATACCTCAAATGATAGGTCACGAGACCTGTAATTGCTATACCATACATTTCGAAGAAAGTTCGATTCGAAGAAAATCACCTTACTATAGCTCAGCCGATTCAGAGCTGTAAAAATCCGAAATCTGCAATTGTGCTCCGATTGCGGTTCTTGATACCTCAAATGATAGGTCTCGGGACTTGTAATTGTTATGCCAAACCGCATTAAAATTGGTTGATTATTTCCATACATTTCACAGAAAAATCGATTCGAAGAAAATCACCTTACTATAGCTCAGCCGATTCAGAGCTGTAAAAATCCGAAATCTGCAATTGTGCTCCGATTGCGGTTCTTCATACCTCAAATGATAGGTCACGAGACCTGTAATTGCTATACCATACATTTCGAAGAAAGTTCGATTCGAAGAAAATCACCTTACTATAGCTCAGCCGATTCAGAGCTGTAAAAATCCGAAATCTGCAATTGTGCTCCGATTGCGGTTCTTGATACCTCAAATGATAGGTCTCGGGACTTGTAATTGTTATGCCAAACCGCATTAAAATTGGTTGATTATTTCCATACATTTCACAGAAAAATCGATTCGAAGAAAATCACCTTACTATAGCTCAGCCGATTCAGAGCTGTAAAAATCCGAAATCTGCAATTGTGCTCCGATTGCGGTTCTTCATACGTCAAATGATAGGTCACGAGACCTGTAATTGCTATACCATACATTTCGAAGAAAGTTCGATTCGAAGAAAATCACCTTACTATAGCTCAGCCGATTCAGAGCTGTAAAAATCCGAAACCTGCAATTGTGCTCCGATTGCGGTTCTTGATACCTCAAATGATAGGTCTCGGGACTTGTAATTGTTATGCCAAACCGCATTAAAATTGGTTGATTATTTCCATACATTTCACAGAAAAATCGATTCGAAGAAAATCACCTTACTAGCTCAGCCGATTCAGAGCTGTAAAAATCCGAAATCTGCAATTGTGCTCCGATTGCGGTTCTTCATACCTCAAATGATAGGTCACGAGACCTGTAATTGCTATACCATACATTTCGAAGAAAGTTCGATTCGAAGAAAATCACCTTACTATAGCTCAGCCGATTCAGAGCTGTAAAAATCCTAAATCTGCAATTGTGCTCCGATTGCGGTTCTTCATACCTCAAATGATAGGTCACGAGACTTGTAATTGCTATACCATACATTTCGAAGAAAGTTCGATTCGAAGAAAATCACCTTACTATAGCTCAGCCGATTCAGAGCTGTAAAAATCCGAAATCTGCAATTGTGCTCCGATTGCGGTTCTTGATACCTCAAATGATAGGTCTCGGGACTTGTAATTGTTATGCCAAACCGCATTAAAATTGGTTGATTATTTCCATACATTTCACAGAAAAATCGATTCGATGAAAATCACCTTACTATAGCTCAGCCGATTCAGAGCTGTAAAAATCCGAAATCTGCAATTGTGCTCCGATTGCGGTTCTTCATACCTCAAATGATAGGTCACGAGACCTGTAATTGCTATACCATACATTTCGAAGAAAGTTCGATTCGAAGAAAATCACCTTACTATAGCTCAGCCGATTCAGAGCTGTAAAAATCCGAAATCTGCAATTGTGCTCCGATTGCGGTTCTTCATACCTCAAATGATAGGTCACGAGACCTGTAATTGCTATACCATACATTTCGAAGAAAGTTCGATTCGAAGAAAATCACCTTACTATAGCTCAGCCGATTCAGAGCTGTAAAAATCCGAAATCTGCAATTGTGCTCCGATTGCGGTTCTTGATACCTCAAATGATAGGTCTCGGGACTTGTAATTGTTATGCCAAACCGCATTAAAATTGGTTGATTATTTCCATACATTTCACAGAAAAATCGATTCGAAGAAAATCACCTTACTATAGCTCAGCCGATTCAGAGCTGTAAAAATCCGAAATCTGCAATTGTGCTCCGATTGCGGTTCTTCATACCTCAAATGATAGGTCACGAGACCTGTAATTGCTATACCATACATTTCGAAGAAAGTTCGATTCGAAGAAAATCACCTTACTATAGCTCAGCCGATTCAGAGCTGTAAAAATCCGAAATCTGCAATTGTGCTCCGATTGCGGTTCTTGATACCTCAAATGATAGGTCTCGGGACTTGTAATTGTTATGCCAAACCGCATTAAAATTGGTTGATTATTTCCATACATTTCACAGAAAAATCGATTCGAAGAAAATCACCTTACTATAGCTCAGCCGATTCAGAGCTGTAAAAATCCGAAATCTGCAATTGTGCTCCGATTGCGGTTCTTCATACGTCAAATGATAGGTCACGAGACCTGTAATTGCTATACCATACATTTCGAAGAAAGTTCGATTCGAAGAAAATCACCTTACTATAGCTCAGCCGATTCAGAGCTGTAAAAATCCGAAACCTGCAATTGTGCTCCGATTGCGGTTCTTGATACCTCAAATGATAGGTCTCGGGACTTGTAATTGTTATGCCAAACCGCATTAAAATTGGTTGATTATTTCCATACATTTCACAGAAAAATCGATTCGAAGAAAATCACCTTACTATAGCTCAGCCGATTCAGAGCTGTAAAAATCCTAAATCTGCAATTGTGCTCCGATTGCGGTTCTTCATACCTCAAATGATAGGTCACGAGACCTGTAATTGCTATACCATACATTTCGAAGAAAGTTCGATTCGAAGAAAATCACCTTACTATAGCTCAGCCGATTCAGAGCTGTAAAAATCCGAAATCTGCAATTGTGCTCCGATTGCGGTTCTTGATACCTCAAATGATAGGTCTCGGGACTTGTAATTGTTATGCCAAACCGCATTAAAATTGGTTGATTATTTCCATACATTTCACAGAAAAATCGATTCGATGAAAATCACCTTACTATAGCTCAGCCGATTCAGAGCTGTAAAAATCCGAAATCTGCAATTGTGCTCCGATTGCGGTTCTTCATACCTCAAATGATAGGTCACGAGACCTGTAATTGCTATACCATACATTTCGAAGAAAGTTCGATTCGAAGAAAATCACCTTACTATAGCTCAGCCGATTCAGAGCTGTAAAAATCCGAAATCTGCAATTGTGCTCCGATTGCGGTTCTTGATACCTCAAATGATAGGTCTCGGGACTTGTAATTGTTATGCCAAACCGCATTAAAATTGGTTGATTATTTCCATACATTTCACAGAAAAATCGATTCGAAGAAAATCACCTTACTATAGCTCAGCCGATTCAGAGCTGTAAAAATCCGAAATCTGCAATTGTGCTCCGATTGCGGTTCTTCATACCTCAAATGATAGGTCACGAGACCTGTAATTGCTATACCATACATTTCGAAGAAAGTTCGATTCGAAGAAAATCACCTTACTATAGCTCAGCCGATTCAGAGCTGTAAAAATCCGAAATCTGCAATTGTGCTCCGATTGCGGTTCTTGATACCTCAAATGATAGGTCTCGGGACTTGTAATTGTTATGCCAAACCGCATTAAAATTGGTTGATTATTTCCATACATTTCACAGAAAAATCGATTCGAAGAAAATCACCTTACTATAGCTCAGCCGATTCAGAGCTGTAAAAATCCGAAATCTGCAATTGTGCTCCGATTGCGGTTCTTCATACGTCAAATGATAGGTCACGAGACCTGTAATTGCTATACCATACATTTCGAAGAAAGTTCGATTCGAAGAAAATCACCTTACTATAGCTCAGCCGATTCAGAGCTGTAAAAATCCGAAATCTGCAATTGTGCTCCGATTGCGGTTCTTGATACCTCAAATGATAGGTCTCGGGACTTGTAATTGTTATGCCAAACCGCATTAAAATTGGTTGATTATTTCCATACATTTCACAGAAAAATCGATTCGAAGAAAATCACCTTACTATAGCTCAGCCGATTCAGAGCTGTAAAAATCCGAAATCTGCAATTGTGCTCCGATTGCGGTTCTTCATACGTCAAATGATAGGTCACGAGACCTGTAATTGCTATACCATACATTTCGAAGAAAGTTCGATTCGAAGAAAATCACCTTACTATAGCTCAGCCGATTCAGAGCTGTAAAAATCCGAAACCTGCAATTGTGCTCCGATTGCGGTTCTTGATACCTCAAATGATAGGTCTCGGGACTTGTAATTGTTATGCCAAACCGCATTAAAATTGGTTGATTATTTCCATACATTTCACAGAAAAATCGATTCGAAGAAAATCACCTTACTAGCTCAGCCGATTCAGAGCTGTAAAAATCCGAAATCTGCAATTGTGCTCCGATTGCGGTTCTTCATACCTCAAATGATAGGTCACGAGACCTGTAATTGCTATACCATACATTTCGAAGAAAGTTCGATTCGAAGAAAATCACCTTACTATAGCTCAGCCGATTCAGAGCTGTAAAAATCCGAAACCTGCAATTGTGCTCCGATTGCGGTTCTTGATACCTCAAATGATAGGTCTCGGGACTTGTAATTGTTATGCCAAACCGCATTAAAATTGGTTGATTATTTCCATACATTTCACAGAAAAATCGATTCGAAGAAAATCACCTTACTAGCTCAGCCGATTCAGAGCTGTAAAAATCCGAAATCTGCAATTGTGCTCCGATTGCGGTTCTTCATACCTCAAATGATAGGTCACGAGACCTGTAATTGCTATACCATACATTTCGAAGAAAGTTCGATTCGAAGAAAATCACCTTACTATAGCTCAGCCGATTCAGAGCTGTAAAAATCCGAAACCTGCAATTGTGCTCCGATTGCGGTTCTTGATACCTCAAATGATAGGTCTCGGGACTTGTAATTGTTATGCCAAACCGCATTAAAATTGGTTGATTATTTCCATACATTTCACAGAAAAATCGATTCGAAGAAAATCACCTTACTAGCTCAGCCGATTCAGAGCTGTAAAAATCCGAAATCTGCAATTGTGCTCCGATTGCGGTTCTTCATACCTCAAATGATAGGTCACGAGACCTGTAATTGCTATACCATACATTTCGAAGAAAGTTCGATTCGAAGAAAATCACCTTACTATAGCTCAGCCGATTCAGAGTTGTAAAAATCCGAAATCTGCAATTGTGCTCCGATTGCGGTTCTTGATACCTCAAATGATAGGTCTCGGGACTTGTAATTGTTATGCCAAACCGCATTAAAATTGGTTGATTATTTCCATACATTTCACAGAAAAATCGATTCGAAGAAAATCACCTTACTATAGCTCAGCCGATTCAGAGCTGTAAAAATCCGAAATCTGCAATTGTGCTCCGATTGCGGTTCTTCATACGTCAAATGATAGGTCACGAGACCTGTAATTGCTATACCATACATTTCGAAGAAAGTTCGATTCGAAGAAAATCACCTTACTATAGCTCAGCCGATTCAGAGCTGTAAAAATCCGAAACCTGCAATTGTGCTCCGATTGCGGTTCTTGATACCTCAAATGATAGGTCTCGGGACTTGTAATTGTTATGCCAAACCGCATTAAAATTGGTTGATTATTTCCATACATTTCACAGAAAAATCGATTCGAAGAAAATCACCTTACTATAGCTCAGCCGATTCAGAGCTGTAAAAATCCTAAATCTGCAATTGTGCTCCGATTGCGGTTCTTCATACCTCAAATGATAGGTCACGAGACCTGTAATTGCTATACCATACATTTCGAAGAAAGTTCGATTCGAAGAAAATCACCTTACTATAGCTCAGCCGATTCAGAGCTGTAAAAATCCGAAATCTGCAATTGTGCTCCGATTGCGGTTCTTGATACCTCAAATGATAGGTCTCGGGACTTGTAATTGTTATGCCAAACCGCATTAAAATTGGTTGATTATTTCCATACATTTCACAGAAAAATCGATTCGAAGAAAATCACCTTACTATAGCTCAGCCGATTCAGAGCTGTAAAAATCCTAAATCTGCAATTGTGCTCCGATTGCGGTTCTTCATACCTCAAATGATAGGTCACGAGACCTGTAATTGCTATACCATACATTTCGAAGAAAGTTCGATTCGAAGAAAATCACCTTACTATAGCTCAGCCGATTCAGAGCTGTAAAAATCCGAAATCTGCAATTGTGCTCCGATTGCGGTTCTTGATACCTCAAATGATAGGTCTCGGGACTTGTAATTGTTATGCCAAACCGCATTAAAATTGGTTGATTATTTCCATACATTTCACAGAAAAATCGATTCGAAGAAAATCACCTTACTATAGCTCAGCCGATTCAGAGCTGTAAAAATCCGAAATCTGCAATTGTGCTCCGATTGCGGTTCTTCATACCTCAAATGATAGGTCACGAGAGCTGTAATTGCTATACCATACATTTCGAAGAAAGTTCGATTCGAAGAAAATCACCTTACTATAGCTCAGCCGATTCAGAGCTGTAAAAATCCTAAATCTGCAATTGTGCTCCGATTGCGGTTCTTCATACCTCAAATGATAGGTCACGAGACTTGTAATTGCTATACCATACATTTCGAAGAAAGTTCGATTCGAAGAAAATCACCTTACTATAGCTCAGCCGATTCAGAGCTGTAAAAATCCGAAATCTGCAATTGTGCTCCGATTGCGGTTCTTGATACCTCAAATGATAGGTCTCGGGACTTGTAATTGTTATGCCAAACCGCATTAAAATTGGTTGATTATTTCCATACATTTCACAGAAAAATCGATTCGATGAAAATCACCTTACTATAGCTCAGCCGATTCAGAGCTGTAAAAATCCGAAATCTGCAATTGTGCTCCGATTGCGGTTCTTCATACCTCAAATGATAGGTCACGAGACCTGTAATTGCTATACCATACATTTCGAAGAAAGTTCGATTCGAAGAAAATCACCTTACTATAGCTCAGCCGATTCAGAGCTGTAAAAATCCGAAATCTGCAATTGTGCTCCGATTGCGGTTCTTGATACCTCAAATGATAGGTCTCGGGACTTGTAATTGTTATGCCAAACCGCATTAAAATTGGTTGATTATTTCCATACATTTCACAGAAAAATCGATTCGAAGAAAATCACCTTACTATAGCTCAGCCGATTCAGAGCTGTAAAAATCCGAAATCTGCAATTGTGCTCCGATTGCGGTTCTTCATACCTCAAATGATAGGTCACGAGACCTGTAATTGCTATACCATACATTTCGAAGAAAGTTCGATTCGAAGAAAATCACCTTACTATAGCTCAGCCGATTCAGAGCTGTAAAAATCCGAAATCTGCAATTGTGCTCCGATTGCGGTTCTTGATACCTCAAATGATAGGTCTCGGGACTTGTAATTGTTATGCCAAACCGCATTAAAATTGGTTGATTATTTCCATACATTTCACAGAAAAATCGATTCGAAGAAAATCACCTTACTATAGCTCAGCCGATTCAGAGCTGTAAAAATCCGAAATCTGCAATTGTGCTCCGATTGCGGTTCTTCATACGTCAAATGATAGGTCACGAGACCTGTAATTGCTATACCATACATTTCGAAGAAAGTTCGATTCGAAGAAAATCACCTTACTATAGCTCAGCCGATTCAGAGCTGTAAAAATCCGAAATCTGCAATTGTGCTCCGATTGCGGTTCTTGATACCTCAAATGATAGGTCTCGGGACTTGTAATTGTTATGCCAAACCGCATTAAAATTGGTTGATTATTTCCATACATTTCACAGAAAAATCGATTCGAAGAAAATCACCTTACTATAGCTCAGCCGATTCAGAGCTGTAAAAATCCGAAATCTGCAATTGTGCTCCGATTGCGGTTCTTCATACGTCAAATGATAGGTCACGAGACCTGTAATTGCTATACCATACATTTCGAAGAAAGTTCGATTCGAAGAAAATCACCTTACTATAGCTCAGCCGATTCAGAGCTGTAAAAATCCGAAACCTGCAATTGTGCTCCGATTGCGGTTCTTGATACCTCAAATGATAGGTCTCGGGACTTGTAATTGTTATGCCAAACCGCATTAAAATTGGTTGATTATTTCCATACATTTCACAGAAAAATCGATTCGAAGAAAATCACCTTACTAGCTCAGCCGATTCAGAGCTGTAAAAATCCGAAATCTGCAATTGTGCTCCGATTGCGGTTCTTCATACCTCAAATGATAGGTCACGAGACCTGTAATTGCTATACCATACATTTCGAAGAAAGTTCGATTCGAAGAAAATCACCTTACTATAGCTCAGCCGATTCAGAGCTGTAAAAATCCGAAACCTGCAATTGTGCTCCGATTGCGGTTCTTGATACCTCAAATGATAGGTCTCGGGACTTGTAATTGTTATGCCAAACCGCATTAAAATTGGTTGATTATTTCCATACATTTCACAGAAAAATCGATTCGAAGAAAATCACCTTACTAGCTCAGCCGATTCAGAGCTGTAAAAATCCGAAATCTGCAATTGTGCTCCGATTGCGGTTCTTCATACCTCAAATGATAGGTCACGAGACCTGTAATTGCTATACCATACATTTCGAAGAAAGTTCGATTCGAAGAAAATCACCTTACTATAGCTCAGCCGATTCAGAGCTGTAAAAATCCGAAACCTGCAATTGTGCTCCGATTGCGGTTCTTGATACCTCAAATGATAGGTCTCGGGACTTGTAATTGTTATGCCAAACCGCATTAAAATTGGTTGATTATTTCCATACATTTCACAGAAAAATCGATTCGAAGAAAATCACCTTACTAGCTCAGCCGATTCAGAGCTGTAAAAATCCGAAATCTGCAATTGTGCTCCGATTGCGGTTCTTCATACCTCAAATGATAGGTCACGAGACCTGTAATTGCTATACCATACATTTCGAAGAAAGTTCGATTCGAAGAAAATCACCTTACTATAGCTCAGCCGATTCAGAGTTGTAAAAATCCGAAATCTGCAATTGTGCTCCGATTGCGGTTCTTGATACCTCAAATGATAGGTCTCGGGACTTGTAATTGTTATGCCAAACCGCATTAAAATTGGTTGATTATTTCCATACATTTCACAGAAAAATCGATTCGAAGAAAATCACCTTACTATAGCTCAGCCGATTCAGAGCTGTAAAAATCCTAAATCTGCAATTGTGCTCCGATTGCGGTTCTTCATACCTCAAATGATAGGTCACGAGACCTGTAATTGCTATACCATACATTTCGAAGAAAGTTCGATTCGAAGAAAATCACCTTACTATAGCTCAGCCGATTCAGAGCTGTAAAAATCCGAAACCTGCAATTGTGCTCCTATTGCGGTTCTTGATACCTCAAATGATAGGTCTCGGGACTTGTAATTGTTATGCCAAACCGCATTAAAATTGGTTGATTATTTCCATACATTTCACAGAAAAATCGATTCGAAGAAAATCACCTTACTAGCTCAGCCGATTCAGAGCTGTAAAAATCCGAAATCTGCAATTGTGCTCCGATTGCGGTTCTTCATACCTCAAATGATAGGTCACGAGACCTGTAATTGCTATACCATACATTTCGAAGAAAGTTCGATTCGAAGAAAATCACCTTACTATAGCTCAGCCGATTCAGAGCTGTAAAAATCCTAAATCTGCAATTGTGCTCCGATTGCGGTTCTTCATACCTCAAATGATAGGTCACGAGACTTGTAATTGCTATACCATACATTTCGAAGAAAGTTCGATTCGAAGAAAATCACCTTACTATAGCTCAGCCGATTCAGAGCTGTAAAAATCCGAAATCTGCAATTGTGCTCCGATTGCGGTTCTTGATACCTCAAATGATAGGTCTCGGGACTTGTAATTGTTATGCCAAACCGCATTAAAATTGGTTGATTATTTCCATACATTTCACAGAAAAATCGATTCGATGAAAATCACCTTACTATAGCTCAGCCGATTCAGAGCTGTAAAAATCCGAAATCTGCAATTGTGCTCCGATTGCGGTTCTTCATACCTCAAATGATAGGTCACGAGACCTGTAATTGCTATACCATACATTTCGAAGAAAGTTCGATTCGAAGAAAATCACCTTACTATAGCTCAGCCGATTCAGAGCTGTAAAAATCCGAAATCTGCAATTGTGCTCCGATTGCGGTTCTTGATACCTCAAATGATAGGTCTCGGGACTTGTAATTGTTATGCCAAACCGCATTAAAATTGGTTGATTATTTCCATACATTTCACAGAAAAATCGATTCGAAGAAAATCACCTTACTATAGCTCAGCCGATTCAGAGCTGTAAAAATCCTAAATCTGCAATTGTGCTCCGATTGCGGTTCTTCATACCTCAAATGATAGGTCACGAGACCTGTAATTGCTATACCATACATTTCGAAGAAAGTTCGATTCGAAGAAAATCACCTTACTATAGCTCAGCCGATTCAGAGCTGTAAAAATCCGAAACCTGCAATTGTGCTCCTATTGCGGTTCTTGATACCTCAAATGATAGGTCTCGGGACTTGTAATTGTTATGCCAAACCGCATTAAAATTGGTTGATTATTTCCATACATTTCACAGAAAAATCGATTCGAAGAAAATCACCTTACTATAGCTCAGCCGATTCAGAGCTGTAAAAATCCGAAATCTGCAATTGTGCTCCGATTGCGGTTCTTCATACCTCAAATGATAGGTCACGAGAGCTGTAATTGCTATACCATACATTTCGAAGAAAGTTCGATTCGAAGAAAATCACCTTACTATAGCTCAGCCGATTCAGAGCTGTAAAAATCCTAAATCTGCAATTGTGCTCCGATTGCGGTTCTTCATACCTCAAATGATAGGTCACGAGACTTGTAATTGCTATACCATACATTTCGAAGAAAGTTCGATTCGAAGAAAATCACCTTACTATAGCTCAGCCGATTCAGAGCTGTAAAAATCCGAAATCTGCAATTGTGCTCCGATTGCGGTTCTTGATACCTCAAATGATAGGTCTCGGGACTTGTAATTGTTATGCCAAACCGCATTAAAATTGGTTGATTATTTCCATACATTTCACAGAAAAATCGATTCGATGAAAATCACCTTACTATAGCTCAGCCGATTCAGAGCTGTAAAAATCCGAAATCTGCAATTGTGCTCCGATTGCGGTTCTTCATACCTCAAATGATAGGTCACGAGACCTGTAATTGCTATACCATACATTTCGAAGAAAGTTCGATTCGAAGAAAATCACCTTACTATAGCTCAGCCGATTCAGAGCTGTAAAAATCCGAAATCTGCAATTGTGCTCCGATTGCGGTTCTTGATACCTCAAATGATAGGTCTCGGGACTTGTAATTGTTATGCCAAACCGCATTAAAATTGGTTGATTATTTCCATACATTTCACAGAAAAATCGATTCGAAGAAAATCACCTTACTATAGCTCAGCCGATTCAGAGCTGTAAAAATCCGAAATCTGCAATTGTGCTCCGATTGCGGTTCTTCATACCTCAAATGATAGGTCACGAGACCTGTAATTGCTATACCATACATTTCGAAGAAAGTTCGATTCGAAGAAAATCACCTTACTATAGCTCAGCCGATTCAGAGCTGTAAAAATCCGAAATCTGCAATTGTGCTCCGATTGCGGTTCTTGATACCTCAAATGATAGGTCTCGGGACTTGTAATTGTTATGCCAAACCGCATTAAAATTGGTTGATTATTTCCATACATTTCACAGAAAAATCGATTCGAAGAAAATCACCTTACTATAGCTCAGCCGATTCAGAGCTGTAAAAATCCGAAATCTGCAATTGTGCTCCGATTGCGGTTCTTCATACGTCAAATGATAGGTCACGAGACCTGTAATTGCTATACCATACATTTCGAAGAAAGTTCGATTCGAAGAAAATCACCTTACTATAGCTCAGCCGATTCAGAGCTGTAAAAATCCGAAATCTGCAATTGTGCTCCGATTGCGGTTCTTGATACCTCAAATGATAGGTCTCGGGACTTGTAATTGTTATGCCAAACCGCATTAAAATTGGTTGATTATTTCCATACATTTCACAGAAAAATCGATTCGATGAAAATCACCTTACTATAGCTCAGCCGATTCAGAGCTGTAAAAATCCGAAATCTGCAATTGTGCTCCGATTGCGGTTCTTCATACCTCAAATGATAGGTCACGAGACCTGTAATTGCTATACCATACATTTCGAAGAAAGTTCGATTCGAAGAAAATCACCTTACTATAGCTCAGCCGATTCAGAGCTGTAAAAATCCGAAATCTGCAATTGTGCTCCGATTGCGGTTCTTGATACCTCAAATGATAGGTCTCGGGACTTGTAATTGTTATGCCAAACCGCATTAAAATTGGTTGATTATTTCCATACATTTCACAGAAAAATCGATTCGAAGAAAATCACCTTACTATAGCTCAGCCGATTCAGAGCTGTAAAAATCCTAAATCTGCAATTGTGCTCCGATTGCGGTTCTTCATACCTCAAATGATAGGTCACGAGACCTGTAATTGCTATACCATACATTTCGAAGAAAGTTCGATTCGAAGAAAATCACCTTACTATAGCTCAGCCGATTCAGAGCTGTAAAAATCCGAAACCTGCAATTGTGCTCCTATTGCGGTTCTTGATACCTCAAATGATAGGTCTCGGGACTTGTAATTGTTATGCCAAACCGCATTAAAATTGGTTGATTATTTCCATACATTTCACAGAAAAATCGATTCGAAGAAAATCACCTTACTATAGCTCAGCCGATTCAGAGCTGTAAAAATCCGAAATCTGCAATTGTGCTCCGATTGCGGTTCTTCATACCTCAAATGATAGGTCACGAGAGCTGTAATTGCTATACCATACATTTCGAAGAAAGTTCGATTCGAAGAAAATCACCTTACTATAGCTCAGCCGATTCAGAACTGTAAAAATCCTAAATCTGCAATTGTGCTCCGATTGCGGTTCTTCATACCTCAAATGATAGGTCACGAGACTTGTAATTGCTATACCATACATTTCGAAGAAAGTTCGATTCGAAGAAAATCACCTTACTATAGCTCAGCCGATTCAGAGCTGTAAAAATCCTAAATCTGCAATTGTGCTCCGATTGCGGTTCTTGATACCTCAAATGATAGGTCTCGGGACTTGTAATTGTTATGCCAAACCGCATTAAAATTGGTTGATTATTTCCATACATTTCACAGAAAAATCGATTCGAAGAAAATCACCTTACTATAGCTCAGCCGATTCAGAGCTGTAAAAATCCGAAATCTGCAATTGTGCTCCGATTGCGGTTCTTCATACCTCAAATGATAGGTCACGAGACCTGTAATTGCTATACCATACATTTCGAAGAAAGTTCGATTCGAAGAAAATCACCTTACTATAGCTCAGCCGATTCAGAGCTGTAAAAATCCGAAATCTGCAATTGTGCTCCGATTGCGGTTCTTGATACCTCAAATGATAGGTCTCGGGACTTGTAATTGTTATGCCAAACCGCATTAAAATTGGTTGATTATTTCCATACATTTCACAGAAAAATCGATTCGAAGAAAATCACCTTACTATAGCTCAGCCGATTCAGAGCTGTAAAAATCCGAAATCTGCAATTGTGCTCCGATTGCGGTTCTTCATACGTCAAATGATAGGTCACGAGACCTGTAATTGCTATACCATACATTTCGAAGAAAGTTCGATTCGAAGAAAATCACCTTACTATAGCTCAGCCGATTCAGAGCTGTAAAAATCCGAAATCTGCAATTGTGCTCCGATTGCGGTTCTTGATACCTCAAATGATAGGTCTCGGGACTTGTAATTGTTATGCCAAACCGCATTAAAATTGGTTGATTATTTCCATACATTTCACAGAAAAATCGATTCGAAGAAAATCACCTTACTATAGCTCAGCCGATTCAGAGCTGTAAAAATCCGAAATCTGCAATTGTGCTCCGATTGCGGTTCTTCATACCTCAAATGATAGGTCACGAGACCTGTAATTGCTATACCATACATTTCGAAGAAAGTTCGATTCGAAGAAAATCACCTTACTATAGCTCAGCCGATTCAGAGCTGTAAAAATCCGAAATCTGCAATTGTGCTCCGATTGCGGTTCTTGATACCTCAAATGATAGGTCTCGGGACTTGTAATTGTTATGCCAAACCGCATTAAAATTGGTTGATTATTTCCATACATTTCACAGAAAAATCGATTCGAAGAAAATCACCTTACTATAGCTCAGCCGATTCAGAGCTGTAAAAATCCTAAATCTGCAATTGTGCTCCGATTGCGGTTCTTCATACCTCAAATGATAGGTCACGAGACCTGTAATTGCTATACCATACATTTCGAAGAAAGTTCGATTCGAAGAAAATCACCTTACTATAGCTCAGCCGATTCAGAGCTGTAAAAATCCGAAACCTGCAATTGTGCTCCTATTGCGGTTCTTGATACCTCAAATGATAGGTCACGAGACCTGTAATTGCTATACCATACATTTCGAAGAAAGTTCGATTCGAAGAAAATCACCTTACTATAGCTCAGCCGATTCAGAGCTGTAAAAATCCGAAATCTGCAATTGTGCTCCGATTGCGGTTCTTGATACCTCAAATGATAGGTCTCGGGACTTGTAATTGTTATGCCAAACCGCATTAAAATTGGTTGATTATTTCCATACATTTCACAGAAAAATCGATTCGAAGAAAATCACCTTACTATAGCTCAGCCGATTCAGAGCTGTAAAAATCCTAAATCTGCAATTGTGCTCCGATTGCGGTTCTTCATACCTCAAATGATAGGTCACGAGACCTGTAATTGCTATACCATACATTTCGAAGAAAGTTCGATTCGAAGAAAATCACCTTACTATAGCTCAGCCGATTCAGAGCTGTAAAAATCCGAAACTTGCAATTGTGCTCCTATTGCGGTTCTTGATACCTCAAATGATAGGTCTCGGGACTTGTAATTGTTATGCCAAACCGCATTAAAATTGGTTGATTATTTCCATACATTTCACAGAAAACTCGATTCGAAGAAAATCACCTTACTATAGCTCAGCCGATTCAGAGCTGTAAAAATCCGAAATCTGCAATTGTGCTCCGATTGCGGTCCTTCATACCTCAAATGATAGGTCACGAGAGCTGTAATTGCTATACCATACATTTCGAAGAAAGTTCGATTCGAAGAAAATCACCTTACTATAGCTCAGCCGATTCAGAGCTGTAAAAATCCGAAATCTGCAATTGTGCTCCGATTGCGGTTCTTGATACCTCAAATGATAGGTCACGAGACTTGTAATTGCTATACCATACATTTCGAAGAAAGTTCGATTCGAAGAAAATCACCTTACTATAGCTCAGCCGATTCAGAGCTGTAAAAATCCGAAATCTGCAATTGTGCTCCGATTGCGGTTCTTGATACCTCAAATGATAGGTCTCGGGACTTGTAATTGTTTTGCCAAACCGCATTAAAATTGGTTGATTATTTCCATACATTTCACAGAAAAATCGATTCGAAGAAAATCACCTTACTATAGCTCAGCCGATTCAGAGCTGTAAAAATCCGAAATCTGCAATTGTGCTCCGATTGCGGTTCTTCATACCTCAAATGATAGGTCACGAGAGCTGTAATTGCTATACCATACATTTCGAAGAAAGTTCGATTCGAAGAAAATCACCTTACTATAGCTCAGCCGATTCAGAGCTGTAAAAATCCTAAATCTGCAATTGTGCTCCGATTGCGGTTCTTCATACCTCAAATGATAGGTCACGAGACTTGTAATTGCTATACCATACATTTCGAAGAAAGTTCGATTCGAAGAAAATCACCTTACTATAGCTCAGCCGATTCAGAGCTGTAAAAATCCGAAATCTGCAATTGTGCTCCGATTGCGGTTCTTGATACCTCAAATGATAGGTCTCGGGACTTGTAATTGTTATGCCAAACCGCATTAAAATTGGTTGATTATTTCCATACATTTCACAGAAAAATCGATTCGATGAAAATCACCTTACTATAGCTCAGCCGATTCAGAGCTGTAAAAATCCGAAATCTGCAATTGTGCTCCGATTGCGGTTCTTCATACCTCAAATGATAGGTCACGAGACCTGTAATTGCTATACCATACATTTCGAAGAAAGTTCGATTCGAAGAAAATCACCTTACTATAGCTCAGCCGATTCAGAGCTGTAAAAATCCGAAATCTGCAATTGTGCTCCGATTGCGGTTCTTGATACCTCAAATGATAGGTCTCGGGACTTGTAATTGTTATGCCAAACCGCATTAAAATTGGTTGATTATTTCCATACATTTCACAGAAAAATCGATTCGAAGAAAATCACCTTACTATAGCTCAGCCGATTCAGAGCTGTAAAAATCCGAAATCTGCAATTGTGCTCCGATTGCGGTTCTTCATACCTCAAATGATAGGTCACGAGACCTGTAATTGCTATACCATACATTTCGAAGAAAGTTCGATTCGAAGAAAATCACCTTACTATAGCTCAGCCGATTCAGAGCTGTAAAAATCCGAAATCTGCAATTGTGCTCCGATTGCGGTTCTTGATACCTCAAATGATAGGTCTCGGGACTTGTAATTGTTATGCCAAACCGCATTAAAATTGGTTGATTATTTCCATACATTTCACAGAAAAATCGATTCGAAGAAAATCACCTTACTATAGCTCAGCCGATTCAGAGCTGTAAAAATCCGAAATCTGCAATTGTGCTCCGATTGCGGTTCTTCATACGTCAAATGATAGGTCACGAGACCTGTAATTGCTATACCATACATTTCGAAGAAAGTTCGATTCGAAGAAAATCACCTTACTATAGCTCAGCCGATTCAGAGCTGTAAAAATCCGAAATCTGCAATTGTGCTCCGATTGCGGTTCTTGATACCTCAAATGATAGGTCTCGGGACTTGTAATTGTTATGCCAAACCGCATTAAAATTGGTTGATTATTTCCATACATTTCACAGAAAAATCGATTCGAAGAAAATCACCTTACTATAGCTCAGCCGATTCAGAGCTGTAAAAATCCGAAATCTGCAATTGTGCTCCGATTGCGGTTCTTCATACCTCAAATGATAGGTCACGAGACCTGTAATTGCTATACCATACATTTCGAAGAAAGTTCGATTCGAAGAAAATCACCTTACTATAGCTCAGCCGATTCAGAGCTGTAAAAATCCGAAACCTGCAATTGTGCTCCGATTGCGGTTCTTGATACCTCAAATGATAGGTCTCGGGACTTGTAATTGTTATGCCAAACCGCATTAAAATTGGTTGATTATTTCCATACATTTCACAGAAAAATCGATTCGAAGAAAATCACCTTACTAGCTCAGCCGATTCAGAGCTGTAAAAATCCGAAATCTGCAATTGTGCTCCGATTGCGGTTCTTCATACCTCAAATGATAGGTCACGAGACCTGTAATTGCTATACCATACATTTCGAAGAAAGTTCGATTCGAAGAAAATCACCTTACTATAGCTCAGCCGATTCAGAGCTGTAAAAATCCGAAACCTGCAATTGTGCTCCTATTGCGGTTCTTGATACCTCAAATGATAGGTCTCGGGACTTGTAATTGTTATGCCAAACCGCATTAAAATTGGTTGATTATTTCCATACATTTCACAGAAAAATCGATTCGAAGAAAATCACCTTACTAGCTCAGCCGATTCAGAGCTGTAAAAATCCGAAATCTGCAATTGTGCTCCGATTGCGGTTCTTCATACCTCAAATGATAGGTCACGAGACCTGTAATTGCTATACCATACATTTCGAAGAAAGTTCGATTCGAAGAAAATCACCTTACTATAGCTCAGCCGATTCAGAGCTGTAAAAATCCGAAACCTGCAATTGTGCTCCGATTGCGGTTCTTGATACCTCAAATGATAGGTCTCGGGACTTGTAATTGTTATGCCAAACCGCATTAAAATTGGTTGATTATTTCCATACATTTCACAGAAAAATCGATTCGAAGAAAATCACCTTACTATAGCTCAGCCGATTCAGAGCTGTAAAAATCCGAAATCTGCAATTGTGCTCCGATTGCGGTTCTTCATACCTCAAATGATAGGTCACGAGACCTGTAATTGCTATACCATACATTTCGAAGAAAGTTCGATTCGAAGAAAATCACCTTACTATAGCTCAGCCGATTCAGAGCTGTAAAAATCCGAAATCTGCAATTGTGCTCCGATTGCGGTTCTTGATACCTCAAATGATAGGTCTCGGGACTTGTAATTGTTATGCCAAACCGCATTAAAATTGGTTGATTATTTCCATACATTTCACAGAAAAATCGATTCGAAGAAAATCACCTTACTATAGCTCAGCCGATTCAGAGCTGTAAAAATCCGAAATCTGCAATTGTGCTCCGATTGCGGTTCTTCATACGTCAAATGATAGGTCACGAGACCTGTAATTGCTATACCATACATTTCGAAGAAAGTTCGATTCGAAGAAAATCACCTTACTATAGCTCAGCCGATTCAGAGCTGTAAAAATCCTAAATCTGCAATTGTGCTCCGATTGCGGTTCTTCATACCTCAAATGATAGGTCACGAGACCTGTAATTGCTATACCATACATTTCGAAGAAAGTTCGATTCGAAGAAAATCACCTTACTATAGCTCAGCCGATTCAGAGCTGTAAAAATCCGAAACCTGCAATTGTGCTCCGATTGCGGTTCTTGATACCTCAAATGATAGGTCTCGGGACTTGTAATTGTTATGCCAAACCGCATTAAAATTGGTTGATTATTTCCATACATTTCACAGAAAAATCGATTCGAAGAAAATCACCTTACTAGCTCAGCCGATTCAGAGCTGTAAAAATCCGAAATCTGCAATTGTGCTCCGATTGCGGTTCTTCATACCTCAAATGATAGGTCACGAGACCTGTAATTGCTATACCATACATTTCGAAGAAAGTTCGATTCGAAGAAAATCACCTTACTATAGCTCAGCCGATTCAGAGCTGTAAAAATCCGAAACCTGCAATTGTGCTCCGATTGCGGTTCTTGATACCTCAAATGATAGGTCTCGGGACTTGTAATTGTTATGCCAAACCGCATTAAAATTGGTTGATTATTTCCATACATTTCACAGAAAAATCGATTCGAAGAAAATCACCTTACTAGCTCAGCCGATTCAGAGCTGTAAAAATCCGAAATCTGCAATTGTGCTCCGATTGCGGTTCTTCATACCTCAAATGATAGGTCACGAGACCTGTAATTGCTATACCATACATTTCGAAGAAAGTTCGATTCGAAGAAAATCACCTTACTATAGCTCAGCCGATTCAGAGCTGTAAAAATCCGAAACCTGCAATTGTGCTCCGATTGCGGTTCTTGATACCTCAAATGATAGGTCTCGGGACTTGTAATTGTTATGCCAAACCGCATTAAAATTGGTTGATTATTTCCATACATTTCACAGAAAAATCGATTCGAAGAAAATCACCTTACTAGCTCAGCCGATTCAGAGCTGTAAAAATCCGAAATCTGCAATTGTGCTCCGATTGCGGTTCTTCATACCTCAAATGATAGGTCACGAGACCTGTAATTGCTATACCATACATTTCGAAGAAAGTTCGATTCGAAGAAAATCACCTTACTATAGCTCAGCCGATTCAGAGCTGTAAAAATCCGAAACCTGCAATTGTGCTCCGATTGCGGTTCTTGATACCTCAAATGTCTCGGGACTTGTAATTGTTATGCCAAACCGCATTAAAATTGGTTGATTATTTCCATACATTTCACAGAAAAATCGATTCGAAGAAAATCACCTTACTAGCTCAGCCGATTCAGAGCTGTAAAAATCCGAAATCTGCAATTGTGCTCCGATTGCGGTTCTTCATACCTCAAATGATAGGTCACGAGACCTGTAATTGCTATACCATACATTTCGAAGAAAGTTCGATTCGAAGAAAATCACCTTACTACAGCTCAGCCGATTCAGAGCTGTAAAAATCCGAAACCTGCAATTGTGCTCCGATTGCGGTTCTTGATACCTCAAATGATAGGTCTCGGGACTTGTAATTGTTATGCCAAACCGCATTAAAATTGGTTGATTATTTCCATACATTTCACAGAAAAATCGATTCGAAGAAAATCACCTTACTATAGCTCAGCCGATTCAGAGCTGTAAAAATCCTAAATCTGCAATTGTGCTCCGATTGCGGTTCTTCATAGCTCAAATGATAGGTCACGAGACCTGTAATTGCTATACCATACATTTCGAAGAAAGTTCGATTCGAAGAAAATCACCTTACTATAGCTCAGCCGATTCAGAGCTGTAAAAATTCTAAATCTGCAATTGTGCTCCGATTGCGGTTCTTCATACCTCAAATGATAGGTCACGAGACCTGTAATTGCTATACCATACATTTCGAAGAAAGTTCGATTCGAAGAAAATCACCTTACTATAGCTCAGCCGATTCAGAGCTGTAAAAATCCGAAATCTGCAATTGTGCTCCGATTGCGGTTCTTCATACCTCAAATGATAGGTCACGAGACCTGTAATTGCTATACCATACATTTCGAAGAAAGTTCGATTCGAAGAAAATCACCTTACTATAGCTCAGCCGATTCAGAGCTGTAAAAATCCTAAATCTGCAATTGTGCTCCGATTGCGGTTCTTCATACCTCAAATGATAGGTCACGAGACCTGTAATTGCTATACCATACATTTCGAAGAAAGTTCGATTCGAAGAAAATCACCTTACTATAGCTCAGCCGATTCAGAGTTGTAAAAATCCGAAATCTGCAATTGTGCTCCGATTGCGGTTCTTGATACCTCAAATGATAGGTCTCGGGACTTGTAATTGTTATGCCAAACCGCATTAAAATTGGTTGATTATTTCCATACATTTCACAGAAAAATCGATTCGAAGAAAATCACCTTACTAGCTCAGCCGATTCAGAGCTGTAAAAATCCGAAATCTGCAATTGTGCTCCGATTGCGGTTCTTCATACCTCAAATGATAGGTCACGAGACCTGTAATTGCTATACCATACATTTCGAAGAAAGTTCGATTCGAAGAAAATCACCTTACTATAGCTCAGCCGATTCAGAGCTGTAAAAATCCGAAACCTGCAATTGTGCTCCGATTGCGGTTCTTGATACCTCAAATGATAGGTCTCGGGACTTGTAATTATTATGCCAAACCGCATTAAAATTGGTTGATTATTTCCATACATTTCACAGAAAAATCGATTCGAAGAAAATCACCTTACTATAGCTCAGCCGATTCAGAGCTGTAAAAATCCGAAATCTGCAATTGTGCTCCGATTGCGGTTCTTCATACCTCAAATGATAGGTCACGAGACCTGTAATTGCTATACCATACATTTCGAAGAAAGTTCGATTCGAAGAAAATCACCTTACTATAGCTCAGCCGATTCAGAGCTGTAAAAATCCGAAATCTGCAATTGTGCTCCGATTGCGGTTCTTGATACCTCAAATGATAGGTCTCGGGACTTGTAATTGTTATGCCAAACCGCATTAAAATTGGTTGATTATTTCCATACATTTCACAGAAAAATCGATTCGAAGAAAATCACCTTACTATAGCTCAGCCGATTCAGAGCTGTAAAAATCCTAAATCTGCAATTGTGCTCCGATTGCGGTTCTTCATAGCTCAAATGATAGGTCACGAGACCTGTAATTGCTATACCATACATTTCGAAGAAAGTTCGATTCGAAGAAAATCACCTTACTATAGCTCAGCCGATTCAGAGCTGTAAAAATCCTAAATCTGCAATTGTGCTCCGATTGCGGTTCTTCATACCTCAAATGATAGGTCACGAGACCTGTAATTGCTATACCATACATTTCGAAGAAAGTTCGATTCGAAGAAAATCACCTTACTATAGCTCAGCCGATTCAGAGCTGTAAAAATCCGAAATCTGCAATTGTGCTCCGATTGCGGTTCTTCATACCTCAAATGATAGGTCACGAGACCTGTAATTGCTATACCATACATTTCGAAGAAAGTTCGATTCGAAGAAAATCACCTTACTATAGCTCAGCCGATTCAGAGCTGTAAAAATCCTAAATCTGCAATTGTGCTCCGATTGCGGTTCTTCATACCTCAAATGATAGGTCACGAGACCTGTAATTGCTATACCATACATTTCGAAGAAAGTTCGATTCGAAGAAAATCACCTTACTATAGCTCAGCCGATTCAGAGTTGTAAAAATCCGAAATCTGCAATTGTGCTCCGATTGCGGTTCTTGATACCTCAAATGATAGGTCTCGGGACTTGTAATTGTTATGCCAAACCGCATTAAAATTGGTTGATTATTTCCATACATTTCACAGAAAAATCGATTCGAAGAAAATCACCTTACTATAGCTCAGCCGATTCAGAGCTGTAAAAATCCTAAATCTGCAATTGTGCTCCGATTGCGGTTCTTCATACCTCAAATGATAGGTCACGAGACCTGTAATTGCTATACCATACATTTCGAAGAAAGTTCGATTCGAAGAAAATCACCTTACTATAGCTCAGCCGATTCAGAGCTGTAAAAATCCGAAATCTGCAATTGTGCTCCGATTGCGGTTCTTGATACCTCAAATGATAGGTCTCGGGACTTGTAATTGTTATGCCAAACCGCATTAAAATTGGTTGATTATTTCCATACATTTCACAGAAAAATCGATTCGAAGAAAATCACCTTACTATAGCTCAGCCGATTCAGAGCTGTAAAAATCCTAAATCTGCAATTGTGCTCCGATTGCGGTTCTTCATACCTCAAATGATAGGTCACGAGACCTGTAATTGCTATACCATACATTTCGAAGAAAGTTCGATTCGAAGAAAATCACCTTACTATAGCTCAGCCGATTCAGAGCTGTAAAAATCCGAAATCTGCAATTGTGCTCCGATTGCGGTTCTTGATACCTCAAATGATAGGTCTCGGGACTTGTAATTGTTGTGCCAAACCGCATTAAAATTGGTTGATTATTTCCATACATTTCACAGAAAAATCGATTCGAAGAAAATCACCTTACTATAGCTCAGCCGATTCAGAGCTGTAAAAATCCGAAATCTGCAATTGTGCTCCGATTGCGGTTCTTCATACGTCAAATGATAGGTCACGAGACCTGTAATTGCTATACCATACATTTCGAAGAAAGTTCGATTCGAAGAAAATCACCTTACTATAGCTCAGCCGATTCAGAGCTGTAAAAATCCTAAATCTGCAATTGTGCTCCGATTGCGGTTCTTCATACCTCAAATGATAGGTCACGAGACCTGTAATTGCTATACCATACATTTCGAAGAAAGTTCGATTCGAAGAAAATCACCTTACTATAGCTCAGCCGATTCAGAGCTGTAAAAATCCGAAACCTGCAATTGTGCTCCGATTGCGGTTCTTGATACCTCAAATGATAGGTCTCGGGACTTGTAATTGTTATGCCAAACCGCATTAAAATTGGTTGATTATTTCCATACATTTCACAGAAAAATCGATTCGAAGAAAATCACCTTATTAGCTCAGCCGATTCAGAGCTGTAAAAATCCGAAATCTGCAATTGTGCTCCGATTGCGGTTCTTCATACCTCAAATGATAGGTCACGAGACCTGTAATTGCTATACCATACATTTCGAAGAAAGTTCGATTCGAAGAAAATCACCTTACTATAGCTCAGCCGATTCAGAGCTGTAAAAATCCGAAACCTGCAATTGTGCTCCGATTGCGGTTCTTGATACCTCAAATGATAGGTCTCGGGACTTGTAATTGTTATGCCAAACCGCATTAAAATTGGTTGATTATTTCCATACATTTCACAGAAAAATCGATTCGAAGAAAATCACCTTACTATAGCTCAGCCGATTCAGAGCTGTAAAAATCCTAAATCTGCAATTGTGCTCCGATTGCGGTTCTTCATACCTCAAATGATAGGTCACGAGACCTGTAATTGCTATACCATACATTTCGAAGAAAGTTCGATTCGAAGAAAATCACCTTACTATAGCTCAGCCGATTCAGAGCTGTAAAAATCCGAAACCTGCAATTGTGCTCCGATTGCGGTTCTTGATACCTCAAATGATAGGTCTCGGGACTTGTAATTGTTATGCCAAACCGCATTAAAATTGGTTGATTATTTCCATACATTTCACAGAAAAATCGATTCGAAGAAAATCACCTTACTATAGCTCAGCCGATTCAGAGCTGTAAAAATCCGAAATCTGCAATTGTGCTCCGATTGCGGTTCTTCATACCTCAAATGATAGGTCACGAGACCTGTAATTGCTATACCATACATTTCGAAGAAAGTTCGATTCGAAGAAAATCACCTTACTATAGCTCAGCCGATTCAGAGCTGTAAAAATCCGAAATCTGCAATTGTGCTCCGATTGCGGTTCTTCATACCTCAAATGATAGGTCACGAGACCTGTAATTGCTATACCATACATTTCGAAGAAAGTTCGATTCGAAGAAAATCACCTTACTATAGCTCAGCCGATTCAGAGCTGTAAAAATCCGAAATCTGCAATTGTGCTCCGATTGCGGTTCTTGATACCTCAAATGATAGGTCTCGGGACTTGTAATTGTTATGCCAAACCGCATTAAAATTGGTTGATTATTTCCATACATTTCACAGAAAAATCGATTCGAAGAAAATCACCTTACTATAGCTCAGCCGATTCAGAGCTGTAAAAATCCTAAATCTGCAATTGTGCTCCGATTGCGGTTCTTCATACCTCAAATGATAGGTCACGAGACCTGTAATTGCTATACCATACATTTCGAAGAAAGTTCGATTCGAAGAAAATCACCTTACTATAGCTCAGCCGATTCAGAGCTGTAAAAATCCGAAATCTGCAATTGTGCTCCGATTGCGGTTCTTGATACCTCAAATGATAGGTCTCGGGACTTGTAATTGTTGTGCCAAACCGCATTAAAATTGGTTGATTATTTCCATACATTTCACAGAAAAATCGATTCGAAGAAAATCACCTTACTATAGCTCAGCCGATTCAGAGCTGTAAAAATCCGAAATCTGCAATTGTGCTCCGATTGCGGTTCTTCATACGTCAAATGATAGGTCACGAGACCTGTAATTGCTATACCATACATTTCGAAGAAAGTTCGATTCGAAGAAAATCACCTTACTATAGCTCAGCCGATTCAGAGCTGTAAAAATCCTAAATCTGCAATTGTGCTCCGATTGCGGTTCTTCATACCTCAAATGATAGGTCACGAGACCTGTAATTGCTATACCATACATTTCGAAGAAAGTTCGATTCGAAGAAAATCACCTTACTATAGCTCAGCCGATTCAGAGCTGTAAAAATCCGAAACCTGCAATTGTGCTCCGATTGCGGTTCTTGATACCTCAAATGATAGGTCTCGGGACTTGTAATTGTTATGCCAAACCGCATTAAAATTGGTTGATTATTTCCATACATTTCACAGAAAAATCAATTCGAAGAAAATCACCTTATTAGCTCAGCCGATTCAGAGCTGTAAAAATCCGAAATCTGCAATTGTGCTCCGATTGCGGTTCTTCATACCTCAAATGATAGGTCACGAGACCTGTAATTGCTATACCATACATTTCGAAGAAAGTTCGATTCGAAGAAAATCACCTTACTATAGCTCAGCCGATTCAGAGCTGTAAAAATCCGAAACCTGCAATTGTGCTCCGATTGCGGTTCTTGATACCTCAAATGATAGGTCTCGGGACTTGTAATTGTTATGCCAAACCGCATTAAAATTGGTTGATTATTTCCATACATTTCACAGAAAAATCGATTCGAAGAAAATCACCTTACTAGCTCAGCCGATTCAGAGCTGTAAAAATCCGAAATCTGCAATTGTGCTCCGATTGCGGTTCTTCATACCTCAAATGATAGGTCACGAGACCTGTAATTGCTATACCATACATTTCGAAGAAAGTTCGATTCGAAGAAAATCACCTTACTATAGCTCAGCCGATTCAGAGCTGTAAAAATCCGAAACCTGCAATTGTGCTCCGATTGCGGTTCTTGATACCTCAAATGATAGGTCTCGGGACTTGTAATTGTTATGCCAAACCGCATTAAAATTGGTTGATTATTTCCATACATTTCACAGAAAAATCGATTCGAAGAAAATCACCTTACTATAGCTCAGCCGATTCAGAGCTGTAAAAATCCTAAATCTGCAATTGTGCTCCGATTGCGGTTCTTCATACCTCAAATGATAGGTCACGAGACCTGTAATTGCTATACCATACATTTCGAAGAAAGTTCGATTCGAAGAAAATCACCTTACTATAGCTCAGCCGATTCAGAGCTGTAAAAATCCGAAACCTGCAATTGTGCTCCGATTGCGGTTCTTGATACCTCAAATGATAGGTCTCGGGACTTGTAATTGTTATGCCAAACCGCATTAAAATTGGTTGATTATTTCCATACATTTCACAGAAAAATCGATTCGAAGAAAATCACCTTACTATAGCTCAGCCGATTCAGAGCTGTAAAAATCCTAAATCTGCAATTGTGCTCCGATTGCGGTTCTTCATACCTCAAATGATAGGTCACGAGACCTGTAATTGCTATACCATACATTTCGAAGAAAGTTCGATTCGAAGAAAATCACCTTACTATAGCTCAGCCGATTCAGAGCTGTAAAAATCCGAAATCTGCAATTGTGCTCCGATTGCGGTTCTTGATACCTCAAATGATAGGTCTCGGGACTTGTAATTGTTATGCCAAACCGCATTAAAATTGGTTGATTATTTAAATACATTTCACAGAAAAATCGATTCGAAGAAAATCACCTTACTATAGCTCAGCCGATTCAGAGCTGTAAAAATCCGAAATCTGCAATTGTGCTCCGATAGCGGTTCTTCATACCTCAAATGATAGGTCACGAGAGCTGTAATTGCTATACCATACATTTCGAAGAAAGTTCGATTCGAAGAAAATCACCTTACTATAGCTCAGCCGATTCAGAGCTGTAAAAATCCGAAATCTGCAATTGTGCTCCGATTGCGGTTCTTGATACCTCAAATGATAGGTCTCGGGACTTGTAATTGTTATGCCAAACCGCATTAAAATTGGTTGATTATTTCCATACATTTCACAGAAAAATCGATTCGAAGAAAATCACCTTACTATAGCTCAGCCGATTCAGAGCTGTAAAACTCCGAAATCTGCAATTGTGCTCCGATTGCGGTTCTTCATACCTCAAATGATAGGTCACGAGACCTGTAATTGCTATACCATACATTTCGAAGAAAGTTCGATTCGAAGAAAATCACCTTACTATAGCTCAGCCGATTCAGAGCTGTAAAAATCCGAAATCTGCAATTGTGCTCCGATTGCGGTTCTTCATACCTCAAATGATAGGTCTCGGGACTTGTAATTGTTATGCCAAACCGCATTAAAATTGGTTGATTATTTCCATACATTTCACAGAAAAATCGATTCGAAGAAAATCACCTTACTATAGCTCAGCCGATTCAGAGCTGTAAAAATCCGAAATCTGCAATTGTGCTCCGATTGCGGTTCTTCATACGTCAAATGATAGGTCACGAGACCTGTAATTGCTATACCATACATTTCGAAGAAAGTTCGATTCGAAGAAAATCACCTTACTATAGCTCAGCCGATTCAGAGCTGTAAAAATCCGAAATCTGCAATTGTGCTCCGATTGCGGTTCTTCATACCTCAAATGATAGGTCTCGGGACTTGTAATTGTTATGCCAAACTGCATTAAAATTGGTTGATTATTTCCATACATTTCACAGAAAAATCGATTCGAAGAAAATCACCTTACTATAGCTCAGCCGATTCAGAGCTGTAAAAATCCGAAATCTGCAATTGTGCTCCGATTGCGGTTCTTCATACCTCAAATGATAGGTCACGAGACCTGTAATTGCTATACCATACATTTCGAAGAAAGTTCGATTCGAAGAAAATCACCTTACTATAGCTCAGCCGATTCAGAGCTGTAAAAATCCGAAATCTGCAATTGTGCTCCGATTGCGGTTCTTGATACCTCAAATGATAGGTCTCGGGACTTGTAATTGTTATGCCAAACCGCATTAAAATTGGTTGATTATTTCCATACATTTCACAGAAAAATCGATTCGAAGAAAATCACCTTACTATAGCTCAGCCGATTCAGAGCTGTAAAAATCCTAAATCTGCAATTGTGCTCCGATTGCGGTTCTTCATAGCTCAAATGATAGGTCACGAGACCTGTAATTGCTATACCATACATTTCGAAGAAAGTTCGATTCGAAGAAAATCACCTTACTATAGCTCAGCCGATTCAGAGCTGTAAAAATCCTAAATCTGCAATTGTGCTCCGATTGCGGTTCTTCATACCTCAAATGATAGGTCACGAGACCTGTAATTGCTATACCATACATTTCGAAGAAAGTTCGATTCGAAGAAAATCACCTTACTATAGCTCAGCCGATTCAGAGCTGTAAAAATCCGAAATCTGCAATTGTGCTCCGATTGCGGTTCTTCATACCTCAAATGATAGGTCACGAGACCTGTAATTGCTATACCATACATTTCGAAGAAAGTTCGATTCGAAGAAAATCACCTTACTATAGCTCAGCCGATTCAGAGCTGTAAAAATCCTAAATCTGCAATTGTGCTCCGATTGCGGTTCTTCATACCTCAAATGATAGGTCACGAGACCTGTAATTGCTATACCATACATTTCGAAGAAAGTTCGATTCGAAGAAAATCACCTTACTATAGCTCAGCCGATTCAGAGTTGTAAAAATCCGAAATCTGCAATTGTGCTCCGATTGCGGTTCTTGATACCTCAAATGATAGGTCTCGGGACTTGTAATTGTTATGCCAAACCGCATTAAAATTGGTTGATTATTTCCATACATTTCACAGAAAAATCGATTCGAAGAAAATCACCTTACTATAGCTCAGCCGATTCAGAGCTGTAAAAATCCTAAATCTGCAATTGTGCTCCGATTGCGGTTCTTCATACCTCAAATGATAGGTCACGAGACCTGTAATTGCTATACCATACATTTCGAAGAAAGTTCGATTCGAAGAAAATCACCTTACTATAGCTCAGCCGATTCAGAGCTGTAAAAATCCGAAATCTGCAATTGTGCTCCGATTGCGGTTCTTGATACCTCAAATGATAGGTCTCGGGACTTGTAATTGTTATGCCAAACCGCATTAAAATTGGTTGATTATTTCCATACATTTCACAGAAAAATCGATTCGAAGAAAATCACCTTACTATAGCTCAGCCGATTCAGAGCTGTAAAAATCCGAAATCTGCAATTGTGCTCCGATAGCGGTTCTTCATACCTCAAATGATAGGTCACGAGAGCTGTAATTGCTATACCATACATTTCGAAGAAAGTTCGATTCGAAGAAAATCACCTTTTTTTTTTTTTTTTTTTTTTGAAATTTTTATTTTTTTTTTTTTTTTATTGAAACATTATAATTTTTTTTTTTTTTTTTTTTTTTTACATTTATGTAGGAAAATTTCTTAAAACTACAAATCCACATATTTTTTTTTTTTTTTTATATTGTCTTCCATGGCTAGGTTTCTAGCTCTCAAGACATTATCATTCATTTATTTATTTAATAATACACCCATCTGGATTAATACCTGCGCTACCAGGTTCTTTTTTCCACTAATATATAATAGAAAATATTTCTACCAGTTTTACATTCTCTTCTTGATAAATAAAAATTATAAAAATTTATCGATCCTTATTTGTATGTATACATTTGTGTATCATATGACTAGAAGGCTTAAATTACTAAGGGAGACACGATTTATTATTGCTAAACTCACTAAATTACATTAATGATTATATTATACCACATTGACAATCTCTTTTATTTTTACTTTTGTAACCACCAATATTTTGCCTTTGCTTTTTGGTGCTCTTTAATATCTCTAACCGATATACTAGTACTAAATCTTTGTAAATTAGCGTTGTTAAATTGCCTACTTTTAAAATATTTGTCACTAGTACGTCTAAGTACATGGTAAATTATTGGAATGCCTGATTCATTTTGAATGTAATTGTTGGCATCCAAATATATAAAGGCCTCTGGAGGAGGATATCCTTGTTCAATATAATACATAAACGCCGTCATATCCATCAGGTACGGTCCATATATTAACGAGTTTTCATCGTTCAAACAGCATCTGTTGATATGTTGTCTAATTAATTTGATAATAAATGAATCTATACGTATTATGTCCGCGTAATTATATAAATTTTGATTTGAAATATACTCTTTTAAATTATGCAACTTTCTGTACCTAGACGTACAAGCTCTTAAACATCTACGTTCTAATCTTCTTAATTTTTCCATATAAGAACTGCTTATATTATACCATATTGGAGCGGCATACGTTATCAGTGGACGAATTAGCACCTTGTAAGCCATTATTTTTACTCTTTTATCCAGATATTTAGAGAAAAATAATCGCTGGAGAATTTTAAAAGCAGCGTGCGTTTTGTTGATCTGTATTGTTATATGTTTGTTAAAATATAAATATTGATCCAAGTTGACTCCTAAATATTTGACCATTAAATTTTGCTTTAGTTCAATACCATTTATTTTTAAATTTAGATTTCGCCAGTTTTTTCGAATATTTTTATTTACTTTATTTAACGGTTGACGAAATAGGATTGTTTCACATTTTGCAATGTTTGTTTTTATTTTCCATTTTGTTAAATAATTATTTATATAATCTAGTCCTGTTTGTAACCTATGTCTAATCCGTAAAATATTATTATCTGCCGAGTAAATTATGAGATCATCCGCATATGCTATGGTTTGACATTCCGAAGAATTTAAGCTAGGAGTCCCTAATAATTTCGTAATATATAAATTAAATAGTATCGGTGCTAAAATTGTACCTTGTTGTAATCCATTATGAAGCAAAAATAAATCATCCGTTACTATTCTGCTATTTGAGACACAAAATTTTCTTTGGTATAATATTTCAATTAAAATCAGGATTAAGTTATCGTTAAAGTTCATTTGTTCTAATGTATATATAAGGCCATCTAACCAAACTGAGTCAAATGCTCTTTTAATGTCTATTAGCACTGCCCCCGTTACTTTACGATGATTAAAGTCTCTTATTACATCCGATACGACTTTGTTAATTGCGTGTGTTGTCGAGTGTCCTCGTCGAAAACCAAATTGATTATCGGATAGAATTCTATTTTCAGATATGTGTATTTTCATTCGGTTAAAAATGATAATTTCAAATATTTTACTTATATTTGCTAACAAATTAATCGGTCGGTAGTTTTCGCACTGGCCCGGATTTTTTTTCTTTTTCAATATTGGTAATACTTTAGCTGTTTTCCAATAACTTGGAATATATAAGTTGTTTAAAATATTATTGAATATTGTACAGTATTCATTTATAATTTCCATCGGAATATATTTTAGTGCTATGTTTGGGATTTTGTCATATCCTGATGATTTTTTACTGTTGAGTTGTTTAAAGATATCCACTAGTTCTAGTGGATTTATAAATAAATTATTGTTTTCGCAAATAATGTTACAACTATTTGCTTGCAAATTGCTGCTGAATGTAATGTTTTGCTTGTGTTCATTTTTTAGTTTCTTAAATTTTTGAAAGTTTATTCCTACTTCGTTATCTAAAGGGGAAATAACAGTTGTTTTTGATTCGTTTTCATTAAACGCGCCAATTAATTTCAATTTATCAATTTCGTCCGTTACCAGTAAAATATTATTATTAGTGGCTATAGTGTTGTCTAGATTAATCTTAGCTGTTTCTATATTTTGCATTGCTCGTACGCTAAATTTGTCAACCTCTAGATCAGCAATTTCTATTTGTTGGTTGGGTCTAAATAATGTGTTGATTTTTTTAAATATGTTTTTATTTCCATTATCAATTTTTATTTTTTCAATTTTCGTTTGCCAATGTTTGTTAACTTGTATGTTAATATTTTGTATTATTAATTTCTTTATATTTTTTATTATTGATTTTAGTTGATTTAATTTCTGAATAATTACTGGATTATTTAAGTCGTAAAAATATTGTCGTTTAATCTGTTTGATTTTTGTAATATTCTCACTTTTAGCCTTATACAACCTTGTAATTAGATTATTACTGTACATTTCTTTTACCGTTTTCTGTCTATAGTTTTTCGATGTGGTTGTCTCGATAGTTTTTAAGATTAAATCATCAATTTGTTTCAGGTGGGTGTCTATTTCATTATTTGTTAAATTCCTATTGTTTGGTACTAACATTTGCGTTTTATTTTCGGTTAGATATTTTTGATAATTCGACGATATTTTATTTTTATATTCGTACCAATTGATATTATTCAATACATTATTCCTCGAATCGTTATTATTCACATTTGTGTCTAAGAATGCAATATCATTTAAGTTAGATATAAAATTTGTTATGTTAAGTTGCCATTGAATAGCTCTGTGATCACTTTCGTATCGTAACGTGGATAAGCTATTTGATACATCAAGCCGGCTATCATGGAAAACCAAATCTAAATATGATCCACTCGGTATATATGTTGGTTTTTGCGAGAATTTTAGCTGCATTTTATAAAAATTTGCATTTAAATCTAACCATTTTTTGAGCATAATACCTCGTGGATTCTCTGTAATGTTATTCCATGATGAATGTTTTGCGTTAAAGTCGCCTGCAAATATAAAATAATTGTTTGTAAATTGAAGATTAAATTGTTGGCACATAAATTCCCAATCCGCTGCGAAGCTATTGTTTGAACTATGTGGAGCATAGCATGCTGCTATAGTTATTTTATTTTGATTGTCCAGTTTTATTTCTATAGCTGTTAATTCCAATATTTTTAATTTTTTACTTATTATATTTAACACTTTATATTTAAATATTTTCTTAATAATAATGGCCGTCCCACCACCAGCTTTATTATCGGTCTCTCTATCTTTGCGTATTATGTTATAATTATTAATTATCATTTTATGTATTTTATTGAGTTTAGTTTCCGATATTAACAATATATCGGGTTTATGTAGTTCTATAAAATTTATTAGATTCATTCTTCTGTTTATTGATACTATCGAATTAACATTGATAGCAATAATTTTTAAATTTGAAATTTTGCTGTTATTTGACGACATAAAACATTAATATATATAAACAATAATAATATAATAACAATAAAATAAAAATTTTATATGATAACATTATAATAAAAAGGAACAAATTTAGAGTCATCATTTACTTTTCAGTTGTCATTAGACTGGATAGCATATTCATGATCATATCCATTCTTTTATTATTTTCTATTATATATTTTTGGAAAAATTCTAAATTATTACTATTGTTACTGTTAGTTCCCATAGCCTTTGTATTTATATTTGGAATATTATTAATATTATTATTTAACACATTACCATTACTATTGTTAAGAAGATCTGCATACGATACGCCTTCTCTCCGTAGCGAATTAAAGTGATTTCTGTTATTGCTCTGGTTATTATTCTTTTTTTCTACAAGTTCATCCTTTTTTAATTTTAACTTATGTAATAATGCTTTGTATATTGGACATCCCTTGTATGACGCTGGATGCCCTAAGTTTTTACAATTGATACAGAATGTCTTATCTGTGCTCACTTTCTCACCTTTATTGTTATTTTCGTTGGTTTGAGTCCCAATCGTATAATCTTCTGGTTCGATGGTTTGTATCACTAGCTCACAACCTCCTGGTTCATGTTTGCTGTTGCATTTCACGCATCTGTAATCCAACCTACAATTTGCTGCTACATGTCCATACCGCTGACAATTATAACATTGAATTATTTTTTCATGTCTAATTGGGTACCAGAATATCCTCTGGTAAGAAATATTTCTTATTTTGATCAATTCTGATAATTGGCTATCAGCTGTTACATGCACTATATATATTGCTAGACTTTCCTTCTCCCGTTTTGACCTCGTGGTGACTAATTGAGTTACGTTCACGAATTTTAGTTTGTCGCTTTCGTATACCTGTTTAAATTCTTCTAACAACTGCTTCGTGTCTTCATTGTTAGATAATCCTTTTATAATCATTGTTTTTGTTTTATTGTCTTTGATAGTGTATGTATAATATTCCGTTTCAATTTCGTTTAATGCCTCAATCATTCGTTTATAGCTTTCCATAGATTTGCTAAATACTACATGCTTGTTGGCTCGTATCTTCTTTACTTCTATGTCCTTCAGATTTGTTGCTTTAATTATATCCACAGTATCTTTAATATTTTGATACATCACATTAATTGGAGGTGGCCTTTGTGATTTGCTCTTTGAATGTACTGTTTTTATGTTATCATTATCATTATAAATTGTATTGTTCGCTTCCTCTGTTACTGTATCTATGTTTGCCGCTGCTGACGTTGATGGTTTATTATTATGGTTATCTTTATTTGCTGTTGTTTTTTTGTTTTTGTTTTTATTTTTTATTGTTATAAACAAATCATTTTCGGTATTATCTTTATTATTTTCGATATTATTATTATCATTATTATTACTATCTGTAGGATTAATATTAATAATGTTTTTTACGTTGGCTGGAATTAGTTTTGGTAGCTTTCTATCTACATTTACTGATTTAAAATGACATAAGTTTTGTGACTTATTAGAAGTATCTATGCTGTTTAGTTTTTCAGATAAATAGTCCAGCGTTTCCTCTAATTGCTGAATTTTTACTTTTAATTCTTTGTTTTCCAGTAATAAGGAATTTTTCCTTTCTTTAAGTTTTCTTTTAGTCGTAGATTGTTTCGTTGCCGTTACCATTTTTGCAACCGCCATTGGCGGTTCCTCGTCTTCATACATTTCACTTGAAATAGATTCTATTTCGGATTCGGGGCGATCCATATTTATGTCACTTGACGCTACATTTTGATTGATATGATTTTCTTTCGGCATGTTTTATCACTTTTGACTCTATCTATAATTATAATTTATTTCACTATAACACTTTAATTGACAGTTATATCGTTTTATTTTTTCTAAATTATTTCACTGTTTTTGTTTTTTTTTTTTTTTTTTTTTGTTCTTGTATGTTACTCTCCGAAGAGAGTAACGGCATATTTTCACTTCACTACACTATAATTTGTTTATGATTTAATTTCTTTTTTAAATTAAACAAAATTAACTAATTTTAAAACTTTAAATTCACTTTTGTTTAAAACAAAAATAAACTCAATACTCTAGATTGTATTTTTATTCGTATATACAAAATATTGTATTTATTTATGACTATGGATAAAAAGCTATTGTTTTTACATCCATCATTGTTGACGATTGTTTGTCGACAAGAAAATCACCTTACTATAGCTCAGCCGATTCAGAGCTGTAAAAATCCGAAATCTGCAATTGTGCTCCGATTGCGGTTCTTGATACCTCAAATGATAGGTCTCAGGACTTGTAATTGTTATGCCAAACCGCATTAAAATTGGTTGATTATTTCCATACATTTCACAGAAAAATCGATTCGAAGAAAATCACCTTACTATAGCTCAGCCGATTCAGAGCTGTAAAACTCCGAAATCTGCAATTGTGCTCCGATTGCGGTTCTTCATACCTCAAATGATAGGTCACGAGACCTGTAATTGCTATACCATACATTTCGAAGAAAGTTCGATTCGAAGAAAATCACCTTACTATAGCTCAGCCGATTCAGAGCTGTAAAAATCCGAAATCTGCAATTGTGCTCCGATTGCGGTTCTTCATACCTCAAATGATAGGTCTCGGGACTTGTAATTGTTATGACAAACCGCATTAAAATTGGTTGATTATTTCCATACATTTCACAGAAAAATCGATTCGAAGAAAATCACCTTACTATAGCTCAGCCGATTCAGAGCTGTAAAAATCCGAAATCTGCAATTGTGCTCCGATTGCGGTTCTTCATACGTCAAATGATAGGTCACGAGACCTGTAATTGCTATACCATACATTTCGAAGAAAGTTCGATTCGAAGAAAATCACCTTACTATAGCTCAGCCGATTCAGAGCTGTAAAAATCCGAAATCTGCAATTGTGCTCCGATTGCGGTTCTTCATACCTCAAATGATAGGTCTCGGGACCTGTAATTGTTATGCCAAACTGCATTAAAATTGGTTGATTATTTCCATACATTTCACAGAAAAATCGATTCGAAGAAAATCACCTTACTATAGCTCAGCCGATTCAGAGCTGTAAAAATCCGAAATCTGCAATTGTGCTCCGATTGCGGTTCTTCATACCTCAAATGATAGGTCACGAGAGCTGTAATTGCTATACCATACATTTCGAAGAAAGTTCGATTCGAAGAAAATCACCTTACTATAGCTCAGCCGATTCAGAGCTGTAAAAATCCGAAATCTGCAATTGTGCTCCGATTGCGGTTCTTGATACCTCAAATGATAGGTCTCGGGACTTGTAATTGTTATGCCAAACCGCATTAAAATTGGTTGATTATTTCCATACATTTCACAGAAAAATCGATTCGAAGAAAATCACCTTACTATAGCTCAGCCGATTCAGAGCTGTAAAAATCCTAAATCTGCAATTGTGCTCCGATTGCGGTTCTTCATACCTCAAATGATAGGTCACGAGACCTGTAATTGCTATACCATACATTTCGAAGAAAGTTCGATTCGAAGAAAATCACCTTACTATAGCTCAGCCGATTCAGAGCTGTAAAAATCCGAAATCTGCAATTGTGCTCCGATTGCGGTTCTTCATACCTCAAATGATAGGTCTCGGGACTTGTAATTGTTATGCCAAACCGCATTAAAATTGGTTGATTATTTCCATACATTTCACAGAAAAATCGATTCGAAGAAAATCACCTTACTATAGCTCAGCCGATTCAGAGCTGTAAAAATCCTAAATCTGCAATTGTGCTCCGATTGCGGTTCTTCATAGCTCAAATGATAGGTCACGAGACCTGTAATTGCTATACCATACATTTCGAAGAAAGTTCGATTCGAAGAAAATCACCTTACTATAGCTCAGCCGATTCAGAGCTGTAAAAATCCTAAATCTGCAATTGTGCTCCGATTGCGGTTCTTCATACCTCAAATGATAGGTCACGAGACCTGTAATTGCTATACCATACATTTCGAAGAAAGTTCGATTCGAAGAAAATCACCTTACTATAGCTCAGCCGATTCAGAGCTGTAAAAATCCGAAATCTGCAATTGTGCTCCGATTGCGGTTCTTCATACCTCAAATGATAGGTCACGAGACCTGTAATTGCTATACCATACATTTCGAAGAAAGTTCGATTCGAAGAAAATCACCTTACTATAGCTCAGCCGATTCAGAGCTGTAAAAATCCGAAATCTGCAATTGTGCTCCGATTGCGGTTCTTCATACCTCAAATGATAGGTCACGAGACCTGTAATTGCTATACCATACATTTCGAAGAAAGTTCGATTCGAAGAAAATCACCTTACTATAGCTCAGCCGATTCAGAGCTGTAAAAATCCGAAATCTGCAATTGTGCTCCGATTGCGGTTCTTGATACCTCAAATGATAGGTCTCGGGACTTGTAATTGTTATGCCAAACCGCATTAAAATTGGTTGATTATTTCCATACATTTCACAGAAAAATCGATTCGAAGAAAATCACCTTACTATAGCTCAGCCGATTCAGAGCTGTAAAAATCCTAAATCTGCAATTGTGCTCCGATTGCGGTTCTTCATACCTCAAATGATAGGTCACGAGACCTGTAATTGCTATACCATACATTTCGAAGAAAGTTCGATTCGAAGAAAATCACCTTACTATAGCTCAGCCGATTCAGAGCTGTAAAAATCCGAAATCTGCAATTGTGCTCCGATTGCGGTTCTTGATACCTCAAATGATAGGTCTCGGGACTTGTAATTGTTATGCCAAACCGCATTAAAATTGGTTGATTATTTCCATACATTTCACAGAAAAATCGATTCGAAGAAAATCACCTTACTATAGCTCAGCCGATTCAGAGCTGTAAAAATCCTAAATCTGCAATTGTGCTCCGATTGCGGTTCTTCATACCTCAAATGATAGGTCACGAGACCTGTAATTGCTATACCATACATTTCGAAGAAAGTTCGATTCGAAGAAAATCACCTTACTATAGCTCAGCCGATTCAGAGCTGTAAAAATCCGAAATCTGCAATTGTGCTCCGATTGCGGTTCTTGATACCTCAAATGATAGGTCTCGGGACTTGTAATTGTTATGCCAAACTGCATTAAAATTGGTTGATTATTTCCATACATTTCACAGAAAAATCGATTCGAAGAAAATCACCTTACTATAGCTCAGCCGATTCAGAGCTGTAAAAATCCGAAATCTGCAATTGTGCTCCGATTGCGGTTCTTCATACCTCAAATGATAGGTCACGAGACCTGTAATTGCTATACCATACATTTCGAAGAAAGTTCGATTCGAAGAAAATCACCTTACTATAGCTCAGCCGATTCAGAGCTGTAAAAATCCGAAATCTGCAATTGTGCTCCGATTGCGGTTCTTGATACCTCAAATGATAGGTCTCGGGACTTGTAATTGTTATGCCAAACCGCATTAAAATTGGTTGATTATTTCCATACATTTCACAGAAAAATCGATTCGAAGAAAATCACCTTACTATAGCTCAGCCGATTCAGAGCTGTAAAAATCCGAAATCTGCAATTGTGCTCCGATTGCGGTTCTTCATACGTCAAATGATAGGTCACGAGACCTGTAATTGCTATACCATACATTTCGAAGAAAGTTCGATTCGAAGAAAATCACCTTACTATAGCTCAGCCGATTCAGAGCTGTAAAAATCCTAAATCTGCAATTGTGCTCCGATTGCGGTTCTTCATACCTCAAATGATAGGTCACGAGACCTGTAATTGCTATACCATACATTTCGAAGAAAGTTCGATTCGAAGAAAATCACCTTACTATAGCTCAGCCGATTCAGAGCTGTAAAAATCCGAAATCTGCAATTGTGCTCCGATTGCGGTTCTTGATACCTCAAATGATAGGTCTCGGGACTTGTAATTGTTATGCCAAACCGCATTAAAATTGGTTGATTATTTCCATACATTTCACAGAAAAATCGATTCGAAGAAAATCACCTTACTAGCTCAGCCGATTCAGAGCTGTAAAAATCCGAAATCTGCAATTGTGCTCCGATTGCGGTTCTTCATACCTCAAATGATAGGTCACGAGACCTGTAATTGCTATACCATACATTTCGAAGAAAGTTCGATTCGAAGAAAATCACCTTACTATAGCTCAGCCGATTCAGAGCTGTAAAAATCCGAAATCTGCAATTGTGCTCCGATTGCGGTTCTTGATACCTCAAATGATAGGTCTCGGGACTTGTAATTGTTATGCCAAACCGCATTAAAATTGGTTGATTATTTCCATACATTTCACAGAAAAATCGATTCGAAGAAAATCACCTTACTATAGCTCAGCCGATTCAGAGCTGTAAAAATCCGAAATCTGCAATTGTGCTCCGATTGCGGTTCTTCATACCTCAAATGATAGGTCACGAGACCTGTAATTGCTATACCATACATTTCGAAGAAAGTTCGATTCGAAGAAAATCACCTTACTATAGCTCAGCCGATTCAGAGCTGTAAAAATCCGAAATCTGCAATTGTGCTCCGATTGCGGTTCTTGATACCTCAAATGATAGGTCTCGGGACTTGTAATTGTTATGCCAAACCGCATTAAAATTGGTTGATTATTTCCATACATTTCACAGAAAAATCGATTCGAAGAAAATCACCTTACTATAGCTCAGCCGATTCAGAGCTGTAAAAATCCGAAATCTGCAATTGTGCTCCGATTGCGGTTCTTCATACCTCAAATGATAGGTCACGAGACCTGTAATTGCTATACCATACATTTCGAAGAAAGTTCGATTCGAAGAAAATCACCTTACTATAGCTCAGCCGATTCAGAGCTGTAAAAATCCGAAACCTGCAATTGTGCTCCGATTGCGGTTCTTGATACCTCAAATGATAGGTCTCGGGACTTGTAATTGTTATGCCAAACCGCATTAAAATTGGTTGATTATTTCCATACATTTCACAGAAAAATCGATTCGAAGAAAATCACCTTACTAGCTCAGCCGATTCAGAGCTGTAAAAATCCGAAATCTGCAATTGTGCTCCGATTGCGGTTCTTCATACCTCAAATGATAGGTCACGAGACCTGTAATTGCTATACCATACATTTCGAAGAAAGTTCGATTCGAAGAAAATCACCTTACTATAGCTCAGCCGATTCAGAGTTGTAAAAATCCGAAATCTGCAATTGTGCTCCGATTGCGGTTCTTGATACCTCAAATGATAGGTCTCGGGACTTGTAATTGTTATGCCAAACCGCATTAAAATTGGTTGATTATTTCCATACATTTCACAGAAAAATCGATTCGAAGAAAATCACCTTACTATAGCTCAGCCGATTCAGAGCTGTAAAAATCCTAAATCTGCAATTGTGCTCCGATTGCGGTTCTTCATACCTCAAATGATAGGTCACGAGACCTGTAATTGCTATACCATACATTTCGAAGAAAGTTCGATTCGAAGAAAATCACCTTACTATAGCTCAGCCGATTCAGAGCTGTAAAAATCCGAAACCTGCAATTGTGCTCCGATTGCGGTTCTTGATACCTCAAATGATAGGTCTCGGGACTTGTAATTGTTATGCCAAACCGCATTAAAATTGGTTGATTATTTCCATACATTTCACAGAAAAATCGATTCGAAGAAAATCACCTTACTAGCTCAGCCGATTCAGAGCTGTAAAAATCCGAAATCTGCAATTGTGCTCCGATTGCGGTTCTTCATACCTCAAATGATAGGTCACGAGACCTGTAATTGCTATACCATACATTTCGAAGAAAGTTCGATTCGAAGAAAATCACCTTACTATAGCTCAGCCGATTCAGAGCTGTAAAAATCCGAAACCTGCAATTGTGCTCCGATTGCGGTTCTTGATACCTCAAATGATAGGTCTCGGGACTTGTAATTGTTATGCCAAACCGCATTAAAATTGGTTGATTATTTCCATACATTTCACAGAAAAATCGATTCGAAGAAAATCACCTTACTATAGCTCAGCCGATTCAGAGCTGTAAAAATCCGAAATCTGCAATTGTGCTCCGATTGCGGTTCTTCATACCTCAAATGATAGGTCACGAGACCTGTAATTGCTATACCATACATTTCGAAGAAAGTTCGATTCGAAGAAAATCACCTTACTATAGCTCAGCCGATTCAGAGCTGTAAAAATCCGAAATCTGCAATTGTGCTCCGATTGCGGTTCTTGATACCTCAAATGATAGGTCTCGGGACTTGTAATTGTTATGCCAAACCGCATTAAAATTGGTTGATTATTTCCATACATTTCACAGAAAAATCGATTCGAAGAAAATCACCTTACTATAGCTCAGCCGATTCAGAGCTGTAAAAATCCTAAATCTGCAATTGTGCTCCGATTGCGGTTCTTCATAGCTCAAATGATAGGTCACGAGACCTGTAATTGCTATACCATACATTTCGAAGAAAGTTCGATTCGAAGAAAATCACCTTACTATAGCTCAGCCGATTCAGAGCTGTAAAAATCCTAAATCTGCAATTGTGCTCCGATTGCGGTTCTTCATACCTCAAATGATAGGTCACGAGACCTGTAATTGCTATACCATACATTTCGAAGAAAGTTCGATTCGAAGAAAATCACCTTACTATAGCTCAGCCGATTCAGAGCTGTAAAAATCCGAAATCTGCAATTGTGCTCCGATTGCGGTTCTTCATACCTCAAATGATAGGTCACGAGACCTGTAATTGCTATACCATACATTTCGAAGAAAGTTCGATTCGAAGAAAATCACCTTACTATAGCTCAGCCGATTCAGAGCTGTAAAAATCCGAAATCTGCAATTGTGCTCCGATTGCGGTTCTTCATACCTCAAATGATAGGTCACGAGACCTGTAATTGCTATACCATACATTTCGAAGAAAGTTCGATTCGAAGAAAATCACCTTACTATAGCTCAGCCGATTCAGAGTTGTAAAAATCCGAAATCTGCAATTGTGCTCCGATTGCGGTTCTTGATACCTCAAATGATAGGTCTCGGGACTTGTAATTGTTATGCCAAACCGCATTAAAATTGGTTGATTATTTCCATACATTTCACAGAAAAATCGATTCGAAGAAAATCACCTTACTATAGCTCAGCCGATTCAGAGCTGTAAAAATCCTAAATCTGCAATTGTGCTCCGATTGCGGTTCTTCATACCTCAAATGATAGGTCACGAGACCTGTAATTGCTATACCATACATTTCGAAGAAAGTTCGATTCGAAGAAAATCACCTTACTATAGCTCAGCCGATTCAGAGCTGTAAAAATCCGAAATCTGCAATTGTGCTCCGATTGCGGTTCTTGATACCTCAAATGATAGGTCTCGGGACTTGTAATTGTTATGCCAAACCGCATTAAAATTGGTTGATTATTTCCATACATTTCACAGAAAAATCGATTCGAAGAAAATCACCTTACTATAGCTCAGCCGATTCAGAGCTGTAAAAATCCGAAATCTGCAATTGTGCTCCGATAGCGGTTCTTCATACCTCAAATGATAGGTCACGAGAGCTGTAATTGCTATACCATACATTTCGAAGAAAGTTCGATTCGAAGAAAATCACCTTACTATAGCTCAGCCGATTCAGAGCTGTAAAAATCCGAAATCTGCAATTGTGCTCCGATTGCGGTTCTTGATACCTCAAATGATAGGTCTCGGGACTTGTAATTATTATGCCAAACCGCATTAAAATTGGTTGATTATTTCCATACATTTCACAGAAAAATCGATTCGAAGAAAATCACCTTACTATAGCTCAGCCGATTCAGAGCTGTAAAACTCCGAAATCTGCAATTGTGATCCGATTGCGGTTCTTCATACCTCAAATGATAGGTCACGAGACCTGTAATTGCTATACCATACATTTCGAAGAAAGTTCGATTCGAAGAAAATCACCTTACTATAGCTCAGCCGATTCAGAGCTGTAAAAATCCGAAATCTGCAATTGTGCTCCGATTGCGGTTCTTCATACCTCAAATGATAGGTCTCGGGACTTGTAATTGTTATGCCAAACCGCATTAAAATTGGTTGATTATTTCCATACATTTCACAGAAAAATCGATTCGAAGAAAATCACCTTACTATAGCTCAGCCGATTCAGAGCTGTAAAAATCCGAAATCTGCAATTGTGCTCCGATTGCGGTTCTTCATACGTCAAATGATAGGTCACGAGACCTGTAATTGCTATACCATACATTTCGAAGAAAGTTCGATTCGAAGAAAATCACCTTACTATAGCTCAGCCGATTCAGAGCTGTAAAAATCCGAAATCTGCAATTGTGCTCCGATTGCGGTTCTTCATACCTCAAATGATAGGTCTCGGGACTTGTAATTGTTATGCCAAACTGCATTAAAATTGGTTGATTATTTCCATACATTTCACAGAAAAATCGATTCGAAGAAAATCACCTTACTATAGCTCAGCCGATTCAGAGCTGTAAAAATCCGAAATCTGCAATTGTGCTCCGATTGCGGTTCTTCATACCTCAAATGATAGGTCACGAGACCTGTAATTGCTATACCATACATTTCGAAGAAAGTTCGATTCGAAGAAAATCACCTTACTATAGCTCAGCCGATTCAGAGCTGTAAAAATCCGAAATCTGCAATTGTGCTCCGATTGCGGTTCTTGATACCTCAAATGATAGGTCTCGGGACTTGTAATTGTTATGCCAAACCGCATTAAAATTGGTTGATTATTTCCATACATTTCACAGAAAAATCGATTCGAAGAAAATCACCTTACTATAGCTCAGCCGATTCAGAGCTGTAAAAATCCTAAATCTGCAATTGTGCTCCGATTGCGGTTCTTCATACCTCAAATGATAGGTCACGAGACCTGTAATTGCTATACCATACATTTCGAAGAAAGTTCGATTCGAAGAAAATCACCTTACTATAGCTCAGCCGATTCAGAGCTGTAAAAATCCGAAATCTGCAATTGTGCTCCGATTGCGGTTCTTGATACCTCAAATGATAGGTCTCGGGACTTGTAATTGTTATGCCAAACCGCATTAAAATTGGTTGATTATTTCCATACATTTCACAGAAAAATCGATTCGAAGAAAATCACCTTACTATAGCTCAGCCGATTCAGAGCTGTAAAAATCCGAAATCTGCAATTGTGCTCCGATTGCGGTTCTTCATACCTCAAATGATAGGTCACGAGAGCTGTAATTGCTATACCATACATTTCGAAGAAAGTTCGATTCGAAGAAAATCACCTTACTATAGCTCAGCCGATTCAGAGCTGTAAAAATCCTAAATCTGCAATTGTGCTCCGATTGCGGTTCTTCATACCTCAAATGATAGGTCACGAGACTTGTAATTGCTATACCATACATTTCGAAGAAAGTTCGATTCGAAGAAAATCACCTTACTATAGCTCAGCCGATTCAGAGCTGTAAAAATCCGAAATCTGCAATTGTGCTCCGATTGCGGTTCTTGATACCTCAAATGATAGGTCTCGGGACTTGTAATTGTTATGCCAAACCGCATTAAAATTGGTTGATTATTTCCATACATTTCACAGAAAAATCGATTCGAAGAAAATCACCTTACTATAGCTCAGCCGATTCAGAGCTGTAAAAATCCGAAATCTGCAATTGTGCTCCGATTGCGGTTCTTCATACCTCAAATGATAGGTCACGAGACCTGTAATTGCTATACCATACATTTCGAAGAAAGTTCGATTCGAAGAAAATCACCTTACTATAGCTCAGCCGATTCAGAGCTGTAAAAATCCGAAATCTGCAATTGTGCTCCGATTGCGGTTCTTGATACCTCAAATGATAGGTCTCGGGACTTGTAATTGTTATGCCAAACCGCATTAAAATTGGTTGATTATTTCCATACATTTCACAGAAAAATCGATTCGAAGAAAATCACCTTACTATAGCTCAGCCGATTCAGAGCTGTAAAAATCCGAAATCTGCAATTGTGCTCCGATTGCGGTTCTTCATACCTCAAATGATAGGTCACGAGAGCTGTAATTGCTATACCATACATTTCGAAGAAAGTTCGATTCGAAGAAAATCACCTTACTATAGCTCAGCCGATTCAGAGCTGTAAAAATCCTAAATCTGCAATTGTGCTCCGATTGCGGTTCTTCATACCTCAAATGATAGGTCACGAGACTTGTAATTGCTATACCATACATTTCGAAGAAAGTTCGATTCGAAGAAAATCACCTTACTATAGCTCAGCCGATTCAGAGCTGTAAAAATCCGAAATCTGCAATTGTGCTCCGATTGCGGTTCTTGATACCTCAAATGATAGGTCTCGGGACTTGTAATTGTTATGCCAAACCGCATTAAAATTGGTTGATTATTTCCATACATTTCACAGAAAAATCGATTCGAAGAAAATCACCTTACTATAGCTCAGCCGATTCAGAGCTGTAAAAATCCGAAATCTGCAATTGTGCTCCGATTGCGGTTCTTCATACCTCAAATGATAGGTCACGAGACCTGTAATTGCTATACCATACATTTCGAAGAAAGTTCGATTCGAAGAAAATCACCTTACTATAGCTCAGCCGATTCAGAGCTGTAAAAATCCGAAATCTGCAATTGTGCTCCGATTGCGGTTCTTGATACCTCAAATGATAGGTCTCGGGACTTGTAATTGTTATGCCAAACCGCATTAAAATTGGTTGATTATTTCCATACATTTCACAGAAAAATCGATTCGAAGAAAATCACCTTACTATAGCTCAGCCGATTCAGAGCTGTAAAAATCCGAAATCTGCAATTGTGCTCCGATTGCGGTTCTTCATACCTCAAATGATAGGTCACGAGACCTGTAATTGCTATACCATACATTTCGAAGAAAGTTCGATTCGAAGAAAATCACCTTACTATAGCTCAGCCGATTCAGAGCTGTAAAAATCCGAAATCTGCAATTGTGCTCCGATTGCGGTTCTTGATACCTCAAATGATAGGTCTCGGGACTTGTAATTGTTATGCCAAACCGCATTAAAATTGGTTGATTATTTCCATACATTTCACAGAAAAATCGATTCGAAGAAAATCACCTTACTATAGCTCAGCCGATTCAGAGCTGTAAAAATCCGAAATCTGCAATTGTGCTCCGATTGCGGTTCTTCATACCTCAAATGATAGGTCACGAGACCTGTAATTGCTATACCATACATTTCGAAGAAAGTTCGATTCGAAGAAAATCACCTTACTATAGCTCAGCCGATTCAGAGCTGTAAAAATCCGAAATCTGCAATTGTGCTCCGATTGCGGTTCTTGATACCTCAAATGATAGGTCTCGGGACTTGTAATTGTTATGCCAAACCGCATTAAAATTGGTTGATTATTTCCATACATTTCACAGAAAAATCGATTCGAAGAAAATCACCTTACTATAGCTCAGCCGATTCAGAGCTGTAAAAATCCGAAATCTGCAATTGTGCTCCGATTGCGGTTCTTCATACCTCAAATGATAGGTCACGAGACCTGTAATTGCTATACCATACATTTCGAAGAAAGTTCGATTCGAAGAAAATCACCTTACTATAGCTCAGCCGATTCAGAGCTGTAAAAATCCGAAATCTGCAATTGTGCTCCGATTGCGGTTCTTGATACCTCAAATGATAGGTCTCGGGACTTGTAATTGTTATGCCAAACCGCATTAAAATTGGTTGATTATTTCCATACATTTCACAGAAAAATCGATTCGAAGAAAATCACCTTACTATAGCTCAGCCGATTCAGAGCTGTAAAAATCCGAAATCTGCAATTGTGCTCCGATTGCGGTTCTTCATACGTCAAATGATAGGTCACGAGACCTGTAATTGCTATACCATACATTTCGAAGAAAGTTCGATTCGAAGAAAATCACCTTACTATAGCTCAGCCGATTCAGAGCTGTAAAAATCCGAAATCTGCAATTGTGCTCCGATTGCGGTTCTTCATACCTCAAATGATAGGTCACGAGACCTGTAATTGCTATACCATACATTTCGAAGAAAGTTCGATTCGAAGAAAATCACCTTACTATAGCTCAGCCGATTCAGAGCTGTAAAAATCCGAAATCTGCAATTGTGCTCCGATTGCGGTTCTTCATACCTCAAATGATAGGTCTCGGGACTTGTAATTATTATGCCAAACCGCATTAAAATTGGTTGATTATTTCCATACATTTCACAGAAAAATCGATTCGAAGAAAATCACCTTACTATAGCTCAGCCGATTCAGAGCTGTAAAAATCCTAAATCTGCAATTGTGCTCCGATTGCGGTTCTTCATACCTCAAATGATAGGTCACGAGACCTGTAATTGCTATACCATACATTTCGAAGAAAGTTCGATTCGAAGAAAATCACCTTACTATAGCTCAGCCGATTCAGAGCTGTAAAAATCCGAAATCTGCAATTGTGCTCCGATTGCGGTTCTTGATACCTCAAATGATAGGTCTCGGGACTTGTAATTGTTATGCCAAACCGCATTAAAATTGGTTGATTATTTCCATACATTTCACAGAAAAATCGATTCGAAGAAAATCACCTTACTATAGCTCAGCCGATTCAGAGCTGTAAAACTCCGAAATCTGCAATTGTGCTCCGATTGCGGTTCTTCATACCTCAAATGATAGGTCACGAGAGCTGTAATTGCTATACCATACATTTCGAAGAAAGTTCGATTCGAAGAAAATCACCTTACTATAGCTCAGCCGATTCAGAGCTGTAAAAATCCGAAATCTGCAATTGTGCTCCGATTGCGGTTCTTGATACCTCAAATGATAGGTCTCGGGACTTGTAATTGTTATGCCAAACCGCATTAAAATTGGTTGATTATTTCCATACATTTCACAGAAAAATCGATTCGAAGAAAATCACCTTACTATAGCTCAGCCGATTCAGAGCTGTAAAAATCCTAAATCTGCAATTGTGCTCCGATTGCGGTTCTTCATACCTCAAATGATAGGTCACGAGACCTGTAATTGCTATACCATACATTTCGAAGAAAGTTCGATTCGAAGAAAATCACCTTACTATAGCTCAGCCGATTCAGAGCTGTAAAAATCCGAAATCTGCAATTGTGCTCCGATTGCGGTTCTTGATACCTCAAATGATAGGTCTCGGGACTTGTAATTGTTATGCTAAACCGCATTAAAATTGGTTGATTATTTCCATACATTTCACAGAAAAATCGATTCGAAGAAAATCACCTTACTATAGCTCAGCCGATTCAGAGCTGTAAAACTCCGAAATCTGCAATTGTGCTCCGATTGCGGTTCTTCATACCTCAAATGATAGGTCACGAGACCTGTAATTGCTATACCATACATTTCGAAGAAAGTTCGATTCGAAGAAAATCACCTTACTATAGCTCAGCCGATTCAGAGCTGTAAAAATCCTAAATCTGCAATTGTGCTCCGATTGCGGTTCTTCATACCTCAAATGATAGGTCACGAGACCTGTAATTGCTATACCATACATTTCGAAGAAAGTTCGATTCGAAGAAAATCACCTTACTATAGCTCAGCCGATTCAGAGCTGTAAAAATCCGAAATCTGCAATTGTGCTCCGATTGCGGTTCTTGATACCTCAAATGATAGGTCTCGGGACTTGTAATTGTTATGCCAAACCGCATTAAAATTGGTTGATTATTTCCATACATTTTACAGAAAAATCGATTCGAAGAAAATCACCTTACTATAGCTCAGCCGATTCAGAGCTGTAAAAATCCTAAATCTGCAATTGTGCTCCGATTGCGGTTCTTCATACCTCAAATGATAGGTCACGAGACCTGTAATTGCTATACCATACATTTCGAAGAAAGTTCGATTCGAAGAAAATCACCTTACTATAGCTCAGCCGATTCAGAGCTGTAAAAATCCGAAATCTGCAATTGTGCTCCGATTGCGGTTCTTGATACCTCAAATGATAGGTCTCGGGACTTGTAATTGTTATGCCAAACCGCATTAAAATTGGTTGATTATTTCCATACATTTCACAGAAAAATCGATTCGAAGAAAATCACCTTACTATAGCTCAGCCGATTCAGAGCTGTAAAACTCCGAAATCTGCAATTGTGCTCCGATTGCGGTTCTTCATACCTCAAATGATAGGTCACGAGACCTGTAATTGCTATACCATACATTTCGAAGAAAGTTCGATTCGAAGAAAATCACCTTACTATAGCTCAGCCGATTCAGAGCTGTAAAAATCCGAAATCTGCAATTGTGCTCCGATTGCGGTTCTTCATACCTCAAATGATAGGTCACGAGACCTGTAATTGCTATACCATACATTTCGAAGAAAGTTCGATTCGAAGAAAATCACCTTACTATAGCTCAGCCGATTCAGAGCTGTAAAAATCCGAAATCTGCAATTGTGCTCCGATTGCGGTTCTTGATACCTCAAATGATAGGTCTCGGGACTTGTAATTGTTATGCCAAACCGCATTAAAATTGGTTGATTATTTCCATACATTTCACAGAAAAATCGATTCGAAGAAAATCACCTTACTATAGCTCAGCCGATTCAGAGCTGTAAAAATCCTAAATCTGCAATTGTGCTCCGATTGCGGTTCTTCATACCTCAAATGATAGGTCACGAGACCTGTAATTGCTATACCATACATTTCGAAGAAAGTTCGATTCGAAGAAAATCACCTTACTATAGCTCAGCCGATTCAGAGCTGTAAAAATCCGAAATCTGCAATTGTGCTCCGATTGCGGTTCTTGATACCTCAAATGATAGGTCTCGGGACTTGTAATTGTTATGCCAAACCGCATTAAAATTGGTTGATTATTTCCATACATTTCACAGAAAAATCGATTCGAAGAAAATCACCTTACTATAGCTCAGCCGATTCAGAGCTGTAAAACTCCGAAATCTGCAATTGTGCTCCGATTGCGGTTCTTCATACCTCAAATGATAGGTCACGAGACCTGTAATTGCTATACCATACATTTCGAAGAAAGTTCGATTCGAAGAAAATCACCTTACTATAGCTCAGCCGATTCAGAGCTGTAAAAATCCGAAATCTGCAATTGTGCTCCGATTGCGGTTCTTCATACCTCAAATGATAGGTCACGAGACCTGTAATTGCTATACCATACATTTCGAAGAAAGTTCGATTCGAAGAAAATCACCTTACTATAGCTCAGCCGATTCAGAGCTGTAAAAATCCGAAATCTGCAATTGTGCTCCGATTGCGGTTCTTGATACCTCAAATGATAGGTCTCGGGACTTGTAATTGTTTTGCCAAACCGCATTAAAATTGGTTGATTATTTCCATACATTTCACAGAAAAATCGATTCGAAGAAAATCACCTTACTATAGCTCAGCCGATTCAGAGCTGTAAAAATCCGAAATCTGCAATTGTGCTCCGATTGCGGTTCTTGATGCCTTAAATGATAGGTCACGAGACCTGTAATTGCTATACCATACATTTCGAAGAAAGTTCGATTCGAAGAAATCACCTTACTATAGCTCAGCCGATTCAGAGCTGTAAAAATCCGAAATCTGCAATTGTGCTCCGATTGCGGTTCTTGATACCTCAAATGATAGGTCTCGGGACTTGTAATTGTTATGCCAAACCGCATTAAAATTGGTTGATTATTTCCATACATTTCACAGAAAAATCGATTCGAAGAAAATCACCTTACTATAGCTCAGCCGATTCAGAGCTGTAAAAATCCTAAATCTGCAATTGTGCTCCGATTGCGGTTCTTCATACCTCAAATGATAGGTCACGAGACCTGTAATTGCTATACCATACATTTCGAAGAAAGTTCGATTCGAAGAAAATCACCTTACTATAGCTCAGCCGATTCAGAGCTGTAAAAATCCGAAATCTGCAATTGTGCTCCGATTGCGGTTCTTGATACCTCAAATGATAGGTCTCGGGACTTGTAATTGTTATGCCAAACCGCATTAAAATTGGTTGATTATTTCCATACATTTCACAGAAAAATCGATTCGAAGAAAATCACCTTACTATAGCTCAGCCGATTCAGAGCTGTAAAAATCCGAAATCTGCAATTGTGCTCCGATTGCGGTTCTTCATACCTCAAATGATAGGTCACGAGACCTGTAATTGCTATACCATACATTTCGAAGAAAGTTCGATTCGAAGAAAATCACCTTACTATAGCTCAGCCGATTCAGAGCTGTAAAAATCCGAAATCTGCAATTGTGCTCCGATTGCGGTTCTTGATACCTCAAATGATAGGTCTCGGGACTTGTAATTGTTATGCCAAACCGCATTAAAATTGGTTGATTATTTCCATACATTTCACAGAAAAATCGATTCGAAGAAAATCACCTTACTATAGCTCAGCCGATTCAGAGCTGTAAAATTCCGAAATCTGCAATTGTGCTCCGATTGCGGTTCTTCATACCTCAAATGATAGGTCACGAGACCTGTAATTGCTATACCATACATTTCGAAGAAAGTTCGATTCGAAGAAAATCACCTTACTATAGCTCAGCCGATTCAGAGCTGTAAAAATCCGAAATCTGCAATTGTGCTCCGATTGCGGTTCTTCATACCTCAAATGATAGGTCACGAGACCTGTAATTGCTATACCATACATTTCGAAGAAAGTTCGATTCGAAGAAAATCACCTTACTATAGCTCAGCCGATTCAGAGCTGTAAAAATCCGAAATCTGCAATTGTGCTCCGATTGCGGTTCTTGATACCTCAAATGATAGGTCTCGGGACTTGTAATTGTTATGCCAAACCGCATTAAAATTGGTTGATTATTTCCATACATTTCACAGAAAAATCGATTCGAAGAAAATCACCTTACTATAGCTCAGCCGATTCAGAGCTGTAAAAATCCTAAATCTGCAATTGTGCTCCGATTGCGGTTCTTCATACCTCAAATGATAGGTCACGAGACCTGTAATTGCTATACCATACATTTCGAAGAAAGTTCGATTCGAAGAAAATCACCTTACTATAGCTCAGCCGATTCAGAGCTGTAAAAATCCGAAATCTGCAATTGTGCTCCGATTGCGGTTCTTCATACCTCAAATGATAGGTCTCGGGACTTGTAATTGTTATGCCAAACCGCATTAAAATTGGTTGATTATTTCCATACATTTCACAGAAAAATCGATTCGAAGAAAATCACCTTACTATAGCTCAGCCGATTCAGAGCTGTAAAAATCCGAAATCTGCAATTGTGCTCCGATTGCGGTTCTTCATACCTCAAATGATAGGTCACGAGACCTGTAATTGCTATACCATACATTTCGAAGAAAGTTCGATTCGAAGAAAATCACCTTACTATAGCTCAGCCGATTCAGAGCTGTAAAAATCCGAAATCTGCAATTGTGCTCCGATTGCGGTTCTTGATACCTCAAATGATAGGTCTCGGGACTTGTAATTGTTATGCCAAACCGCATTAAAATTGGTTGATTATTTCCATACATTTCACAGAAAAATCGATTCGAAGAAAATCACCTTACTATAGCTCAGCCGATGCAGAGCTGTAAAAATCCTAAATCTGCAATTGTGCTCCGATTGCGGTTCTTCATACCTCAAATGATAGGTCACGAGACCTGTAATTGCTATACCATACATTTCGAAGAAAGTTCGATTCGAAGAAAATCACCTTACTATAGCTCAGCCGATTCAGAGCTGTAAAAATCCGAAATCTGCAATTGTGCTCCGATTGCGGTTCTTCATACCTCAAATGATAGGTCTCGGGACTTGTAATTGTTATGCCAAACCGCATTAAAATTGGTTGATTATTTCCATACATTTCACAGAAAAATCGATTCGAAGAAAATCACCTTACTATAGCTCAGCCGATTCAGAGCTGTAAAACTCCGAAATCTGCAATTGTGCTCCGATTGCGGTTCTTCATACCTCAAATGATAGGTCACGAGACCTGTAATTGTTATACCATACATTTCGAAGAAAGTTCGATTCGAAGAAAATCACCTTACTATAGCTCAGCCGATTCAGAGCTGTAAAAATCCGAAATCTGCAATTGTGCTCCGATTGCGGTTCTTGATACCTCAAATGATAGGTCTCGGGACTTGTAATTGTTATGCCAAACCGCATTAAAATTGGTTGATTATTTCCATACATTTCACAGAAAAATCGATTCGAAGAAAATCACCTTACTATAGCTCAGCCGATTCAGAGCTGTAAAACTCCGAAATCTGCAATTGTGCTCCGATTGCGGTTCTTCATACCTCAAATGATAGGTCACGAGACCTGTAATTGCTATACCATACATTTCGAAGAAAGTTCGATTCGTAGAAAATCACCTTACTATAGCTCAGCCGATTCAGAGCTGTAAAAATCCGAAATCTGCAATTGTGCTCCGATTGCGGTTCTTCATACCTCAAATGATAGGTCACGAGACCTGTAATTGCTATACCATACATTTCGAAGAAAGTTCGATTCGAAGAAAATCACCTTACTATAGCTCAGCCGATTCAGAGCTGTAAAAATCCGAAATCTGCAATTGTGCTCCGATTGCGGTTCTTGATACCTCAAATGATAGGTCTCGGGACTTGTAATTGTTATGCCAAACCGCATTAAAATTGGTTGATTATTTCCATACATTTCACAGAAAAATCGATTCGAAGAAAATCACCTTACTATAGCTCAGCCGATTCAGAGCTGTAAAAATCCTAAATCTGCAGTTGTGCTCCGATTGCGGTTCTTCATACCTCAAATGATAGGTCACGAGACCTGTAATTGCTATACCATACATTTCGAAGAAAGTTCGATTCGAAGAAAATCACCTTACTATAGCTCAGCCGATTCAGAGCTGTAAAAATCCGAAATCTGCAATTGTGCTCCGATTGCGGTTCTTCATACCTCAAATGATAGGTCACGAGACCTGTAATTGCTATACCATACATTTCGAAGAAAGTTCGATTCGAAGAAAATCACCTTACTATAGCTCAGCCGATTCAGAGCTGTAAAAATCCGAAATCTGCAATTGTGCTCCGATTGCGGTTCTTCATACCTCAAATGATAGGTCACGAGACCTGTAATTGCTATACCATACATTTCGAAGAAAGTTCGATTCGAAGAAAATCACCTTACTATAGCTCAGCCGATTCAGAGCTGTAAAAAATCCGAAATCTGCAATTGTGCTCCGATTGCGGTTCTTGATACCTCAAATGATAGGTCTCGGGACTTGTTATTGTTATGCCAAACCGCATTAAAATTGGTTGATTATTTCCATACATTTCACAGAAAAATCGATTCGAAGAAAATCACCTTACTATAGCTCAGCCGATTCAGAGCTGTAAAAATCCGAAATCTGCAATTGTGCTCCGATTGCGGTTCTTCATACCTCAAATGATAGGTCACGAGACCTGTAATTGCTATACCATACATTTCGAAGAAAGTTCGATTCGAAGAAAATCACCTTACTATAGCTCAGCCGATTCAGAGCTGTAAAAATCCGAAATCTGCAATTGTGCTCCGATTGCGGTTCTTCATACCTCAAATGATAGGTCACGAGACCTGTAATTGCTATACCATACATTTCGAAGAAAGTTCGATTCGAAGAAAATCACCTTACTATAAGCTCAGCCGATTCAGAGCTGTAAAAATCCGAAATCTGCAATTGTGCTCCGATTGCGGTTCTTGATACCTCAAATGATAGGTCTCGGGACTTGTAATTGTTATGCCAAACCGCATTAAAATTGGTTGATTATTTCCATACATTTCACAGAAAAATCGATTCGAAGAAAATCACCTTACTATAGCTCAGCCGATTCAGAGCTGTAAAAATCCTAAATCTGCAATTGTGCTCCGATTGCGGTTCTTCATACCTCAAATGATAGGTCACGAGACCTGTAATTGCTATACCATACATTTCGAAGAAAGTTCGATTCGAAGAAAATCACCTTACTATAGCTCAGCCGATTCAGAGCTGTAAAAATCCGAAATCTGCAATTGTGCTCCGATTGCGGTTCTTCATACCTCAAATGATAGGTCTCGGGACTTGTAATTGTTATGCCAAACCGCATTAAAATTGGTTGATTATTTCCATACATTTCACAGAAAAATCGATTCGAAGAAAATCACCTTACTATAGCTCAGCCGATTCAGAGCTGTAAAAATCCGAAATCTGCAATTGTGCTCCGATTGCGGTTCTTCATACCTCAAATGATAGGTCACGAGACCTGTAATTGCTATACCATACATTTCGAAGAAAGTTCGATTCGAAGAAAATCACCTTACTATAGCTCAGCCGATTCAGAGCTGTAAAAATCCGAAATCTGCAATTGTGCTCCGATTGCGGTTCTTGATACCTCAAATGATAGGTCTCGGGACTTGTAATTGTTATGCCAAACCGCATTAAAATTGGTTGATTATTTCCATACATTTCACAGAAAAATCGATTCGAAGAAAATCACCTTACTATAGCTCAGCCGATTCAGAGCTGTAAAAATCCGAAATCTGCAATTGTGCTCCGATTGCGGTTCTTCATACCTCAAATGATAGGTCACGAGACCTGTAATTGCTATACCATACATTTCGAAGAAAGTTCGATTCGAAGAAAATCACCTTACTATAGCTCAGCCGATTCAGAGCTGTAAAAATCCGAAATCTGCAATTGTGCTCCGATTGCGGTTCTTGATACCTCAAATGATAGGTCTCGGGACTTGTAATTGTTATGCCAAACCGCATTAAAATTGGTTGATTATTTCCATACATTTCACAGAAAAATCGATTCGAAGAAAATCACCTTACTATAGCTCAGCCGATTCAGAGCTGTAAAAATCCTAAATCTGCAATTGTGCTCCGATTGCGGTTCTTCATACCTCAAATGATAGGTCACGAGACCTGTAATTGCTATACCATACATTTCGAAGAAAGTTCGATTCGAAGAAAATCACCTTACTATAGCTCAGCCGATTCAGAGCTGTAAAAATCCGAAATCTGCAATTGTGCTCCGATTGCGGTTCTTCATACCTCAAATGATAGGTCTCGGGACTTGTAATTGTTATGCCAAACCGCATTAAAATTGGTTGATTATTTCCATACATTTCACAGAAAAATCGATTCGAAGAAAATCACCTTACTATAGCTCAGCCGATTCAGAGCTGTAAAACTCCGAAATCTGCAATTGTGCTCCGATTGCGGTTCTTCATACCTCAAATGATAGGTCACGAGACCTGTAATTGTTATACCATACATTTCGAAGAAAGTTCGATTCGAAGAAAATCACCTTACTATAGCTCAGCCGATTCAGAGCTGTAAAAATCCGAAATCTGCAATTGTGCTCCGATTGCGGTTCTTGATACCTCAAATGATAGGTCTCGGGACTTGTAATTGTTATGCCAAACCGCATTAAAATTGGTTGATTATTTCCATACATTTCACAGAAAAATCGATTCGAAGAAAATCACCTTACTATAGCTCAGCCGATTCAGAGCTGTAAAAATCCTAAATCTGCAGTTGTGCTCCGATTGCGGTTCTTCATACCTCAAATGATAGGTCACGAGACCTGTAATTGCTATACCATACATTTCGAAGAAAGTTCGATTCGAAGAAAATCACCTTACTATAGCTCAGCCGATTCAGAGCTGTAAAAATCCGAAATCTGCAATTGTGCTCCGATTGCGGTTCTTCATACCTCAAATGATAGGTCACGAGACCTGTAATTGCTATACCATACATTTCGAAGAAAGTTCGATTCGAAGAAAATCACCTTACTATAGCTCAGCCGATTCAGAGCTGTAAAAAATCCGAAATCTGCAATTGTGCTCCGATTGCGGTTCTTGATACCTCAAATGATAGGTCTCGGGACTTGTTATTGTTATGCCAAACCGCATTAAAATTGGTTGATTATTTCCATACATTTCACAGAAAAATCGATTCGAAGAAAATCACCTTACTATAGCTCAGCCGATTCAGAGCTGTAAAAATCCTAAATCTGCAATTGTGCTCCGATTGCGGTTCTTCATACCTCAAATGATAGGTCACGAGACCTGTAATTGCTATACCATACATTTCGAAGAAAGTTCGATTCGAAGAAAATCACCTTACTATAGCTCAGCCGATTCAGAGCTGTAAAAATCCGAAATCTGCAATTGTGCTCCGATTGCGGTTCTTCATACCTCAAATGATAGGTCACGAGACCTGTAATTGCTATACCATACATTTCGAAGAAAGTTCGATTCGAAGAAAATCACCTTACTATAGCTCAGCCGATTCAGAGCTGTAAAAAATCCGAAATCTGCAATTGTGCTCCGATTGCGGTTCTTGATACCTCAAATGATAGGTCTCGGGACTTGTTATTGTTATGCCAAACCGCATTAAAATTGGTTGATTATTTCCATACATTTCACAGAAAAATCGATTCGAAGAAAATCACCTTACTATAGCTCAGCCGATTCAGAGCTGTAAAAATCCGAAATCTGCAATTGTGCTCCGATTGCGGTTCTTCATACCTCAAATGATAGGTCACGAGACCTGTAATTGCTATACCATACATTTCGAAGAAAGTTCGATTCGAAGAAAATCACCTTACTATAGCTCAGCCGATTCAGAGCTGTAAAAATCCGAAATCTGCAATTGTGCTCCGATTGCGGTTCTTCATACCTCAAATGATAGGTCATGAGACCTGTAATTGCTATACCATACATTTCGAAGAAATTTCGATTCGAAGAAAATCACCTTACTATAGCTCAGCCGATTCAGAGCTGTAAAAATCCGAAATCTGCAATTGTGCTCCGATTGCGGTTCTTCATACCTCAAATGATAGGTCACGAGACCTGTAATTGCTATACCATACATTTCGAAGAAAGTTCGATTCGAAGAAAATCACCTTACTATAGCTCAGCCGATTCAGAGCTGTAAAAATCCGAAATCTGCAATTGTGCTCCGATTGCGGTTCTTCATACCTCAAATGATAGGTCACGAGACCTGTAATTGCTATACCATACATTTCGAAGAAAGTTCGATTCGAAGAAAATCACCTTACTATAGCTCAGCCGATTCAGAGCTGTAAAAATCCGAAATCTGCAATTGTGCTCCGATTGCGGTTCTTCATACCTCAAATGATAGGTCTCGGGACTTGTAATTGTTATGCCAAACCGCATTAAAATTGGTTGATTATTTCCATACATTTCACAGAAAAATCGATTCGAAGAAAATCACCTTACTATAGCTCAGCCGATTCAGAGCTGTAAAACTCCGAAATCTGCAATTGTGCTCCGATTGCGGTTCTTCATACCTCAAATGATAGGTCACGAGACCTGTAATTGCTATACCATACATTTCGAAGAAAGTTCGATTCGAAGAAAATCACCTTACTATAGCTCAGCCGATTCAGAGCTGTAAAAATCCGAAATCTGCAATTGTGCTCCGATTGCGGTTCTTCATACCTCAAATGATAGGTCACGAGACCTGTAATTGCTATACCATACATTTCGAAGAAAGTTCGATTCGAAGAAAATCACCTTACTATAGCTCAGCCGATTCAAAGCTGTAAAAATCCGAAATCTGCAATTGTGCTCCGATTGCGGTTCTTCATACCTCAAATGATAGGTCTCAGGACTTGTAATTGTTATGCCAAACCGCATTAAAATTGGTTGATTATTTCCATACATTTCACAGAAAAATCGATTCGAAGAAAATCACCTTACTATAGCTCAGCCGATTCAGAGCTGTAAAACTCCGAAATTTGCAATTGTGCTCCGATTGCGGTTCTTCGTACCTCAAATTATAGGTCACGAGACCTGTAATTGCTATACCATACATTTCGAAGATAGTTCGATTCGAAGAAAATCACCTTACTATAGCTCAGCCGATTCAGAGCTGTAAAAATCCAAAATCTGCAATTGTGCTCCGATTGCGGTTCTTCATACCTCAAATGATAGGTCACGAGACCTGTAATTGCTATACCATACATTTCGAAGAAAGTTCGATTCGAAGAAAATCACCTTACTATAGCTCAGCCGATTCAGAGCTGTAAAAATCCGAAATCTGCAATTGTGCTCCGATTGCGGTTCTTGATACCTCAAATGATAGGTCTCGGGACTTGTAATTGTTATGCCAAACCGCATTAAAATTGGTTGATTATTTCCATACATTTCACAGAAAAATCGATTCGAAGAAAATCACCTTACTATAGCTCAGCCGATTCAGAGCTGTAAAAATCCTAAATCTGCAATTGTGCTCCGATTGCGGTTCTTCATACCTCAAATGATAGGTCACGAGACCTGTAATTGCAATACCATACATTTCGAAGAAAGTTCGATTCGAAGAAAATCACCTTACTATAGCTCAGCCGATTCAGAGCTGTAAAAATCCGAAATCTGCAATTGTGCTCCGATTGCGGTTCTTCATACCTCAAATGATAGGTCACGAGACCTGTAATTGCTATACCATACATTTCGAAGAAAGTTCGATTCGAAGAAAATCACCTTACTATAGCTCAGCCGATTCAGAGCTGTAAAAATCCGAAATCTGCAATTGTGCTCCGATTGCGGTTCTTCATACCTCAAATGATAGGTCTCGGGACTTGTAATTGTTATGCCAAACCGCATTAAAATTGGTTGATTATTTCCATACATTTCACAGAAAAATCGATTCGAAGAAAATCACCTTACTATAGCTCAGCCGATTCAGAGCTGTAAAACTCTGAAATCTGCAATTGTGCTCCGATTGCGGTTCTTCATACCTCAAATGATAGGTCACGAGACCTGTAATTGCTATACCATACATTTCGAAGAAAGTTCGATTCGAAGAAAATCACCTTACTATAGCTCAGCCGATTCAGAGCTGTAAAAATCCGAAATCTGCAATTGTGCTCCGATTGCGGTTCTTCATACCTCAAATGATAGGTCACGAGACCTGTAATTGCTATACCATACATTTCGAAGAAAGTTCGATTCGAAGAAAATCACCTTACTATAGCTCAGCCGATTCAGAGCTGTAAAAATCCGAAATCTGCAATTGTGCTCCGATTGCGGTTCTTGATACCTCAAATGATAGGTCTCGGGACTTGTAATTGTTATGCCAAACCGCATTAAAATTGGTTGATTATTTCCATACATTTCACAGAAAAATCGATTCGAAGAAAATCACCTTACTATAGCTCAGCCGATTCAGAGCTGTAAAACTCTGAAATCTGCAATTGTGCTCCGATTGCGGTTCTTCATACCTCAAATGATAGGTCACGAGACCTGTAATTGCTATACCATACATTTCGAAGAAAGTTCGATTCGAAGAAAATCACCTTACTATAGCTCAGCCGATTCAGAGCTGTAAAAATCCGAAATCTGCAATTGTGCTCCGATTGCGGTTCTTCATACCTCAAATGATAGGTCACGAGACCTGTAACTGCTATACCATACATTTCGAAGAAAGTTCGATTCGAAGAAAATCACCTTACTATAGCTCAGCCGATTCAGAGCTGTAAAACTCCGAAATCTGCAATTGTGCTCCGATTGCGGTTCTTCATACCTCAAATGATAGGTCACGAGACCTGTAATTGCTATACCATACATTTCGAAGAAAGTTCGATTCGAAGAAAATCACCTTACTATAGCTCAGCCGATTCAGAGCTGTAAAAATCCGAAATCTGCAATTGTGCTCCGATTGCGGTTCTTGATACCTTAAATGATAGGTCACGAGACCTGTAATTGCTATACCATACATTTCGAAGAAAGTTCGATTCGAAGAAAATCACCTTACTATAGCTCAGCCGATTCAGAGCTGTAAAAATCCGAAATCTGCAATTGTGCTCCGATTGCGGTTCTTCATACCTCAAATGATAGGTCTCGGGACTTGTAATTGTTATGCCAAACCGCATTAAAATTGGTTGATTATTTCCATACATTTCACAGAAAAATCGATTCGAAGAAAATCACCTTACTATAGCTCAGCCGATTCAGATCTGTAAAAATCCGAAATCTGCAATTGTGCTCCGATTGCGGTTCTTGATACCTTAAATGATAGGTCACGAGACCTGTAATTGCTATACCATACATTTCGAAGAAAGTTCGATTCGAAGAAAATCACCTTACTATAGCTCAGCCGATTCAGATCTGTAAAAATCCGAAATCTGCAATTGTGCTCCGATTGCGGTTCTTGATACCTTAAATGATAGGTCACGAGACCTGTAATTGCTATACCATACATTTCGAAGAAAGTTCGATTCGAAGAAAATCACCTTACTATAGCTCAGCCGATTCAGAGCTGTAAAAATCCAAAATCTGCAATTGTGCTCCGATTGCGGTTCTTGATACCTTAAATGATAGGTCACGAGACCTGTAATTGCTATACCATACATTTCGAAGAAAGTTCGATTCGAAGAAAATCACCTTACTATAGCTACTGAATCAAGAAATTAATTCAAAATCAACTTTGTTTTCAAAAGGAATTTTAATTTGATCTGGGCTAAATTGTATCATGGAATTTGATTTTCATTGTCTGAATTTAATAATACATGTAGAGCTTTATTAATTTAGCTTTTAATGTAAAACATTTTTAATTTTTACATAATACTCAAACTAAGAAATGCTGCAACTCAATGTTACAGATGTAGACGTTTAAAGTAAAAAAAATATACTGTACCTTTAGTTTTGCATCGTTATCAATTAAGGAACAACCATTTATTTTGTTTCAAAAATATTTCTAGGTAGATACTGCAGGCAATTGGTACAATAAATTGCTTGGTAGAAAGGAAATTTTAATCAAAATTTGAAAACAAAAGTTAATAATAAATTCCATAATAATCACTGATGAAAAGTGTTTGTTGGTTTATACGGGTGTTGCAGCAACTACTTCTATATCACTTATGCTTTTGACACGACGATGTTGATTACATTTTGGTAATAATGTACTATTATCAACTCTTTCCATTGGAGGCGCGCTAGCCCTATGACTCGGCGGTGGTGGAGGAGGTGCCGTTGTTGGAGGTGGTAAATGTTGGTGCTGTGCTGTGAATCCAATTGTCGAATATATTCCACCTTCGCTACTGCTATAAGATGGGGTAGGTGAAGTTGAGTTTTTATCTGAACGTTGTGCTCTATTAAACCGGAATGCTTTATATAATGACCCCTGCAATAAACGCAAATTTATTATTGTGACAATGAACAAAAATTCTTAAAAAAATGTTGTAAGAAATAAGAAGGATTTAAATTACCTGAGAACCTTTCCAACCAAACTGATTTCGATTATTAAAATGAAAATTTATTAATAAAAATATAAACTAAAATAATATGCAATATTTAAACTATCAAAAATAAAAGTTTAGTATAATGAAAATAAAATGCAATATAAAATTATGTAAGGCGTACTTACACGCATATTATTACTATTAGATAATCGTCGTTCAACACTTGCGGATTGCAATCCGTCGGGTCCGGTTATTGGTACAACGTAACCTCCACTTCGAATGCCTTGCCCCAAGTTTGCTCTTTTATTAAAATTTGGCAAATTGTAGTTTTTGATTTTTGTTGTAAAAATTAAGAAACAGACAACGCACATAAAATAAAACGAAATAAAGCACAATTAGGAATACAAAATTAAATAAAAGTGGAAACCGAGTTTTATAAAACTCAGTGATTTTGTACAAACAAAAATAATCATTTCATTAAAATAATTTGATATTAAATTAATTTTAAATGAAAAAGATGTCAACACTTTATTTTAATTTTTTGAAGAATAAAAAATATTTATTTATTATTTAATTAAAATAAAATTTTAGTTTAAAAATATAATAACGACAAAAAAATTACTTTAGATGCATACAGACAAATTCTTGATATTTTTAGAGATTAGTTAGTGCATGAAATTAATAAAATAATAAAAATTTTGTACATCGATAATTTGAATTAAATGCATTTATCATTAAGTGAGATTTTCCCTAATTTGAAAAAAAAAAAAAAAAAAAAAAAATTCTCTTCTGTTGCGTTCACTTCGTTACTCTCGCCTGATTATGAACTTTTAAATATTGCTCATTACAATCAATTCAAAACATAAAAATAAACTTTTACCTTTAAGTATTGAAAATTGGGTAATAAGCCGTAATAATGAAGAGAAATTTAATTTAGGTTGAAAATAAATAATAATGTATGTATACCAAATTGAAAATAACAATAGTTTAATGTATATACATCAAATAGTAAAAAAAACATCTAATAAAATAAATATTTAATTATTTGAAAATGGACAACATAGACAAATACATACTAATACAAACGTTCATCAAACCGCATATACGCTAAATACGTTAAAATATTACATTTATACATATATTAAACAACTGTTGTGCGAATCCACAGAGCATAATAAGCAACAATATAAAGTGAGAAATAGCGAGAATAGCCAACTGCTAATAGCAGTGTAGTGCACCTTGTTTTATTCCGAGTTCAACGGATTCAACTCTATATATCAACCATCATGAAATAGCCCATTGTCCATGTTTCACGTTAAAACTAATGAAAAGATTTTGATGACCATTGACCATCGGTTTGTAAGTTATATGATTATTTTATTTTAGAACAATTAAAAAAAAGAATTCCTCGTTATTAAAATACCTAAAATATTTTACTCAAGGATTAATGTGATGAAGGCCTTGAGTTTTGAAATCCACCATATGATTTTGTTCTTAAAATTTTAGTTTTTTTAACGGTACATTTTTTCCAAGGCGTCACACAGTAACCAGAAAATGTTCCTCTATTTTAAATGTTATTTCCATATTATTTCCACCGATTTGCGTTACATTTTTCGTCAACATCCGGCTTCCTATATCAAATCTTTCCAATAATACAAATAATAATCTATATGGGGACAAACTTTATCAGTAGCCGTTATGAATGTATAGAGTAGTTACTACAGAAGGCTTACGATAATTAAGAAAAAATTAAGTAATATGCCTGGGTGTATAAGGATTGAAACAGAAAATTTTAAAGGCGCTTGGCAGTTATTCGAAAATTCATAAATCCTCCAAAACAGAAATGGAAAAATCCCCAATTAAGGATATTTTGAAATGGTAACCATAAATGAAAAAAAATATCTCCCCTTTTAGTTAAAACAAGATAGTTTATTTGTTCCAATTATTTGATTATTTTATACTATTTTTACCCCAAAATAATTGGGACTTTATTTAATTTATTTTTGGTATATAAACGACTGTTAGCATTTTCTATTATTTTGTCAAATAAAATTTAAGTTTATTAGCTCAATACAACCTTACAGCTAACGATTTAATTGTCGTTAAATAGCTGTCGGTACTACTTTCGTTTGACACAGATCACACAGTTAAAATTATTTGGAGTCTAAAGGCGCCTTAGGTGACCGAATTGTACGACGAAGCTAACAAATTTTGGGGTTATCTTGCAATCCATTTATTTATTGGAAAGGAGAATTGACCTCAAAGATCGGTAATGATAGTTTGGTGATGTTCACGTTTCGGTTTTCGAAAAAAGATAAAAACTGCTTAATCCTTTAAGTGTAATAACAGTTTAAGTTGAAAGAAACTATAGCAAGAACTTTTTATCTTCGCTATTTCCCAAAAAATAGACAAAAACCAATACATCAAACAATTTGAAACAACAAATTAGATTCTACTAATTTTTGGTTCTGCACTTCCCAAGCGCAGATTTTTATTTGTGAAGAACTTTCAGAATCAAATTTTGAACAAAGTCAATAAAGTAAATGTATCATATGATTACAAATTTAGGAGTTATCTACATGTGATTTTTGTTCCAGGAATCACTTTAGAAGGATTTTAAAATTTTACAAATAAGCACAACCAATTTATGTTAGAATTATTAAATAAAATAAAAACTACATCGAACAAATTAAACGTTTTTTACAGGTAATTTTACTGTTTAAAAGAAAACGTTCATAGTTTATTACTATTATTTATTATTTAATTTAGTATTTTTTAATTAATGTTATTTTGTTTAGTATTAAACAAATGATTAAAATTTAGTAAATAAAATATAGTAATTTAATGTTAAATTTCAATACTAATTATTTTCTTTGTAATTTTGGTTTTTTGATTATTTTGTTTTGTACAGTTTAAAATTTCATGGCAAATTCAATTTAATGCATTGTTGCTTTTTTGAGTAATTGAGTATTAGATTTGCATTTGACCGAGTTCAACAAAGTCTAATCTTTTGGACCACATAGTTTTGTCAGAACATATAAATAAAAAAAAAATTATTTTTAATATTTTAAATTACAATATTAATTATTTGTTTTTTAATTATTTGCAAAAATAATTCAATTCATTTGCATTTTTGTATTATTGTTTCATTTTTACTAGTACTTTAAATTCGTAAGAAAATTCCGCGACTCTAAGAGCATCAATTTTAATTAAAGGCTTATTGCTTCTATTTTGTACAGATTCATACTGTTTTGAAACAAACAAAAAAAAGTCTTGATTTATGTTAATAATTCTAGATTTATTTATTGAGGAATTTGATGAAATTCTGCAAAATAAATGAAATATGCTTTCTATGTACTATATATAATATAGAAAATGTATGTTCCTTGACCTTATCATCTCAGCCTCATCTGTTCAGGCAATATATTTCATGGTTATTAAGAAAATATCTTAAACAATTATTACAAATCCAATTTTTGGAGAAAAAAAAAATTCAAAAAAGTGTAAACTGAACGTATGGTCGTGTCAATATATTGAAACATCAAAGCTTTTAAAATTTTCTCAGCAATAATATGTACTTAAAACAAGTAATCGAAAATGCAAGTTTCTTACTAAAAAAACACCTAATTTTTACAACTGTATATTGAAAAGTATGCTTAGCCGTAGGAGTGTTTCGAATTCGATTAGAATATATCGATTATGTGCAGTGCTCAGACAAGTAAATCGTAATCGTAAGTCTTTTTTTAATTATAAAAAATGGTCAGCTTTTTAATTATAAAATACACTGATGCTCTTTTGACAAACAAACCAATAAAGTTTTTAATTGAAAACTGCTATTTTTATAAAATTCCGTTTAGAAGAGAAAGAGAGAGTTGCGTTAGGAAAATATTCATTATACAATTTTTGATTCAAATTTTTGTATAAATTGTACACACGTGATAATGATGAAACAAACCGTGGAAACACCTGCGGGTTTTTATTAAACTATTAATAATTATTTTTTTTAAATATTAAGATAAAAAACCAAATAATTGTTTTATCGATATCATGATAAATTCAGAGAAAAGCTTAAAATTAAATAAACCATCCTGAGTAAAACATATCCAATTTGGATACTTGGGTTAACTCACAATCACTTTTGATAAGACCAGGGGTGCTATTCTTGAACCATTACGAAAACTTTCGTATTGCGAGTTAGTGTCAAAGTATTACGAAAACCCTAAAATCGTATTCTTGAAATCGGATTACGAAAATTTTCGCAACGGAACGTTACTAAAATTTTCGTAATGGTTTTTTCGTTTCCCATTGCATTTCATAATGAAATCATTTGGATTTTTGTGTTAATTATATTGATAAGGATGTTCATAAAACTCAATATTTTCTATTCTCAATATTTTATAAAAATGTGAAAACAAAAGCGTACCTTTTTTTCTTTGTTTCACGTGTTCTTAAAAATATCTATTATTTATTTCGAGATAACGATGTACATAATTATATGCATTCGGCTTTGTTTACTACCTATCTAGAACAAAAAGATATTTTCTTCTAAATTTTTGTATTTACATGTCGTATACCTAAATCTTGGGATATTTTTTTAAATGCTTGACCACTTTCTAATTTTAAACAATACGTGTAAGGGTATGATATTTTTTCGTAATTGACAATTGGCTATAGCGAACAAAAATGGAATATGTGATTCAATACAACAAAAATATGTTATTTAAAGCTATATTGCCTATTTAACTTTTATATTTATTTGTTAAAATTGTAATGATTGGAAATTAATTAATGCAATGTGTAATTTAAAGTGTGATTTTTATCATTCATTAAGTTCATTTGGAATAATTTTGTTTTATCATTTTAAATGCCTTGTCTTCACACATTACGAAAATTTTCGTAATGCACAATATTTTCGTAATCGTAATTGTGAAATCATAAATTAGTATTCTTGAAGCCATTACGAAAATTACGAAGAGAGGAATAAAAAACTAAGAAGATTTCGAAAGAGATGATTAAAAATGTTAGTATAACTCAGAATATTAAGCGAAGCGGACGCTTTCTTTACTTAAAATTATAAATTGTTGTGAAGTTTTGTCAATAGTGGCTTATTTATTTAATATTAAATTAAATATATTAAAAATGATTGTGTATGCTACTTTTCCATTTAAAGGGAAAATTACTTCGGTCTAAAAAGCCAAAAATTTGTTTGATCCAAAATCATTTATCTCGACGTTTTGAAAGTCCTTGAGTCCGAAAAAGAAAAAAAAAAAAAATATATGTCTGTCCGTCTTTCTGGACGTCTGGATGTCTGTACCCATGATATCTCGAGAATCGCTTATCCGATTTAGAATTTTTTTTTCCAAAAATCTGTTTTTATGGTACTGCGGTACATATGATTGTATGATGGTACGATTGAACGATGATATAATGCTATGTCGTGTATGATGGCATGATGGTTTGATGGTATGGTAGTACGTATGATCCTATACAATGCCACTACATAAAAAGCCATGAAAAAAAAACTTGTAGTGGTGTTAAGGCAATAAAGATTTTTATTTTCCAATGGAACGTAAACACAATCATATGGGATTTTGTGTTGCCTTTATTTTCAATTTAAATGAAAATGTTTATTGATGAATAGAAATAAATTTAAATTAAATACAATCTGTTTCGTCGGTAAGTGACCCCTTGTGTGTTGGTGATAGCTTTTCACATTTTTCATCATATCTCCCAAGTTATGGGCTGGATTTTAATTCTGTTTGCGGTTTTTTAAAGCTTATGAGTCACTTTATTGATTAATTTGCACACTAAGCCAGGTTTTTTGTAAAGAATGTAACAAATTATGGGAAAATCACATTTTTTTACTTAAACGATTTTTTTATTTAAAAAAACCTCTACTTTTAAAAAAAAAATGAACTGTAATTCGAAAAAATGTCCCATGACATGGTTATTTTATTTATAATTATTAAAACATTATTACTACCTAACTTATAAAATATTCGAACACCAATTTGTCGAAAAAATGGCGTTTGTAGCCGTTTAAGTATAGTGATGTTATCTAACCAAATCTTTTAAATGATCGAAAACTCAAATTAGTAAGTAATAATAAATAGTTCAGTTGTTCGCTAACCGATCGTGTGACAATATGTACTCTCAGTGTTCTGTGTTTTAACAATTTTAAGTTTGTGTGATAATTAAAAGGACAGTTTGTGGTAAATAAACGCTTAATCATTACAATGAAACATTTGCGTGATCTACTACCTTCTCATGTAGCCGATATGCATTTTGTAAACCTGTTCTGTAATGGAAATGCACGCGTTGCTGTCGAAAAATACAGGCGTCGATATCCAACAGGCCAGTACTTGGGTATAGGACATTCATTGCAATACATCGACGTTTTTCCGAACAAGGATTATTCCAACAACAACACGAGTCCAGCGTGAATATTAACGTACACGTTGGAAGAAGATTTATTACGATTAATACGCGTTGACCCTACGACAAGTATCAACCGCCTGTCTATTAGATTAGGCATATCGAGGTCAAGAAGGCCTTAATCCTTATCACTTCCGTCGTGCTCAACATCTAGGAGATGTGGACCATCGTGCCAAATCAGTTTTTTTTAACTGGATAATTTCACAGCAAAGAAGTGACGTCAATTTTATAAGGAGAATATTGTGGAGAGATAAAGCTACTTTCACCAGGGCGGGTATAACAAATTATAGAAACCTCCATGTTTGCGCCGTCGAAAACCCAAACGTCGTAAGGGAGACAGCTTTTCAGAGCCAATTTTCTATAAATGAATGGGAGGGAATGATCCACTACCAACTTATTGGACCTTACGTGCTAATAAACAGGCTTGATCAACACGTATTATTAGAATTTTCAGGAATCACGTTGTCTTTGCTCATGGAAAAAGTGCTATTGTTGAGGAGAAGGTGAATGTAGCTGCAATTAGATGGAGCTCCAGCACATTTTGCAAAGATAATACGTGATGAGGTCATGTAGCCTGGCCGCCAAGGTCCCCTGATCTTACGCCCCTAGATTTTTATTTCTGACAGCAATAATTTTCGCTGCTGCAGCAGAAACAAGAGCCAACCCTTAACAATTGCGTTGGACAACAACTAGTGTGATCAGGAGAGCCTTTGTTTGTTTACAAGAGGGTGGAAAGCATTTCGAATATGTCATTTAATTAAAAATGTTTAATAATTTGTAATAAAAATTGTTTTTATTGATTATTAATAAAACAGTATTATTTTATTTCTTTACGACTTTAATTTAAACATCTTTTTTGTTTAATTTCCCTACTTTCTCTAGGTAATTTTTGCGCGGTACTTTTAAGAGTTATCTAGTAACAAAGTTTTGTCAATTTGTAGATATTATGCCGTAGATTAATAATAATAATTTAAATAATTAACTTAATGGGACATTTTCTCGACATATAGTTCAGTTTTTTAGAAAGTAGAGTTTTTCTTAAGTAAAAACAATGTTATTTTCCCGTAATTGTTTACATTCTTTAAAAAAACCTGACTAAGTGCGCAAACTATCAAATAAAGTGACTCATAAACTTCATCTTTTCAAAAACCGCAAACAGAATTATAATCGAGCCCATAACTTGAAAATGAGACTCCCAGTTTAAAGGATTTTTTGCGATAATTTTACTTAAACATTCCGAATTTTCCGGCCGGGCACTTGACGACGAAACACATTGTATATCTTGCAGCTTGTAGTTGAATTAAAATTCTTAATTGAAATTAATAAAATTTTAATTAACAATTTTGCATTTTATTAAATTGATTTTTAGGGAAATCGTTAGGATTCGTGTTTTTTTCTAAATTTCTTTTCGTAGATTACTAGATTAGTTTTATTATAAATCATAGCTGTTTATGTAGTAGCATTGGTAAAGTAATAAAACTAATCTAGTAATCTACGAAATGAAAATTTTTTAAAAAGCACAAAGCCTGACGATATTTGAGAATAAAAATCAGTTTACTAAAACGCAAAATTGTGAATTAAAATTTTATTAATTTTAATTAAAATTGTGGACAAGCTGCAATTCGATATATTTAATTTAAAATTATTTATATTTATCAATAAAAATGTTCATTTAAATTGAAAATAAAGACAACACAAAATAATTCCCATATGATTCTGTTTACGTTTCATAGGAAAATAAAAATCTTTATTCCCCTCTTTATATTGGGGATTTGACTTTTGTAGACTGATGTCACGGCTATTTATGTAGTGGCATTGTCCTATGATTCTATGACGATATGATTTTAGATCGTATTGTCGTACGATACTATTTTGTTATGATGGTATGATTGTATGACTTTACGTACCATTAGTATTAGTTGCCTGTGACGGTATATCAATCCAATTCCAATTACAACACGCGATATTTAAAAATACATCCCAAATTGTCCATTAGTATTACCTACAATTACCCTTATTTTTAAGAAAATAATAAACATACCAATACCACGAGCAAATAGGTACCCTTTTTTTGTGGTAATAAAATAATAAATATTTATCGAAATGTAAATACATATCATTTTTAACCATCAACAGAAATTATTGAGTTTTATGAACGTCTTTGTATGAATATAATTAAACCAAAAATCTAAATGATTTCATTACGAAATGCAATAAGAAACACAAAAACCATCCGAAAATTTTAGTAACGTTCCGTTGTGAAAATTTTCGTAATCCGGATTTCAAGAATACCATTTTAGTAACTTACATTTTCATCTTCTCTCTCGGTTTCAAGAATACTAAATTATGATTTCACCATTACTATTACGAAAATAGCATTGCGAAAATTTTCGATTACGAAAATTTTCGGTTACGAAAATTTTCGTAATGTTTCAAGAATAGCACTCCAGAACGTTATTGATCGAGAAATTACTAAACGAAAACCACTATTTGATGTGAATTACGAGTTGCAGGTTATAATCACAAAATGACAAAAAGGTTATTATAATCTGACCTATATATGAAGAACGAAGTGGCTTTTTCAGTACCGAAATAAAAGTTTTATTGACTTACATTATCAAACAATAGCCTAATGGGATTAATCGTCTTTGAATGAAAAGACCCCAAAAATATGGTTATACATCTGTGTTGGCAGTGCGATACTTGGCAATGGTATTAAATAGCAAAGAAACTTCGTACACAAATTGTATATGAAGTGAAGATAAAGTCCAAAATGCATTTATTTTAGGACAAATCGGATTTTTAATGCGGTTTTTATCGCGCCATGTTGTAGGAATCGTATATACAGAGTAATACGAAACTGAGATGATAAAGTTACTGTGTTCAAAAGCTCATGCTTATAATAGTAGGTAATTCTTTGAAGACGTTGATTATTAATTTTATTTATAAGTAAAAATGTTTTTTTGGTTTTGTATTTAAGCATAATAATGTTCGTTCATGTATTTTTGTTCATTGTAGTTTTATTGATTAATTCAAAGGATTTTTATCGTTCTCACTCTCCGTTGGAGTAATAGAAATTTCAGATTGGTTGTGCGATTATGTTTATTGTATTGTGTGTGTGTTCTTGGATAGTGTTCTTACCGATATTAGCATTGAATGTTTCCGCCTTCTTTAATTTAAAACTAGTCAGGAGTAATTGTACTAAAAATAGGAAGGAATATATAGTTAATTAGACGATTTGGTCATTCAATTTTTATTTTTTAGAATTACTCAATGCATTTATATTCAATTTTAATGAAAAAATATCATTTATTTAACATATTACCACTTTATAAAATTTTTAAATTTTCAAATTAAAATTTCAATAATATGTTACATTAAATTTTGAACGATTTCTTAAATTAATGTGGTTTTATAATTTGTAACAATAATATATAATATAACTTTTAAAAATCAAAAAATTAAAATAAATTTATTCTGACATCACATTTAATTAAATTTGGACTTTTCTCTTCCATTTTTTTATAATTTATAATTTAATGTTAGGCAAATATAGCATTTATTACTTTTAGGAATATATAAGTAGAGCTTGGGTTCAGTCAAGGGTTATTATTTATTTTACCAAATTTCTTATTTATGATTCACTACTAAATATAGTTTTTATTAGTATTGGCAATTACAATTAGAAAAAAAATATTTTAATAACTTGTTGCCTTTCAGAATTCTGATAAATTAGTATTAAATATTCAATTTTTCTATCTAAAATAAATTATTTGTTTTTAGCATTTTAACATTATTTAAAAAATATAAAGATTTTTATTGTTTAAATTTTTATAAAATGTTATGTTGATTAATTAATAATTCAAAGATATGGAAGATATTATAGTTAATTATTTACTTAATACTACATATATTTATGAATTATATATGAATAAATACATATATATATATATATATATATATATATATATATATATATATATATATATATATATATATATATATATGTATATATATATATATATATATATATATATATATATATATATATATATATATACAAATATATATATATATATATATATATATATATATATATATATATATCTATTTGCTCATATATAGATTTAGATATTTAAAAAAATTATTTTTTTGGTAAAAGTATTGTAGCTGAATTACTACGTGGATTCGTTTCACAAAAATCTTCCATCTGGCAGAAAACTACATATCTAGCTTGATGTTAAATTTATGTTTATTACAATTTTACGGTTTGTTATTTTATTTAAAAAAAGAAATTAAAATAATCATTTAATAAACAAATAAATTCGTAAATTTAAAAAAAAAAACTGTTATGTATGTATACACGAAATATATTTAAAACAAAAAAGCGAAACTTACCGTGCTGGTAGTATAACAGCCTCAAATTCCGTAGCCAGGTGCCGCCTAATAATATTTTTAGAAGGTGGAATACCTAAAGCCGTTGCCATTGTGTCACCAGTAAATGATGGTTCTAATACAACAAGGCCACCATGAACTCCACTTTCTACAATAAATTGAAATATTTGTTTAATGAATCTCTCAGTGCAAGAAGTTGCTTAAATAAAAACCTTTTAAATTTTCAGCGTATTCACCCAAATCGATTGATTTTGCCCAACGAATAAAACGTTGGTTCGTCCAGACTATTGGGTCTGCATCAACATTATCACATTGCAATCTCCTCATCGCTAAAGCTTGTCTATCATATTTTAATATTCTTAAAACGTGGATGCCATGTACTACAGAAGCTTGATGAAACTTTCGTGTTACACTTAAAAACTTTTCCAATTCTTTTTTTGATAAAGTGTCAAGCATACGTGCATCTACGAGAGAGTGTAAAAATGCTTCAACATACTGCGGTAGTCCAATATCAGGCAACCATTCGGATGCAACCCACCTAAAAAATTGATATACATTTTTCATGTTACCGATTAATAACAAATGATTTGAATTGTATAAATATATTTACGTATGTCCTAGTTGTCCAATAGTAGGATATCGAACTAAATCTGGTCTTCTATGTTCTTCTATTGCCAGTCGTAATTTTTTCCTATGCATTGGATGACTTAATCCTAAACCATTTTCTAATTCAGCATCGGAAAGTTCTAACAGCACTTTTCCACTTTTGACATTCTCGGAGCATCGTGAACTGTATTGCGGCATTCCAAGTGCAACCTCTAACCAAGCTAATATTTGTGAGGCGCGCCATCTTTCCATTGGTACAGATGATGCTTCACGCAATAGGCGCAATTTTTCAGCGTATCCTTCTTCAGTAAGAGGATTCCAATGAAAATCTGTTACCTCAGATTCTGATTGAGTATTTTTTGAACGATGTCTTGATCTAGCAAATACTCTTGAAATGCTACCCCATGTTCCTCCACGTCCTGTTTTACCTGTTAGTGATGAAATAGTAGTTTTTGTGTGAATTCTTCTATTTAACGGTACCGCTTCGGGTTCAACTGGTGAACCTAATTGCTCCACTGATCTGCTATTATATTAAAATAGAAATTATTAGAGTGATCACTTTAGTAGAATAACAAATGATTTATATACCTTGACATTGTTGCATTATCAGTTGATCTGGAGAATGTCCCGGTATTTAGTGGTGATAGTGTGGGACTTCGTTCTTTGGGAGTTCCAAACTGATACATATGATGACTAGATACAAGTGATATACTATCAGGATCAACCGTAATGCTTGGCCCATTATCACACGTACCGTCACTTAATTCCGCCACCGTAATTTCACGATCACAAGGTCCTCGTATATTTGAATCTGTACAGCAGGTAACACGATCAACTGAATTTGCGTTAGGTATGTAGGGGAGATTTTGTCCACCAGACATATGTCCCATTAGTCCTGACGGTGGAGTTAATGGAGGCATCGAAATCAGACTATCTTGATCAGAAAGGCATCCTGTTAATTGCCTTCGCGCCTCCTGCAGCTGTTCTTGTACTCTTTGTAACTGAATGTCACGTGCATTCAACTGAGCCGCTAGGGCCAATGATCTTTCTGCTTCATCGCGAGCATGTTTCAAAAGAGACCATCTCTCTCGCTCACGATCAGATGTTAATTTAGCTGCGTTATTTTCAGATTCCCTTATTCTTTGTTCATAATTTCTTATAAAATCGCGTAGTTCTTGTTCTTTTTCCTGGAGTGATGAGCACAATTGTTTAACATGTGCCAGTAGATCACTTTTATCGCCCTTTAATTTCTTCTTTTCCATTTTCAATGCAGTGATTTGCTCTTTTGCTAATTTTAGTTCAGCTTCAAGGCGTTCAAGTCGATTTGTTCCACAATCTGTAGTATCTTGTGCATCGCAGCTATTGCTATCGGATAGTTCAATTCCTCCAATGGCACCATCTGGTGAATTTTCTAATATTTTGCGTAATCGTCCAATTTCAGCTGTTAATTTTTCATTCTCAAGGCGCAATTTTGATGTTTGCGGTGATTCCAAATCAGGAACACCATTTTTGAAAATTAAATTGCCGTCACTTGAATTGTCACTTAAGGTTTCATTAAGCTTGATTATCATCGATTGCGATGATGCCGTAGATGGTGACTTTTGATTATCATTTCCTTGCATTACCAAACAACCTGTGTTATCTTTATCATTGTTTTCATCACCGTGATTTAAGGCATTATCAGTAGCGGTAAATTTTTGATCATTTTCGATAGAGTTCATTTCATTTGTCGGTTTGATTGTTATTTGATTGGACGAATGTGATGTTACAACGGTCGTTGACCCTTGACATACAGGTGCAGAAGTCGATGGGGTATCAAGGGATAAAATAGGTCGAAAAAGTTTATTATTGTTATTTAATGTTGTTCGATCAGCTGTATCAAGAGATTTAGCATTTTGTTTCTAAAAAAGGAAAACCAAATGTGCATAACCGTATTAGCAAATTTTATTTTCATTAATCATTTATTTATTTCTAATTTATATAATTAATAAAAAAGTTAAAATTATAAAATATGAATTTGCAAATTGCATTTCAAATTTTTTGCGGTCCTGTAGAAATTACTTTATTACCACAAGTTCCATTCATTGATGATAGCTACTAAATTAAATTAGCCTCTATTTCGAGTAAAAGAACATGGGAATTAAATCAACTAGAAACTAACTTTTACTCAATGGCATACTATTTGACCCCTCATTCACATAAAGCTAATACGATATAATTGTGTCCTAATAAAACCGAGTACACTCATTGACTTAAAAAAACAGTCTTAGGCAAATTTTTTTCTTTTACTTAAGACTTTTGCCTTAGTTGAAACCCATTTCGTATTCTATACAAAACAAATTAAATCATTGGTCTTACAAAATAGTATTATGTACGACAGACAATTTTAACGGTACAAACTTTACTTTTCTCTTGCAGCAAAATTATCTCACTTTTACCATAAATTTTGTGTATCGGCTTAAATGCATTTACGAGAATATGTTTGTTTATATGGTATGTTTTTCAATAGTGAAAATACCTCAGAATATAGATTAAAGGCTGATACGCTGTCACAAACGAAAACGAAAATGAAAATTTTTCGGCTGAATTTCATTTTGTAGTACGCAGTTTATCTAACGAAAACGATGTTTTCGTATTAGAATATAGATGCCCTCTATATTATCTCTACACATTTTACACTGCGCTTTATCTTCCAGGTAAATTTTGATTTTTTGACGTTTCATCAGTTGAGTTTTTTGGGTTTTAGTTTCAAGAGAATTTTCAATTATCGAAGTGCATAAACGTTTTAAAACAAATTGTTTTAATCGACCAAACCAGGTAATTAAACTATAGTAGAGATGTTTATAGGTTTGCAATGCTTTTATACTAAAATTATAGTTTCGTTTATTCCAATAACTTTAAACAATAAACTATAAAGAATGACGTCACCGGTATTGCCACCGAATGTTAAAACAATAAAAGGGCACTCTTTTAAAAGGCGGAAGCTCAATACGGAAGTAAATGCAAAACTCGCTGCCTGTGTGGGAAAATATCCGGCTATTTGGAACTTGGCTGTCGAGGGCCATAAAAATTCGAATGCCGTGACGGTGACTTAAAATGTGGTAGCAAATGACACAAAAAAACCGGTAACAGAAGATCCAATTATAATAAATTTGTAAATTAACACTAGAATATATAATTTATTTTAAATTTTTTTACTTATTTCCAGTTGACATTTTACAGTACTTTCTCTAGTAGTTCGATGGAAAACTTTACCGACAGCAGGACAGTCGTATCGTAAAACCTCCTCTTTCTTTTTTTTTCTCGAAGATAAGGTGTTACCTCAACTGAAGGATTCCGCTGCGAGGGATTTCTTGTTATTTTAAAGAAAGAGCGGTTCTCTATTTAAACACAAACTAATTCACAAATCTAAAACACAAAAAAAAAAACAATTTTAAATCCCACAAACAATAAATCTAAAACAGAACAATACAGCCGTTTGTCAAAACATCACAACAAAATAAAATATGTCTCTGACATTTCAACATAAAGTTATATGCACTAAAATATTTACGAAAGTTGTAAAACTAATTTTTCACGTCAGATTTATCTTCCTATTTTTGGAGACCAGTGGAAATTTCATTTCACTTCACCAGCGTACCGGCCTTAAGGCATTGTGCCATGCAGAAACGGCAAATGTGAATTTCAAACCGTCAAATCCAATTATTGACAAAATTGTTTGATTTTCAATATCAAAATTATTAAAAAATAGTTCGAATTTATAAGTTGTGAGTAGAAAATTTTATTAAATTTTATCAAAAAACCCAATTTTATATTTCAACGGACGAATTTTTGCTTGACGGCCAGCTAAACATAAAATTGGGGTTTTTTCGAATGAAAGTAAATTCATTTTAATAAAATTTTCCTAGAACAAGGTGGAACTTATAGATTTGAAATATTTGTTAATAATTAAGTAAAACACTTAACCAAAAATTTTGTTTGACGGTTTTTAATGCCGCTTTTCCGTTTTGCATGGGCAATACCTTAAGGCTTGAATCACACTCTCATTTTGCTTTGTCAAAGATGTTTTATGAAATACTAACTTGATAAAATATATTTTTTAAAAGGAATATTTTATAAAAAATTCAACTCACACTATCATTTATCTTTGACAAAGATTTTTAAAAAACATCTTTGACATAGAAAAATGATAGTGTGATTCTGGCCTTAAAGCTAGAAAATTAATGAAAACACGAAAACATTGGTTTTTAACAGGTCTACAAATATTTTGGAGAACTTGCAACCAAACAATTAAGACCGCTACAATTAGAATACCATGATTAAAATATATCGTCTTAAAGAAAGTCTTCCCTAAAAATGTTTTAGATAAGACAGGGCTAATTTCTTAAAAGTGCTCCTAAATTGAATCGAACGTTATTGAAGGTTAATAAGAAATTCCGCAATATACACTAGAGCCCGATCTTTATAATACTTCCCGATAGCGAACAGAGATGAAAATGGATGAAATAAATTTCAAATAATTAACAAAAAATATGCCATGTTTCAGCCAAGATGGCTGATGACTATTGTTTTAAAACTTAAATATTTATAATAAACATTAACTAATTGTATAGTCTAGATATTTACCGTCTCAGCAAGATGTTTTAGTGAAGCATTTATTTTATCTGGATTCCGCGGCGGTGGTTCTGGTGGTTCAGATGCAGCCATATTATTAATATATCCTGATATCGTACCATTTAATTGCATATTAAATCTTATTGAAAATAGTTTTGTTGAGTTACTTTACTTTTAGTAAATGCAGTTTTTTAATATAATTTTTTATTATTGGTTTCTATTGAATTCTTATTACTCGACATTCCACAAATTGCCGTATACATATAAAAAATTTGTTTTGACGAAACTAAACTAAAATTAAAATAAACGACTCGATTTAATCATGAATTTGTACGGAAAATTAAAATCGAAGATAAAATAATAGGGATTTCCAAACAGGTAATTTGATTATGCACTTATATGCTTTAATAATGGTGATATGGGTCTAATATTTCGTTTGAACCATGGCTTCGAATCACGCAATATTTGCTAAACGCTATAGGTAGACTTCGGTTCTAGCACTTTTCATCTGGACACTCGGTTGCAGAGAAAATGAGATAAAGAGACAATAGTTCAAGATCTTGCAAACCGATTTGTTTAGAATGTTTTACGTTTGAAAGCTCTTTAAATACGCTTTAATAAAATAGCACTGGTGAAGCAGTGCTTTATTAAATGTTTAGCGTTAAATTTAACTATATATGTACATATATATAAACAGATGATATGTTGTAAAAGTTACCTTTGCTGTTTTAAGCTAATTAAAAGTCTATAGCTCTTATATTTACTCCATTATCAGAAAAATGACTTAACCAGTTCTTAGCTAACTGAATATTATGCTACTTGAAAAGCTAAATTCAGAAAAACTGTTGCTGATTTTTCCCCTTTAAATTTGTGATACCCTTTAAAGGGAGAAGGAGTTAAATACGTAACACTAACAATAATAATTACCTCAAAAGTTTTAATGCCAATTATGGATTTGCATAAAGATGATATTTTGAAAGCTTACGTTTGGTCTTATAAAAATAAAAACCAATTAAACTCTAAAATTTTAGCTAAAATGTCCAGCTGCAGAAAAAATTATTTTAATTGTTCTCAGTTATCTGACTTTTTTCAGATATCCACTGGCTCTATTGATAAGATACAATTTATTGATTAGGCTTGTGGTTCAAACTCTATTTTTTTAGGTATTGTCTAATAAAATACAGGAATAATTTAACCTTCACTAATGATTCTTTCAAAACTATTTGTGTACTTAACTGTTTCAGAAGTATAATTAACTAAATTTAATTTATTTTATTTTAAAACTCTAAAAATAGCCCATTTTAGCTAAATCACGATACTAAATTCAACAAAGCAATACTGAATTGTGCACTTTGTTGGTGAATCCTACTGTTTTATAATTAACAATTTAATATGATTAATAAAATAGCAGAAACTTATTTTTATAAATATTGTATTTTTATTTATATACCTACATAAATCAATAATTTGGTGAAATATAATTCAAATATTAGCAATATCAATCCATAGAAGGTAGTTAAATAAAAAATCCTTTACAACAAACTTTATGTTAAACTATTTCCTCCATTTGTATTATTTTTCACTTAAGAAAAAAGAAGGGATAATCGATTTTTTATCACCTTTAGATTTAGCTAATTTTGAATGTATTAAAATAAGCTTTATTTGCATATTAAATTGTCAGTTATTATTAACCAAAACACAAAACTTTTTCACGTTTGGATTTTAAGTTAGAGTGCACTTCAAAAGAAAATTATTATTATGAGTACTTTAAAAAAAAAATTAATATTCACAACAACACTGCGCTTCGATTTTCCACCCTCACACTCGCACTCTTATTTAAATGTATGAGCGATGGAATATAAATCTATACAATCATATAAACATTTATACATGTATTATATATATTATCAAATACATATATCTATACATATAATTAATAAATGTTTTGAAATATTTATTCACTAGTTATACAATTTTTATGAACATTTTTATCACTTTTATAAAAATTCCCAGCTCGAAAATATTACATTACTCATTAATTATTATTAAATTGGTTATATAGTTTTACACACATGAATGAAGTAAAAAAAAGTAATGTGCACAAGTAATTTGTTGTGTCGAGTAAGTCACTCCAATATCTCAACTGAGAAAAAATAAGTTTTATCTGTACAAACTCAATTTTTTTGCTTTATCATTACGTGGATATTTTTGATAAAGACAAACATGTCTGTGATATTATTGTTATTGTATTTGTCGCATGAGCACAACAGTTTCCCTCACCTATCCTTTTTCTGGTCAGAGAATAAAATATTTTTCGCGTTTTTCTTTGTAAATTTTCTTTGGTGTTAGTGTTGTGAACAAATATCACAATTATATTGCATACAGTTATGGAATGTAATACGCCTGCGCCAAAACACCCAAAATACGTCGGCTCATAGAAACGATTTTCATGAATGAAAATTTTAAATTATCCATTTCTAATATTAATCTTTAATACTTATCTGAAAGTGACTGAAGTTCAAAAATCGGCACATATCTAAACTGCCAGAATATTATTCGATTATGTCTACTCAAAAATTTGATACAAAATTGAGAAAGTACAATCAGCGTACTTTCCTTTGTTAAACAAATTTATTTTTCGTTTAGTTCTAAAACTCCTGCCTGAAATATCCACCATGTTTTAACTTATTATACCCAAGCAACTTTAATTTTAATCCGTTGATTGCAATTTGGAACTTCCTAAAGTTGTATGTTTACATATTGTAAATTTTTAATTGTCCCTTTTAATCATTTAACACTACGAAATACATTTTGTATTTTGTACAAAATATATAATTTTTGTTTTGATTCAAAGTCTAGTTGATGCATCATGTAGTACGGTTAACGGATGTCAATATTTAGAGATATCATCATAAATACGTTCATATTAATGAATATTCTGAAAGCAAACCAGAGCCGCATTTACCTATAGGCATATAGGCAAAGACGATATTGAAGATACTCGTAAATTCATTGGATAAAATACACGGGTTGTGCCTAATTGAAATATAATAAAAATTCCAAATTAATTAGTAATTTCATCGATTTAAACTTTAGTTTTTTCAAAATTAAAACTGAATTATTTGAAAACGATATTGTTTATGTCCACAAAAACTATGGCTGTGTCAAAAAGGGTTAGTAGCAAGGCGATCGGTGTTAGCGTTTATGTAAGTGGCAAAGGTCATCGGTTTTTATCCTAGTAGAGGTAATTTTTTTTAATTTTAATTTCTTTTAATGAAAAATAATTTTATTAATAATTTTCTCAATAGACATACAATCAGTGGTTGGAGAAGAAAATCATCAGTTCAAAGATGGGACAGAATAGCTTTTTTGGGTTCACCTTGTGTAATTTAGTATATTAGTATTGTAGTATATTCGTGAATCATGAATAAATGTAAACTATTATGTCGGAACAATTTTATCATCTAATAATAACCTTGCCCAAATTAAAATTTATTTAACCAAATTATTACTAATGCGTTGCTGGAATTCAAAATAAATAAATAACTACTATACAAAAAGACTTAAATACAAAAACATTTTAAAAAAGAAGTAGAAAAAGAGCATGATACTTATATGTACGAGTATGTAAAAGATGACATTCAATTGTTCATTAATTAAATTAATTTATGAAATATGTGTGTCTCAAATTTAATTTTAATGAAACTTTCATTTTTGCATAATTCATGCGAAGTACCGCATATTTATAAAATTAAACGGAAAATTATAATGCAAATGAACCAATCAATAGCCATTTAATTTTGCCAATACTAAGTGATTGATGAATTATCTATCTAATTATCTATCTTATCTATTTTTAGTGTTCGTCAAGGCTGTAAAATAAAATGTAAGGTCTGTAATAAAGCTATTATTTTACAATTAAGGAAAATCATTGATTTTACGTTAGTGTCTTTTCGTTTAAAGTGTGGACCGGTGGCGCAGAAGAAGATCAGTAAATTGGTTAAAAATAATTTTTCTAGTATGTTTTCTCTTGATTTTTTATATTTCATTTTTCGGGATTTTTAATTTTCCGGATTATTATTTTCGAGCAATTCACATCAATTAAGAGACGTTTTATAATATTCAAATATTCTGATTTTCATTTTAGAGAAGTTCCTCCCCGTATAAATTATACGTGCACTTCAATTTTAAGTTCCCTTCATTTTTGTACACTAATCTTACGATTAGCGAATTAATTGGTTCCCGAAAAATGGCACGAAAAACTAGAAATTCACGAATGAGGTTTATTTTACATTATGCTACAGCGAAAGTTCGTAAAATGAGGTTTCGTAAATCGAGGGACTGGTATATTTACTTTATCTACTTTGTAATATTTGTATTTTTTCTCCATTGGCAAATCACCGACCCACTATTTTTGAAAGGCATGTTGCCCGTTTATCACCGCAAATACTTATAAACAACTACACTCCCTCCTTTATAAAACAACCTATCAAATATTATATTATGAATAAACCATGTAAAAATAAATTAAACTAGAAAGATCCTAGTAGAAAAAATAATGACGGTAAGAATAAATGTAAAAATACAATACAGCGCAACTACTGCAAATGTAAAACTTCAAAATTCGAGATCAAAGTCAGGACAAAGTTCCGTTGATCGTTAAACCTAAATTGGTGGCATTTTCTGACCAAGGTATTGGGTTATTGTTAACGTAAACAATAGGAGGACTTTATATGGCATATTTCGATAAAATCAAAGCCTTAAACTTAGATCTATTTAAGCAAATACTGGTAAACTAATCATTCAATTTTTGAAAACCGAGTTTATTTGGTTAAATTCTTTTTGTTTCTGGTAACATATATCTGACAGTCATCGGCATAAAAATTAAATTTACAGAATTTTTGTATTATTCGCCAAGTTTCATAATATAATCTACACAAAAGACGACCCGTTGTTTTCTGTCAGACAAAAACGAATAAAGGTTGATTTATATTATCCGTTCCTTTCAGTTCCTACGAGTATTGTGTCAGCCATCATCAATTTATATATTTTTCCAACAATGTTTGTCTGTATGTGTAGGAACGGAAAGGAACAGATTATATAATTTATTTTTAAGTTAGTTTTAAAACAGTCGACCAAAAACGATACCGTAACTTAAGTTTTTGAACAAGTAATAAATGGTTGGTGCAATCGAACGCCTTACTAAAATCTAGCAGCACGAACTGCAAATCTGTTTTGTTTATCTAAAGGCTTATCGACTAAACTAGCTAATGCAATAGCAGTACTATGACATTCGCAGAAACCTGATTGAATATGCAAATTTATAAAATTTGATATTTAAAACGTATTTTGTAATTTCAAAAGTTACGAGTCATTAAATTTGTTTTTTCAAATGGCAACTTGCCAAATTTGGTTTCAAAATTTTCACTTTCGTTAAATTTCAATATTTTCAATAAAATTTCAAATTGTGAAAATAAAATTCGTAAGCGGGATAAAAAACTTGAAAACTGGTTGATTACATCGAACGAAACTTTTAAATGATATAGATATCTACAAAGTTTGCTTTTAAATAAGTAAAATTCTGAAATGAATCTAAAATTTCAAAGGAATTAAATTACAAAAACTCATTAATAAAATATATTAATTTATATATTTTCTATTCGTTGTATTGCGGTCGAATCAGGCAAATGAGCAAAACGAAGTCATGTTCAAACTTATAGATTTTCAATTTGAAGCTAAAATTAAAAAAATAATATTTTGTCTATTTTTTAATATTGGTCGGACCCGGATGTGGATTGATGATATGTAAGGTACTGATCAGCTGTGCGAAGCATCTGAGATCATTGATAATAAATCACATTTGCAAATTGAGACTACAACAAAAGAAAGCTTTTCGAATAAATGAAACTTTTGCCTGTTTTTTTTAAATTTAACGTTTTGTAGTTTAAGAATTTGCAAATAATATTTTTAATTTCAAAATGGCACTGCTCTATTAAGTATCTCTTAATGTGCAATTGTTTCTGAAGTGTTATCTATATTTCTATATTTCTAGCAATTTTACTGTACACTTGTTTCTTTTTCTGCTAATTTTGTAATCCTCCCGTTTCATAATGTTTGTTAGTAAAGTAGGTGAGAATTTACGAAAGAAACTTCACAAATATAGGATGGGTCGGAGGCGAAGTTGATGGTTCATTATTTGTAGAAGTGGACTGTTTATTTGTATTTGTAAGTTAGTTATTTAAAATATGATCGACCTCTTCTTCTTTTTAACTCCAAATTGAATAAATTTATTTGGGTGACGTCCCAAATAAAGAATATTTTCAAAATTATGCTATAATTCAAATTCGAAGGATGCAACGGAATCAAATTTAAAATATTGTCGTTTTCAGCCTTTTACGTCATTTACCAACAAATTAAGTTCTAGTTGCCAATTTCCATTAAAGTATCAAACTGTTCTAACTTTGTGTTAAACTTGCTCCTTTAACATAAAAACTAATGTTGCCTTTCAATGACTGTAATTGAAAATGTGGAACTTATAAATATAAATAATCAATTACATACCGTAATTTTAAGATCTCTACGTATAAATGGTTTCAAAACGATACCAAATATACTGAATACAAGAAAATGTACACATAATTAAGAAAAATAAGATACATACATTGAAGTTACAATTAGTCCTAAATTCAATTAAATGAAAACATTAAATATTTGTTAATTACATTTCGTATAGAATTTATCAATTTATTTAATGATTTATTAAAAATATCAACTCTGTTATAACGAAAGAACAAGTCTACAAGCATCTGCTGGTAGTGTAAGTATCATTAGCTTATTTTTGAGCAACCTAATCAACCTTCATTCATTAATTTCGAATGTATTTAAGAAAAAAAGTGATTTGAAAACTATTATTTGGATGCCATTAGAGTTAGGCAATTGATAAACTTTTGACCACCTTGAATCTCTTGTTGAGCTAGCTTGACCATGAGGAAGTGTACTTCCTTTTTAGAGCTTCAACTGTGACTAAAAAAAATAAGATATGAAATTTGTAAATACAAACTGTCAAGTTTGTGAAAACATTTGGTGTGTTTGGATGGAAAAATATTTCCTTTAGTGTTAATATATTTGAAACCTTTTCCTTTCTAATATTTTTCTTCCATTTATTTGAAATTGCTTTACGTTTTCCTAATTTTTGCTTTGTGACATTTACTCTTTTCTACGTTATTTGTGGTATTATAAAATTAAAAATACCCAAACGACAGAGAGATCGAAAAGATCGACAATTTGCAAGACCGAAAGATCAGAAAGATAGCAAAATAGCTAAAATTAGGATGGAAGAAATTTACAAGACAACCTTTTTTTGATCTTTCGATTTTTGGCCTTTTAACCATTCTTTTTAGATAAGTTTCCATCGCCAGCCCCCAACGTAAGATCCAAAACCGCTTTATTTCTTACAACATGATGACATATTCAAATTTGCACAGATAATTACAGTGCCAAAAGTGCTCCCAAAAATTTTGTATTAATAAATTGCTGTACATGTAATAAAGATTTTTTTAAATGAATTTGAAGGCCGATTTCCATTCAAAGATTTTTGCAGATACGGATGTTAAACGAAAATTTCATTTTCTGTTAACACAAAAATTAAATTTAAACAAAATTATCATAAAACATTATAAATGTTTATTTTAAAGGAAAAGATGAAACTCGACTTCTGCACAAAAAAAAAAAAACGATGATTTTTGGGTTTGTTTCTCGGATTTCGATTAATTTTTTTGAGCAACAGAGTAATTTTTCTCTTTTTGTCTTTATAGTTTTTGCTATGTTGTGTTTGAACATTTTCGCGGACATCGTTGAATATGAATCGGCTACATGAAAAATTTAAAATATTAAGATCGCTGAAAATGTTTAATTGAATATTAAAATTTAGGATGTCTTTACTTGCCTTTTCAAATTATTTTGAACATTTTGGAAATATGAAAAGGAGAGAATACTAAAAATCGTTGCAATTAATACTGTAGTATATTTTTATTGGATATTTGTGTTTTGTTATCATTTATTTATTTACATTCAAATTATTTTGTAATTTTCGTTTTTGTAAATATTAAATTTTTGATATTAAATAGATTTTGTATTAAATTTTTATTACAGAAATATTAATATTTAATATAATATTTATTTTTTCTTAGTTGTAAACTTCTTCAATAACAATACATTTTGGTATATAAAGTACATATAAGAGCATTTAATAAACTACATTTAATATACATATTATATACAATGTATTATGTATGTATATATGGGTCGTTCTATTTTATTTCAGAAAGGTTCGAAGTCGTCTTCCTCAATTTCAATTTTTTTGATTTTCGTCGTGTTCCTTATACAATAGAAAAAATAGGACGCTAGATTCGGTTTTAGATTTGTGACCTTCTGTGGTCTCATTATACGGCTTTGAAGATGGAGCTTTTTTTGCACTTTATTTATATTTTAGTACATATGTGTATTTTTGCATATTCTACGGGAAAAAGCATATTTTGGCATATTTATATTATTTGCTTACTAATTGCTCGGTGCTAACACACATCAGGGCTACAGAATTTATTAGAGATATTCAGAATATTTCACTCAACCAAAAAGGAGGTCCACGTAAATGTAGAGTATACATTTTAGTTTCACTAAAACACGCTTAGGCTCACTGAGTTTTGAGTATTTTGCTTTCAGCGCTTTTAGAAATGTAGAATCTACATATTTTCGGTAGACTCTACATGTATTATATATATTTCACATATATACAACATTAAAAAGCTGCTATAATTTGCCAGCTAAAATAATATCTTATTTTCATTAAAATTATTAGATAATTTTAATTGTATCGTCGTATTTATCAAAGTAATAACAAACTATTTGGATGTTACCCGCACAAAGAAATTATTTATTTCATGTTTAAACCCAACATATACATATTTATGCAATTTCTTTCCCTGTTGTAAGTAGACCGGGAAAAGATAATTCAAAAATTTAAACAGTTAGGTTTTAAAAACACATTTTAGTCGGAATGACGGTTTGGTTCTTTGGCCGCCAAAATACTCAATGAACAAATTCTTTTCATATCAGATCATTTTGACGAAAATATTCAAGCTTTCATCAAAAGCACTTTCGAATATGTTAATTTCCACTGAGAAATGTTTTCATTTTATTTTTCATGGAAACAGGATCCACACTGTGCAAAATATATAACAAAAGTTATTTCCATTTAATAAATTAAAATAATTTACTAGATGTAATTGGTAGCATTTTTTCATAGAACGAGAAGTGATCAATAAATTTTTCAGATAAAAGATAATTTACACATGGTTCGAAAAGAAATAATGGCAGAACTTTGGCAAAATATGTGTCGTAGAAGCTGACAGCCGTACCATTGTTCCGAATAATCTCTTCCTGCTACTTTATTCTTAAAATCATGTTAAAGTATAGAAATTTGTGGAGGTACAGGTTTGGTGCAGTACAAAATACTTGCAAAAATGTGTATCGTGACTGCCTCAAATTAGTAACAGCTCAGAATTCATTCAGAAATCTCTGATTTTTTAAGTGCCCGATATGCCCTATCCCATGTACGACCTATCTGATATCGTAATTCGCTTACCTGTTTAATTTCCAGAGTTTAACGGAAATTATCAAAAATTGTACAACGATTAACTTTGGCAATTCTAGGAGAACAATTACTGTTGGTATGAACACCAAATGTTATTTATCTAGCAAATGCTATGAAGCTCTTATTATTTGCTATTCTTACCACCAATTAAATTTAAAAAAAAATTATCAAAATAGTTAACCAACTGTTGTTTTAATAACTAATAATAAAAATAACAATTGAATTTTTTTTAAATGCCTAAGACAACCAACATAATATTTTTCTGTCATTATAACAAATATATTCTTTTAGTTACAAATTTTATTTTAAAAGAAAAATATTGTTTTGGTCATTTTAGATTTTGAAATATTATTTATTTTTAATGCTATTTAGTTATTAAAATAAAAGTTGTGCAATAATTGTTAATATTTAGCTATTAAAGATATCTAAAACTTGTAATCGCCTATGCTGACTGCAACCCACCTAATATTTGAAATTCTCAATTATGTTTCATATAATTTATTGTGTAATACGTAGACAAAGATAACCATTTGTCACATCCGCCCGTTTATGTCGCTGGAAAGGTTGAGCCTTCTTCTTCCAAGCAGTATTTATTTTTTTTATGGATGAGTAGCTGTAACCTCTTCAAAATAAAACATCTAGGTACAATAATTTTGCCTAAAGTACACTGTAACTCTACATTCAAAAATTGTAATATTTAAAATTTAATTTTTCAAAATGTATAAAAGCTCCAATTTTAATCCGTGTAATGGGGCCAACCGAAAGATACAAATGATAGAAATCAAAAAAATTGGAATCAGTGAGATTGACTTAGGTTAAAATATCCTGAAATAAAATGAAATGACCCATTTACGAGCATTTATTTAAACAATACATTATAGTAAATTTTTTATATATGTTTTGTTTTATCAAGATTCAAGATATTATAACATAACAAGGTAAGATCAGTTGTTGGTAAGATCAAACACATTTGGTTTAGATGGAAAACGCCATACAATAACAATTTTTGTACATAAACCACATCTGTGGAATTTTTGTTTGAATATTTTTTTAATTTTATGTTAATACTTTTTTGGGAGTTGGTTACTATAGGTAAAACAATCGTTTTTTAAATAACAATTTAGTAATAAAAACACGAATTAAATAAAGGAACAGCCTACTCTAGAATTAGTACTACAGTAGTAGTTGCTGAAATTTGTTATTTTTAAACAACCGTAAATCACATTTCTTTCAGTTGTGTCACTTTTCGAATATATGGTATGTGCGATACTCAACACGAAAAATAATTTAAATCATCATTTACTCATGTAAATTTGAATGATCCGACTGAAATTTTGTATCGAATCCGTATATCCGATTTTTAGTTTTGTAACCTTTCGATTAGAAGAAGAAACCTTTCGATTAGAAGAAGGTTTAAAGTAACCTTTTAATTAGTAGAAGGTTTAAAGTAACCGCTGTTATTTCAACGGGGTTTCAAACTACGTAAATTCGTAAATTATGACATTTTTTTTTGAAACGAGGTAACCGCAATGCGAAAGATTGCTTTACATAGCTATTAAGCGTGCGAGTATCGCGGTTAAGGCGCTTACAAGGAAAGTGTCGACTGTAAATTTGTGGGTAATTTTTAAACAGATGAATTTGTCAGAAAACAATTTTTTAGTAATTTTTCAGTATAAGAAGTTATTCAAAATTTTGTGTCGACTGTTCTTATGGAAGCACAGCTTCAAGTATAAAACATTCTATTGTTATTTATATTGATATAATTTAAATATATTTTTATTATGCGTTTGTCTATTATGTTTTTGTATTCTTTTTGTTGGCACAAATAATTTTTTTAAATTTTATTGTAGTTTTAATATACATTTAGGTGTTTTTATTTAAAAATAGTGATATTTCTAATTTAACAATGGATTCATAATTTTATTAGGACACATTTAACTATTTGTATGATTTTGTTTAACGTTATATTATTAGGTCAAGGCAACAAATAGTAAAGGCAGCCTGATGTTTACACTAAATATGAACAAAACAAAAACAATTTACTAGTATGGGTTCATGTCAAAAATATTTTTTAATTAGATGGAATAGTTCTGAACAAAACTGCATTGAAAAACCTGATTGCGGTACCTTTCTATTTACTACCTTAATTTTAATTTTTATTCATTAACACAGAAATTATAATTTATTTAAAATTAAAAACTAATATTAATTTGTTTTAATTTATTAATTTTTTGAATCTTTAACTTTTGTTTTATAAAATAAATTAAGGCGATCGCATTATTACTATTATTTGATTTTAATTAATAAATTAAAATCTTTGATTCAATTATAATAAAAGAAAATTTAATTTAATAATATTAATTTTTATTTTTAAAAACCACAAAAATTTAAATAATTTCAGTAAAGTAAAATTATTTTATTTTTGATTTGTGTATATTTTCAATTTTTATTTAATTTCGGCGGAAATAAAAATTCAAAATTCCCTTTTCTTATAATTTACGAGTACCTATGTATTTACATTTTATTTTTATAATATATAACTATGTATTTACAAATTATTACATTTATTTTAAATTTAATTCGTAGGACATCTTTAAAATATACATATTATTTATATTTTGTATTAAATTTTCTAATTTTAAGTATAAAGCTTGTACCTTTATAAAGTTTTATACGTCTTTTAATTAATAGTTATATACAGAATAAACAAGACTAATATTATTGAATATATTTTGAATTATATAAATTTATGTACATACATACATAAGTGTATTTTAAAATCGACTACCACGGTAGTAGCTCGATGAACGATGTGCACCAAATAATATACGTTTGAATGCTTGACGAAATTCAGGACTAAATATTGTATAAATAACTGGATTTAGAGTTGAATTAAAGTATCCGAGCCATAAAAATAAAGATGCTATAGAATCGTTTATTGAGCATGAATCGCATAATGGTAATAGTAGCGCCATTAAAAAAAATGGCAGCCAACATATAACAAATGCGCCTGTTATTATCGCTAATGTCTTCGCAGCTTTACGTTCTCGCTTTGCTTCGAGTGTTTCTTTTCGTTTCGTTACTTGTGATTGTGGATTTGAGATACTTGATATATTTTGATTCAGATTTTGTTGATGTGATTGATGTGACGGTTGCACTGGTGTTGATACCTGACTAATAATTATTTGATTATTTAAATTTTGATTACTTTGATGAACAACCTGACTTTGTACAATTAAATTTAATTGATTTGTGTTTATTGTTTGATTATTATTTTTTGAATTTGAAAGATCGCAATTTGTTTCTAATATTTGTTTTTTATCTACTTCTTGTGACACTGTGTTAATTTGTTCCTGAATTTCTATTTCTTTCACGGATACGTCCTGCGGTATTTCCCTCTGAGTCAGGACATTTGGTGTTGGTAAACCTTCTACCTCTGTATTAAATGCTGTAGTTATTTCAAGTCCTGTTCCGTTTAAATTTCCCTGACCACTACTGCCACCATTTCCACTAGAATTTACTATTTTACTTTTATGCTCATTTGAGCTATCTTCCGTATCTTCAACTGTATTTACTGTATTAGTTGAATTTCCTTCAACGAGACCAAGTGATGAAACCGCTGATCTTCCTTGAGTTGTAAATTTTGATGCTATTCTGAACCTTAAACGTGTTTTTATTTTGGGTTGGATAGCAGTCTACAAAAAATGAAAATATAACTCAATTTAATAAAAATATTCTTATATTAATTCAATTTTAATTGGTTTAAACTGGTGATGATTATACAGGGGTAAAAGTGACTCGGTGGTCTATTCTTAATTAAAAGTTTGTAGCATCAGAAAATAGTTCAAATATTTTATGAACAGCATTTAACGTTAGAGTCTTAAGCAATTGCCCCATTGACAATTTTGATTTCTTTGAAAGAAAACAAATGGTTCAAATCATCCGAATTTACGTCTAATGCCAGAGCCTTCTAGAGTATAGAGCCATAATCTTAATGACGTATTTGTTAGAAGCTTTTTTAGTGGTATAACTTTTCACTGATTTCCATAGGAATCCATAGTAAAAATAGTGTTTTTTAGCTTCAAGTTTTTCAATGAAAAAAGCAAAAATATTATAAAATGTTTATATAAAAGTTTTCTACATATCTTTAAGAACAATATACAAGAAGGCCATATTGGAATTAAGTAAATATTAATTGCAGAAATATTAAAATTAAATTATTTCTAAAATATATTTTTTCGAACTTTCATTTTGAAAAATACATCAAAGTTGGGTCTGACAAATTAAAATAATACTTGCTAAATTTATCTTTAGTCTTACTAGTGTACGTAAGATGTCTAAAATGATTACAGAAAAATACGAAAAAAAATTATTTAATCGCAAAATTATCACACGTTCCTATATTTTGTGAATTTGTTTTGCTTTTCCTACAATTTTTGAACTTGAAATTTCCCCAGGTGGAAATTTTTGGTACGATTTTTCCAAATTTTTACGGCCATCACTGCCATCTATGTAATGTATATTGACTTAATGACGAAACGAATCGTAGTAAGCTTTTATTTCAATTTGACCAGAATGCTGTTGTTATGAAATTTTTTTATATTTTGGTTTAAATAATTCAATTATTACAAGAAAATGAAAACGATTTACTTAAACGACATTCATATATGTTGAAATTCAAATATTTATGAAAGAATTTCAGAAATCATAATTAAGAATTTGCAACGTTTTCATTTAAAAATTTCTCTTAGGAAAAAAAGTGATTTCCCATATGTTTTGTGTATTTTACTATGAAAAGTTTCGTTTTTTCCTCGTTTCTAATTCCCTTATAAAAGCTCAGATTTTTTGATTATGGCTCTATAAAATACAGGGTACTCTGCTAATGCCCATTGCCGTGGGATAAAGCTTTATGTAAGCTATCTTAAGAATAAAAAGTAATACATAAAATCAGGATAACCAAATTTCTTCAATACACTTTACATTATCACTTTACTATTCTACTTGCCGATTATATTGGTTTATTCATATGCCAGAGGCGTGTCCTGTTTAGTAGAAATGTTTAAATTACTCGGTGTCTACACTATGCAATTCCACTGATATTTTCTATATGTGTATATTATACACATTTTGACTCTATTGGCAAATTATCAGCAGGCTATTTCACGAAATTATATTAGTAAAATATTAGGAAATATCATAAAAAAGTTGTTTTGTTTTGCTATTTGAAATTGCTCTCAAGCTGACAAAATGTCTTTTAATACGGAAAGTACAATGCGATTAATCGATTTGTACCGAAAAAATGAAATATTATGGAAGATAACCCATAAAAATTACAGACGGGTCGACATAACAAAATCTATTTTACAAAATATAGCAGACGCCGTAAATGTTGAAGGCGTTAGAAGAAAAATAAGGAATCTTCGAAATCGCGAAAAGGAACACAAAACAGGATAATTCAGTAGATAATTAAGGTATATTGATGGTTAAGTGTTTAAAATTTATAGAAAACCGAAATGCGTCTATAGAAATATTGTAGAGAATATCTAATCGAAATCTCCGTACTCAATTTCAAAGATATCTCGGCTGTAAACAAAAGTCTTAAAAAAAACAGAATTCTGAAAACTCATACGATTTTGAATGACTTTTATTTTCAAAATCGTTTTCCTGACAAATTGAATTTCCTCAATTTTAGACATACATATGTATATCTCCTTGTGCAATATTCCCACAGTATATCGATAATTTTCACAAAATTTCCAGTTTGTTTCTTAGCATTTAGTGTTTTCTGTTTATTTAATACGATTTTTAGATAGCCCTAGTACGTACCTGTACATAGTATTAATATGAATCTTTTTTTTTTACAACAATACATAATTACAATACATAATCTTTTTTTTTTTTACAACAATACAATTCAGTAGTTCAGAAGTTATTCCAATTCTACAACTTTTATTCAAATGTGTGACCTTGAATATTATTTTAATTTGCTAGTCGTGGCTACAGTTCAAAATGCATATAAATTCAAAAATAAGTGATTTTTTTCGGCCAACTCTCCAATCGTTTCAGAATGGTTTAGAATTGACATTGGTTCTACCGAGTTGAAAAGAAATTAATGCAATTTTTTAAAACAAATTACGAACAAATCAGAAAGATTTTAAACGTCAATTTGATTTTTCGAGAGATTGGAAAAGTGAGTTGCTAAGTGAGGGCTATACTCTAATGAAGATTTAATAGAATTACAAAAATCTGATTTAATCCTTTAAACTTAAGGCTAGTTTCCTTACCTGATTATTGTTATTCGACTTTAAAACTGCTTTTGGCCGTCGTCTGTGAATTCGTTTTCTAGCTGTTTGATAAATTTTCCAATATAAAACTAAAATAACTAACAAAGGAACGTAAAATGTACAACATGTTGCAAACACCTAAAATTAATCGATGATATAGTATAAAAATTTGCAAAGAAAAAAGCTAAGCATTATTTAGTATCTCACCTGATATGAAATGTCCTGTGAAACCATACATTTTTGTTGTTCAATTCGTTGCAAATACTCTGGGTCTTTCCATCCGAATTGGGGTGCTAATGAAACAATTACGGCTGCAAACCAAACCAGAAAAATCATCATAAAAACTCGACGGCTTGTTCTTGAGTGCATATAATCAACATTTGTTACCGCCCAATATCTGAAATAAATAAGCCAATATCAAATGAAAATAAATAATCTAAACCGTTGTACTACTTGTTTAGTCCGCTAAACCCAGTTTTGATACGATATGAGTACTTTTTTTAATTAACCTGAACTAGCTATTTATATTTGAGAATTTATTATTTACATTTTATTGTCATCGAAAAAGACATAGCGGAAATTTTCTATAATCGCGAATTATTTTTTGCTGTTGGTAATTGAAAACAAAATTATACTGCCGACAAAGACTGTGATAAAATATTGACATATGTTGAATTGCTTTGGTAAAATTAGTAATTTTAGCTGTTTTAGAAGTGTCCAAATCAACAGCGACATTTCTTTAAACCAATTCAGAACTAATCTGTGTTATGGCTCATTATAATCAAAATGTTGTGTTTTATTAAATAAAATCTTGGAATTTTTCTTTGGAATATATTTTAACCTACTTATTACTAGCCAAGTTAGGTTCGCAGAGAAAAATAAAGTTAAATTGGATTGTCTACCAATTCAAAATCATTTGAAATAACGTCTATCTACTTCAGGTTCGCATAAGGAAATAGTAAAATACATTCAAATTACACTGCATGAAAGTGAATAAAAATCTGTGTTTTATAGAAATAGTGTAAAGAATACGTGGGATTATTCTGACCGCATTGCACAGAAATGTGCTTCATATACTTCTAACTATCATCACTAAACACCCCAAATATATCTTATTTTATCCTAATTGAAATTATCAAATCGAGCTTTTACTGTATTCACATCTCAATGAATTGATTTTATTTTTAATCAACTTGTTGTCAGCGGTTGTCTAAGATGGATGCACCTAATGGTTAATTAGAATTTAAAATAGAATATTTTTTGTTTCTTAGAATACTAAATCCAATTTGAAATTATAAATGATATCTAGAAATAGTTAAAACTCTTACCTATCAGTTGCAATAGCGACCAAATGTAATATTGATGCGGTACAACAAAGTACATCACAGGACGTCCAAATATCGCATAGTTCTGGTCCTAGAATCCACCCACGGCTAATCTTTAATAATTTAATAAATCGCATTAATCATAAATTTAAAAATTCAATTGTTTGTTCAATTCACTTCATAAACAGCACCGAGTGGCATTACCAAACATGCCACAAATAAATCAGCAACAGCCAATGATGCTACTAAGTAATTTGCCACATTCTGTAAATTTCTTTCTAGTATAATGGCTGCAATTACAAACACATTTCCTAGAATATAAAAAAATACGCCAAATTATATTGTTTTATAAGTAGTTAAAAATATGCATATGTACATTACCTATCACTGTAATAAGTATCATTAATCCTAGTATTATTGAAATTACAGCCATTATAATTAATTCACCTACATCTTCATCTCCGTTTAAATTTGTACCATTCGTTATTGGTTCAGTGGAACTATTATTAAATAGTGTTGAATTGTAAAATACAATAGAGTTATTTGTAAAGGTTGTTATATCCGCATTTAAATATGAATCCGGACTTCCACTATCGATAAATACGTAATCATATACATCTTAATTAGTTAAAAGTTTTTTTTTTTTGTATAAAGTGTAAGTAACATTATCCAACCATTGTTGAGTATCATTATCAGCAAACAAAGAAAAAGAAAGACAAAAGACAAATTTAAATAGTAAACAATTAGGTATTTATTGAATTATATAAATGTTTTGCATAAATCAAAAGTAGATAAATAAATAAAACAGTAACATAAAAATGCCCTTAAGCTTCATTAATTTTTAAATTGTGAGAATATCAGTTTATTTTTACAATAATCATCAGGCTTTGACCCGATTGACCTGAGAGATAAGTTAACATAAGCACATTTACTCTATCTTAATATGTCGTAATTGACAAAAGCTCTAATAGCTTATTCTACCAACATAATTCAACAAATTCCAATTTCCATTTGTAGATTCCTATAATCCTAAATTGTTTAAATTCAAAATGTTAAACCTTGCAGTTTTAAAAAAAATTTAATTACCATTAATTCATAAGCAATTATTAAACAATTTTTTTCATTTTAAACAAATTCCGCAGTTCTTAGAAATCTATTTTAATCTAATCGAAAAATAAAAAACGTGACTGGACATCTTGATCGTTCATGTTACTGGTTTTATAGTTTTTACTAGATTAAGAATAATTTGAAGTTAACCGGCCAAACAATATAGTGATGAAAGCTGCGGCGTTTCTGTAGGAAGGTACCGAATCCCGGTAAAGAACACATTTATCACCCACTGTCTAGGTACAGAATTCATGGGCCGATTCACTTTCATGTCAATAATGTCAATATTTGATAACAAACAAGTCTTAATTTCGATAATTTCAATGCCATTCTCACCATGCTAAAAGTATTTAAACTGATTAATAGAAAAATGGGCGGTTCTTTTTGTCGTTTGAATGAGTTTATTGGCTTAAAATGATTTAAATCCAACGTGCATCAACCTATAATCAACCTAGATTAACCGTGAAAGATTTTTTTTCTTTGCTGACTAATTTGACTAATTGGATCGGCCATCAAAAAATTGCTGTATTTATACAGACAATAATACTCTAAAAAACAAATTTCTACAATATTTGTATTTACTTACCTTTCATTGTGTTTGTTATTGGTTCTAAGATGTCATTCCGTTCACCTTTAATACTGGTAACCAACAAATTTCTCAGAACGTTATCGGAAAGACCCGTATTGCTGTTAATAGCTCTACTATTGATGCGATTATTTGGCTGGGAAGGCGGCAAAACTTTTATTAAATCCATAATTTATGAATTATTTTTATCTTTACTTTCTTCCTGTGTTTGATTTTTGGTTTTGTTATTGGAATATAAATGTTCCTTTCGCCTTATTTTGTTGACTTTATTTAAAAATCGTTGGTTTTAGACAACTTATACATCATCCGTCATGTGATTATATTTTTACTTAACAGATAAAAGTAACAAACGATCAACATAATACAAATAGAAACTATTGTAGATTAAATTATAAATCCGAAACATAAAAAAATATTTCAAAAAAAGAAATCGATTACACATAATAAAACATAAAATAAAAACAAGCTGACGGAAGTAATTCAACTAATATAATAATATTGTCAAATATTATTTAAAACAAATAATTAATTTAAAAAATAATAATTCTGCGTTATGGAAAGTAAAAACTGTGTGGGGCTTTTGCCCCGCATTTATTTTTCACAAGATCATCTGAAAATAAAAGAAAATGAAACTAATTAACAGGTATCAATGGGATGAATGCTGGCAATGGAATCTAACTAATCCCATTATAATACATATTCGATATTTTGTACGACAAGCGAATTTGAATGTTTTATCGAGATTGTTGGCGAAACTTCGATGAGTATTTTTAATTTTGTTTTATTCCAAAGAATGTGCCGAAGTAATTTTGCAGCCTTTAGCAGGAAAATAATAATATAGATTATAACGATGTTATATTGGATAAATATAGTAGTCCCGAAAAATAGTTTGTTAAAAATCTTGCAAATATGTACTTTCCTTGTTGTATCACTCAATTTATGCACGCTATTGGTTAGCACAAGTCATTGGTTACAAAAACTATAGAAACATTGTTATGATTTTATTTAAATAAATCAAGTTCATATGTATCAGAATATACGGTATTTGCTAACAAAGTTCCGTTGTGTACTTAATAAAAATATTTTTAAAATTTTTATCAACTATACAAATAAAATTTTATTTAAGTAGAAAAACACTATTTTACCAATATCTTTTAGTCACGTCCAAGTAAAAATCAATACATATATTCATACAAACACAGTTCTAAGAGAAAATTATTTTTTTTCATTGCTATATGAAACCTGGAATAGAAATGAAATTAGAAACGAAACCTTCAATTTTTCGAGTTATGTAACTACGTGTTTACCTTTGAATTACACACATATGTAAATGTATAAAAATATACATTCAGAGCCATTAGAAGTCTCCTTGGAATAAAAAAAAAGTTGGCACCTTCTTTAATTAAGATGGTATTCATTAATGTGTATCGAAATAATCCGATATGAAATAATTACGCAATAAGACCTAAATTGAAAATACAACAACTAGAAATCAAATTCTGTTGTCAATATTTTGCCTACGAATTCTCTTTTACATACATATATAAAAACGAACACCTGGAAAATCAAGAAAATTGATTCTGGATTTAACTTCACGCTTAGCGGATAAACGTATTTGTGCCAAAACAATCATTTGTCTTAATTAGACTTATAAGTATCACATTTATCAGTTTTTAATTAATAAATTTTGAAATTGACAAGGGTTGCTCAATTCACAACTACTTAAAAAATAGTATTAAAATAGACATTAAAAATAAGATAAAATTGATGGAAAAAATTTAATTTTCAAAGAAAGATAGAACCTGATTTATTTAAAAAAAATACGCATTAAAATTAAAATTAAACAATCGTACGTAACAAACTTTGCCAACGGCTACCTTGTTGTTGTTTAATATTATGTATGAGTATGTTCAAAGCAACCTTGATTATACCAGAGCCTACTATATAAATAAGAGCCTCCACTATTGACTGTATTTTTTATTAAGCTTAAAATAAGGTTTTAATATAAAACTATATGGGAAAACGAATATTTTCGTTTACTGTTTTTATATGAAATTGTTCATAAAACATGTAATTTAATTTGATTGAAAATTCGGGTCATAAAAATGTTTATTTCTTAGTAAAAATAGTCTTCAAAAATAAGGTATTCTTGAACTTTAAAATGTTGTTGTTTTTGTAATATATGTACATATGTCATAAACTCATAACTCGAAATTTAGAAACAATACAATAATCATCTCTTTCATTATCTCTATTTAAATTTGAATTCGAATATTTTGCTGTTGTTATTTTGAATTTGCGAAGCATGCTAGATTGGTTTGATTTTTTGTTTTCTTCATGCTCATTGTATTGATTTAATTTTTTCTGTTTGACTCTTTTTGATTTATTTTAATTTCGATTGCTGAGCGGAGAAGTGTTGTCTTTTTTCTTACCATTGGTTTTAGATGTGGATAAATCATAACGTCATTAAATTGAATTTTCCCTTTTTAATACATATTGTTATTGTTGTAGAATGTTTGTTAATTTAATTTCCTTATAATCTTTTGTTTATTGCTGGAAAATTGGAAAATTTGAGAACATGTGTTTTAAATGAGTCATTGAGTTATTTTTTAGCGATTTCAGAAAAAATTATTTAACTGGGTTTATCTTTTTATTCATTAAATTATAATTTTTAATTAAACTAAAACTGTTAAAATAAAGGAGAATAGTTTTCTTTATGTGATAGTTTATTTTATTTTAACAAATAAGTACTACAGTTTCGGGCATTCGCCCTTTGTCAACTTTTCTATTCTAATTTAAATTACGCTAATTTCATTTTTATATAGTCATATAACGCGTTGTTCGGCATTTGGTGGTTGAGTAATGATGGATTATTTTTGTGCATGTAGATTTGTATTTCTTCCATCCTATTTAATGTTTCTCCTTTCCACATTCTGTGTATCACATTTAAATTATTATTGTAGCTGGTGTATGTGTGTTGTTGCTGTGTTGTTGCCGTGTGAGATGCTGTGCATAATTCGACTTGTTCGTATTTTTGCCGATTTCTTGCGTGTGTTCTTTGAAGCGAGTTTGAAAGCTCCTCCCTGTTTGGCCTATATAACCTATAAACACCTGTTTCACATTCTACTATTGTTCTTGTGTTGGCTCGGTTTTCGATTTTGTATGACATTTTTACTTTGCAGTTTGTAAACATAAGCAAAAATATTTTTGTGTTATAAAAGTGATTATTATTAATACGTGATAATTAAATTTTTGAGAAGTTTTTATAAACGTCCTTTTGAAAAACGTCAGTAATATTTTTTTGATTGTGTAGTGACATCTAGTGGCAAACGCTCTGTACTTTTTCTTTTATCGTGTTGCCTCTTTCGGAAAACATGATCTATTGTTATGTATTTTTTGTTCTTTTCTTTTTTCTCTTTTTCAAAAGTGGTAAATGTTCTTAACTGTTCTTTGTATTTGAATTTTTGGTTAATGTGTTGATCATATTGTAATTGAAACCGTTCATTTTTTCGATGTGCATTATGGTATTGATTTCTTCTTCGTAGTCAGTTACGTTCATTGGGATTTTATTTGCTCGAGCGATCATATGTTATGTTGCCATTTTGTGTTGTGTTGGATGGTTCGACGTGTTGTGAATTGTATGATCCGTTTGTGTGGGTTTTCGATAAATTTTAAAATTGTGTTTATTATTTTCGTTTTTTATACAGATATCCAGAAAATTAATTTGACTATTTATTTCTGTTTCTGATGTGAATTTAATTTTTAAATGTATATTATTGATGTAGTTGTGGAGGTTACTTAGTTGCCTTTGAGTTCCGTTGAATAATAATAGAATGTCGTCAACATATCTGTGCCAGTATACGATACATTTCCTCTTGTTAGATGTACTGAATATATAATTTTGTTCGAAATTATTTATGAATATTTCAGCTAACGTACCTGACAATGGATTTCCCATCGGTAGGTCATCACATTGCTTAAAGTATTTTCCATTAAATTGAAAATAGTTCTGTTTAGTAATAGTTTGTAGAATGTCTATTGCTTGTTCTACTTCTATTTTATCACTTACATTTTTGTTTAATAATATGTTTGTTTAAGTTAAAGTTTCGTTAACTGGGATATTTCCATACATGTTTGTGATGTCGAATGAGGTGAATTTACTATTGTTGGGTATATTATACTGTTAAAGTTGGCCGAAAGTTGCCAGCCGAAAGTGAAAAGTCGATACTGCAGATTCTGTTAGTCCACCCGAAAGTAAAACAAAATGGTAATGTAGATTGTCTAATCCCAGACGAAATTAAAAAGTCGATAATGCAGATTATGATATTAACATTCCAGCCGAAAATAAAAAAATTAGTAATTATCAGCCGAAAGTAAATAGGATACATGGATTTAAATAAAAAATTTTATAAATAGTTTCACGTGTAAAACTTTTCTTAACCTGTTCGTAGAAAATATCGGAAAATCAGAAGAATCCACAAAATTGGAATAAAATCAGCCTCTAGAGTGCATATCTGAAGTTGAATCGATTTATGTGATTTGGCAATAGCTATCGAATGAAAAAATTCTGTTCAAGTTTCCCTTGGGAAATCTCGGAAAATTCGATGTTCCAAAAATCATTAGAAAATTTGTATAAAATCAGCCTCTAGAGTGTTATGTCTGGAGATGAATTGCATTGATTTGACTTGTCAATGGCTATCGCAGGAAAAAAAATTCAGTTCAAGTTTGACGTGAAAAATCTCGGAAAATTCGATTTTCCAAAATTTTAAATCCCGAGATTTCCCACGGGAAACTTGAACTGAATTTTTTTCCTGCCATAGCTATTGACAAATCACATCAATGCAATTCAACTCCAGACATAACACTCTAGAGGCTGATTTTATACAAATTTTCTAATAATTTTTGGAAAATCGAATTTTCCGAGATTTCCCACTGGAAACTTGAACTGAATTTTTTTCCTGCGGTATCTAACACCATTTTTTCTGTGGATTCCTATGGAAATCAGTGAAAAGTTATACCATTAAAAAAGCTTCAAAAAAATACGTCATTGTGATTATGTCTCTATACCCTAGAAGGTTCTGGTATGCTACGTTGTAAAAATGTATTTAGAAAATAGGAAAAATGGAATTACAACTGATAAAATTCTAAAATGATCAGTTATGATATAACTTGGCTAAATTATTGGGGAAAAGAGGCCAATTAGAAGGAACTTGGCTATTTCTTAACCGATGATGAAATTCGATATGTACAATAGAAATGGATGCTAAAACGATTTATAGATGAAATTTGGAACATGGCCAATAGGATTGGACTTGGCTATTTCTAAACCTAATATGATGAAATTTAATATGTACACCGGAAATGCTCGAATATGGCCAATTAGGATAGTACTTTCCTTTTTCTTAACCAATAATGATGAAATCCAATATGTACGATGGAAATTTAATTCCATCGGATTATAAATTAGATTTAGATAAAGTTCTGGATTAAGGCCAGTTAATAATACAGTTTAATATAATCATAATTGCATCGTCAATCTTGCAGAAAAGATCAAAGAGTTTTTATCGTTCTTATCATTTCCTCTGCCACAAAATTTTAAAATATTTACAAATGGGATTGTATATCTACAGTTTCTTCGAGGAACAAGTCAAAGAATTGTTATCAAAAAAATTTTCTAGCAAATATTATAATTTGTCCAATACTTAGCAAGTTTATAACAATTTTGTCAATATTAATTTAATTCGTTTTATAATATAGATCCTAAAATATAGGCCGACAAGACGCATGACAAAAGTTTTCAAAAATATGTATGCTATTTATTCTCATACTCTCTCATTTTTTTGTTTCCTAATTTTAATTTTATTTTAACTATATAAATTTTAATTTAATCGTTTTAATTTTGAATCGTTTTGTATATTAGAAATTACATGAATTAATTAATATTCAATAAAAAAAAAATTAATAAAATAAAATTAGCTTACACACAGAGCTGTGTGAATATCGTGAAGAAGAAAAAATTGTAAGAGAGTTCATCTGTATTAGTACGATTCGCTAGTACTTAACCCAAAGCACATTCTGTATATATATAGAATGTAAATTGTGGTATAATCAGTCCAGTCGCCGCGGCCTGATGAGAAGATTGATTTTTTTATAATCATTAGCTCATCAGTTCGAAACTGGATTGAATTCTCTTACAATCTTCGGAACATATTAAAATCATATAATTAAATAAATAGAATTTTATCTATTAGCCAGTTTCGTTGAATTACTGTTCGTAAATACTAATATACTTCTTGTGTTAATAAAAACACAATTAAAATGGTCTAATCACCGGTAGTATATTAGCAATTAAATGGATTAATTAACATTCAACAAAAAAAATTAATAAAATCAAAATATATCTCAAAATTTGTTAAATAGTCAGGAAGTTTCAAAGTATTTATTAAATTATTACGACAACATTTTATAGATCTTCTAAATTCAAATTTGTTTCACTCTAATCGTATAACTTAAACTATTTTTCTATTAAACTGAGTATTTTATAAATTTCAAATTGAACTCAAGTTACTTTAGAAATCGTTATAAAATAATTTTTTTTTTTTTTTTTTTGAAATTATAGTATAAATTGTAACCTTGAAATAAAAATTAAGCTAAAAAACCAACAAAATCATTTCATTATAAACTTAAAGCTTAAAAAAGTGAATTAAACATGTAATAAGTTTTCTCTAAATCCATCCCTTCAATCTGTCCACATCTTCTTTGATTGTAATTCGCCCCTTAAGTAGGTCTAAAATTGTCCTTTTTTAGTTTTATTGATACACGTTTTGCGATTGGGAGGGTTTTGTTCAGTCTTTCACTTTTACCAATACATGAATTGAATTTATTTTGTAATTTATCGTGAATTTTAGGCTAACCATTAGTTTGGGTTGCTATACTTTTTTACAATGGACTTATCCGAAAGTTCGATAACACTCAGAAAATAAGGTTTGTATCATTTGGAAGCTTGATCCAAACCAGACGTTTAAGTTGAATGTTACATCAAAACCAACCTCATATACAAAGCCATAAGGTGAAAAATGCAACTTAAAACATGGGGGGCACAAAAAAATCTACAGAATGGATGGTTTTAGGCCCGATTCTGCATTCCAAAATTTTATTTTATGTTATGTTAATTCTGTTTATTCAGTAAATTCAAACAGGAAGCGAAGAAATAAAATAACATAACATGTATTTTAACGTATCAGAATCGGGCCTATTATCAAAACTCCCTTTTTTATGCTTATACACAATCTAAATAATTTAAGCTGGTGTAAAAAGTATTCCGCTTAAAAAAGATTGACAACAGTTTTGATCTCATTTTATGGCTCTGTATATATAGGTGGTTCTGGTTATCTGTTAATTTAATAGATGTTAGAAGAAAATATAACGGTCCTAAAATTAATCATAAAAGTAAAATTGTTTATTTTACATTTTTAACTATCTAATTATAAACTATATATTTTTTAAATGTTGATAATTAAACAAACTAAAAAATAATATAAATGCATTCAGGTATATCCTCTAAATTATTTTTCACTTATAAAATAATGTATTCAAACGAAAATGCCCTCACATCTTCTAAAAATATAAATATAATTCTTCCACTTCACTTACAATACCGCTAAACGTTTCTTACAGAATAAAATATTATAAATTCATGATGAAGACCGCATTTTCTTCCAAATGAACACTTATATAAACTTTTACAACACGCTAATGTTAGTTTCAAAATATTATCCTGAAATTAATAGTTTAATACCCACACCAACTAAGCATTGTGAAAATACTTGTTCTTTGTAATTTGTAAATAATAATTTTTGTCTTTCACCTCGAAACTTATACACGGCCTTCCACCTTCTTTATAATAATAGTTATTTGCGTACCAACCACCGGTAAATATATTTTGTTTTGCTTTTAAAGATGGAAGTTTGTAATCTGAGGCGAAACCGAGGGGGTTGATTGTGACTTTTGAGTCAAATTGTCGAATTTTTAATTTTCCTTATCAAAACTATTTATCACTATCATCATTAGGCTGAATCCTGACAATTGAACCCCCGGCTCCAAATCAAACTCCAGCTTAGACCCAAAATATTCCCCAACGCATCACATAATCAACCGTCAAATCACTGCTCAACTCAATTACCAATTCAACTATAAATAAACTTCCAACTCAACCCAAAACTCAACGATTAACTTCATCGTTTAATAAACACAGCTTGAAGAACTAGATTCATACATGAACTCAACTCAAATAAACAATTCTCCTTCCTCGAGCCCAACTCAACACCTCATTCAACCCGACACTCAATGCCCAACTTAATATCCAAATTAGCACGGCTCAACTCAAACCGACAATAAATCCCCAACTGAACTCCGCAGTCAACCTAACTCAACCCTAACTCAATCTAAATCTTAATCCTCTACTCAAACCTGAACTACCTAGTTATTACTCAAATCAACGCTCAAGTCCAGCTTGAGTCAAATCTCACCCCTCTTTTCAACTCCAAACTCAACGGGCAACTCAATCTCGAAATCAACTCGATTCGAAAAACTACAAGCATATAAAAATGTCTACGACGCGTCTATGAACTCAACACACAACAATCTAAAAAACAAATTTAAAAAAAAAAAAGGAAAATTTGCAAACTAATAAAAACAGGAGGAATCGAATGTGCAGCAGTGATCGAGATAACAGAGAATCATCATTTGCCCACTTGAACCTTCCGTAGTATAGCCCTTGATGGAACAGTAATTGTGTCATTTGGTGTCGGAATTACCCAAAACCATAAGCTAAATTGTATATACAATTTTAACCACGAAGTGAAAACAACCAATTTAATTTTGTATAAATGAACGGTCTGCTGTAGGGGTTGTGGGTAACAATAAATTAAGTTAAATAAAAAGCTCATAGTAAACATTACAGTAATCCTTTAAAAAATCTTAAAAATACAGTATCCCAAATTCCCAATTGTAGTTATTGGATTTATCGGCCAGACTTTAAAATACCTCCCGGAAGTACATATATTGATTTGTTTTTATTTTTACTATTATTGAACAGCTTTGAGTAAATTTACAATCCCTGAATGACTATTTTTCTTACTGACTAAATTAATTAAAGCCATTATTGACTTTGACCGTTTATAACCCGAAACAAGCAAACGCCATAATATCGCTTATTGTAAAAATAAAACAGAAAGTTCAAGAGTAAAAAATAAAAAATAAAAAAAATAATAAAAAATTAGGGATAAGTTCATGAAAACATAAAGCAGCATAACAAAGCCGCATGTTTTTGATTTGTGTCAAAATCACTAAAGAGATATGAAATACTCTGCATTTAATTTAACTATAATAAATTATTTTATTATATTACTCGTTTATTATAATTATCTTTATATTATCCTTTTAATCTTTATGATAATAGAAATTCTGTTTCTATTAAAATTAAATGTATCTTTATGATCCATATATAATATTAAGGAAATTAACTGTTTATCTATCAATTCAAAAATAATGTTAATCTAACTAACGGACAACTTGAAATGAAGGCATCATATCAATTTGATATAAAATTAATTTTACCCTTTAGTAGTAAGTAAAAGGAAAACGCAAAACGTATTAAAATGATTTTTGTTGTAAAGGCATATTAAGATCCACAAAGAATAATATCCAACGTATACTCTCTGTTATAGAATTTGACACTAAATTATTCTTTGCCTCTTTCCACTGTAGATGGATACCACCAACAGAAGAAAATAATTTCATTACATTTTGATATTTTCGGCTTGGTATAATAAAATAAATTTTTTCGGAATTTCGAATTTTAATAAGCATAATTCATAACCATTTTCGCCTTCAAATCTTGTTAAATATATATAATTTGTTTAAATAAGAAAATTGAAATTATTTTACTTCTGATTTTTATAGTCAATAAATTAATAAATAAAATTAGTGAAAGTTTGACCACCAGAGATTTACCAGAATTTTATGCCACTGGTATATGATGGAAAAAAAAAGTTTTTAATTTTACCAAAAGAAAGGTAAGGTTGAGGCTGTTAGAAAGTAGAACAACTGAATAGGTACATTGTAGTGAAATTTGTTTCGTTTGGAGTACAAATAAATCAAATAGAAGCATTGGGCCCTTTAGTTTTTAAACTTCAAGTATACAGGTCAGCCGAATATACCGAAAATCAATATGCTTTTTGTAAGCAGCTAATTATGGACCAAATTATTTTTATTAAATTTTTTAACGTTTATTTCTTAAATAAACTTTAAATAATTTGGCCTCTAATTAACCACACTCAAAAAAAGTACTTGAGTAGTCTAATTACGCTAAGTCTCAGACTCTGTTAGAGAGAGATTGAAAGGTTTCCCAGAGTGTTCTTAAATATTTGTGACTCAATATAATTTGTAGACTGTCGAACACAGAACAGTGTAATATATGCCACATTTAAAACCACAACCTTAAGCAGAGACTTAATTAAATTAAGCAGTTGTGAACGGAATTTACAATTAAAAAGATTGAAGATTTTTTTCGGAATAAAATTTTAATAATTGTACAAGAGCTAAAAAAGAAATTAGTGACTCCTTAAAAATTATGGGGCTACCCAGCCGTCTAGTTGCAGTTACACTAGTGCCAAATAGTACATAGCACCTTTAAGTTTCCTCTTTCATTGGACGAAAATTCAATATATTAGCTAACGAAAATAGATCGTTAAAACTTACGAAAAACTCATGTGGTAATATACTTCCAGGATAAAAAAATCTCTTACACCAATTTTAAATTCCACCGTAAGAAATCTTTTTCAATTTATTTGATTGCATAAATTTAAATTCAATTGTTGATACATCGATCCACTTTCATCTCACGAAATTTCTTTAAATTTGCATAAATTCAATTGACGATGCAATATGCACGTACGAGTATTATAGTTTGCGGCACACAATGGATCAACTTTTTGAGCGGTAAGTTAAATTTAAAATAATTAATATTTACGGTAAAACTTGTTTACCTTATTTATTATTAAAGATGAACGTAAGGTTATAAATTAACGAGCGCCTTTTCCTAGGACCACTTGAATATAATATACATAAATGAATTTATGTATAAAACCATAATAATTATTGTAAATGAATGCATATATGTACTAGTAAACGTAAGTGTTTATATTTATACAGCTACTTATATAATCTGTGTTAAATTACAATAATCGCCACTTGTACATATACCTTTATAAAATGTATTCCATTTTATATCTTCCCACGGTAAAATTATTACGTTCTAAATCGTAACAAAATCAATCAATTTTAATAGTTTTATCCATTTTTCTTTTTAATTTAATCAATTTAAGAGCAAGCATTTTGTTATTACTATTTATGTATATTGTTTATTTATTTATATTTTCTACTCTTCGTACAATTTCCCATTTTCCTGTATACTTTTTGTTAAGTAATTGATATTTGGTATTGAAATAAGAAACCAAACAAATATAAAGGACACTATCTAGGTATTTAATAATATCTTGTGAATTATATTTACAACTCCAAGTGAAAAATCATCTAAGCCGTCTGACTGCTTAACGTTTTATAGACATCACGCCATAATAAAAAAAAAAAATCTGGCAAGCTATACGTGCCAAACACAAACAATTTATGTAGTCTAGTTTTTTTTTATTGATTGGTGCAAATGTACTAAATAACATACATCAACATCAACTACAACAGCAAATGATTATCAACGATGGAACAGTTATTGTACCAATAATAAATGTTACTAATAGCACAACATCGATATAACGCATATTGTCGTATAATCCGGAAAAATTTTGTAAAAATTTTCAAGAAGAATACTTTATTAAAAAAATATATGGAACCAAAATATAGTTGAAATGGATAAAGACCACGAATCATCTTTATTTCCCGTTAGAGATACATCACCAAACCATTGCAGTTCAATGAAAAATAATGAAATGAATCGAAAGATCCGCAGAAATATAAAGCAGTTTCTACACAACTAGTTGGATTCGAATATATAATATAAAAATATGTAAAAATCCCCAAAGTTAAATTTATTATTACTTTGGGGTGGTCCACCTATTTAATAGGTGGATTTAAAACTTAATCGATTTAACTATTCTAATGATTCGAAACGTAAATAAATAAAAATGTAAATAAACGTTTTTTAAATAGGGTAGACAGTATTTTTGTTAGCTGCAGAATCTTGCGAGTAATTGTTGAAAATACTCGACAAATTTTTTTTTTTATTATTTCAAATCCATATTATGAAAAAATCCTTTCCAAAAAGATTAAATGTTAAAATTATGATATAAAAATTGTTGGTAGACCATTAAAAGTTTTGACAAGTTTATGTTTACAAAACTAAAACATGAAATTCCTTTAGAGTTACGGTCCCATTTGGTATATTGCGGGAAAGAATATAGTATGTAGGATGGACAAAACAAAAAAAAAATCGTTATTCTTGTTTTTTTAATTCAGAAGACTGTATTACCCAAACATGTTCACTTTTCCATTATGTGCTTTTAAAATTGGCGTAGTGTCAATATAAATCATTTACGAGGCAGTGGCGAATTCAGCGATTTTGAAGAACTATAGGCAAAATATGTAACAAAAAATTTGTGAAAATTATGATCCCAACTGTGGCATCATAATAAGTGATATTTTAAATTTATCTTTAAAAGACAAACCAGATGTTGCCGCTCATAATGAGAAGGCGACTCGAGCGAGACATTTGGGTTTAATTCCACATGGCTAAAAATTCGATACAAATAAATCGATACAAAATTGCGTTGTTTTTAAGAAGTAATCGTCTATTTGAAATGTTTTCGTAGGGATTCACCAATTGTGTGAGAGCGGTAGAGTTAGAGTCATATATCTCTATTTGTTGTTATCAGAACTAATGACACAAATCTTCAGAAAAGAAATTAAGAAATTATTAAAACATTAAGTTTATTACTTATTGACATTAATTTATTTTGGGAAATTAAATATGTAACAGAGAATTTCTAAAAATATAAATAAGAACTTAAGCAAATTGAAAAAGTATTTAAATATGCCAAACAGTAAAGTGGTGGTAAGAGCGTAGATTAAAATGATACTGGTCTTCAGTTTCAATCCTCGCCGCTGATCAAAATTAATTTTCTTATTTAACATCTACTAATTTTTTATTGGACACTTTCGAGTTATGTTTGCATGTTATAACAAAACTATTGCAAATGAAAATTATCTGATCAAGATCGGATCTAGAAAAATTTCTGTTAGAGCCCATTACATTCAAACACAAATCGAAATTGTTTAACAAGCAAAGAGAATATGTACATACCATCGCAAAATAATACCACAATGTTAAATACTTTCTTTAGGTGCTAGATTCTGTTTGCACGTAACAAAAATAAATATTTCAAATTAAACAGGCGGATGCGGATATGGATTTAACAGACGATCAGAATTTAAAAGAATAACGGATTTTTCGTGAGAAAATTTCATCAAGAATATTTTTTGTTGTAACATGCAAACATAGCTCGTAAGCAGTAAGATTTTTTAAATCCGTAGTAAAAAAAACTGAAGACTAACAACATAGTAAACAGCACACTTGACAACCACGAACAAATTGTTAGCAATTGCTCCTGAATTTAAATTATTTTTATTGAGGTTTCATCGAAATTTTAACAAATGAAACAAAGTTAGTAGAGACACATTTTAATAAGCTTCTTACTTTTTGGGGGATTTTGTATATTTTGTTGTGAAACATTACAGCTACAAGTGGTGCTTTAATAATTTAACTTTAAAATATAACGTAAATATTTGTCCAAAAATATTTATATTTATTTACGATGACGGTGTTACTTGAATCATTTTTGAATAACAGACATATTTAATATTGGGTTCCAGTTCAAAAAGCAACACCATTATACTGAAATGGGCGAGAACAAACAAATTTCAATAGAAATTTTCAACGTCCGATCTTGATCGGAAAACTTAATTTGAACTATGTATTTTTGTTATAATAGGAAAACATAACTCGAAAGCACCCTTCAGAAGCGAAAAATGAATTGAAGATCAAAACCATGTTAACCTGCTCTGTTACCACCACTTTATATTCAAAACATTTTAAATTTGCTTAACTTCTTATTTATATTTTTAGAAATAAAATCTCTTACATATTTAATTTCGCAAAAATTAATTAAAGCAATAATTCATGGTGAAGTTTCTTAACCATCTTTTTAACAGAAAACGATTGATTAATTCATTGATCCTACATTAACCAGCCCTTGTTTTTTCATCAGCCGCCGGGAATCGAACCCGGGACCTCCGGAGCTTAAAGCAAGCATGGTAATCATTGTGCCACCGGGGCCGCCATTAGAGTTACATTATAGATATTCACAATACTCAAAATTTATTTTCCGATGTGTGTTGATTGTCCTAACATAGGGTACAGAATATTTTTCAGTTCCATCAAGGAGAAGTTTCAATATTTGCGGATAATACAGCAATCCTGTCTACGCATTAAAATCTCACGATAGCCTCAAGAAATCTACAAGATCATTTAAACGAAATAGAAAAATGGCTAAGAAATAAAGAATTAAGGTGAACGAGTGTAAATCGGTACACATTACATTTAAACTCCGCAAAGATACCTCTACCTCTCACAGGCAGTAAATAATATCATTCTACAACACCAAAACGTTGAATATCTCGGCTTACATTTAGATAGAATACTTGCATGAAAAAAGCACATCGAATCAAAACGTTAATAAATCAAGTTACGATGTGTTAAAGTGAACTGGTTAAAATGAAAACATTCCTATTTAAGCGTAGACTGTAAGGCTATATAAAATGGTACATAAACCTATCCGGACGTAAGGTATTCAACGGGAGCGATCTGTTTGTACTTCCATAGGATGACCAGGTTAAAAACGACTAAATCTGGATGATGCCTGAAAAGTTTGAAAATTCAGATCCTTACGACTTAAAACCGCAAGGTGCTGATTCTCTCAAAAATGCAAACATGTAAACGTGCAAACTTGTGAAAAGCAAAGCTTACAAATATTTGTTCTATATTATTTTAGTAGAAAGTCAAATCAAAAAATTGCAAACTCATAAAAGGAAGCTCTTCTTTTCACAAGCTTACACGTTTACACATTATCTTATTTTTTATAGAATCAGGTGCAGGGCTGTTATTAAGTCTCACAATATGTTATGTATTTGATTTAAAAAAGCTATATAAAATTGGTTTGGTGGCGAAGATCATTCACTGGTTAAAAAACAGATGGTTGTGAAATATTTTCTAGAAAAGAACGAACCCACTCCAATGATCATCTAATATGTTAGTTAAACCAGATACCAAATTTCAGTGGAATTATTTTGGAATTTCTAAAATAAAGCATGGCCATGGATTATTTAGTTCATCAATATAAAGCGCAAACCAATAAATTAGATTTGCCAAAAGGAAATAACTTCTTTATTATATACATAACCAATCCATAGGCCATTCCTACTTTCCCAGTAGCAAATGGAACAAGCTCGTTTGTGAATTGATTTTAGTGAATATTATTTGGGGTAAGATAAAACAAAAATTTAATTCAAGAAGTATTGCGTACCGCTACTAATGATGTTATGGTTGGTACCATTAATCAAAAAATTGTTTCACCAATTTTTTTTTACATCCAATGTACGGTAGGTCGCCAGCTCCAAATAGATTTAAGTAGGTTAATTCCGGCTCTGGAGAGTTGGTTCAGCTATGTTTCTGAGGTCGGATTTCTTAACTAAAAGGCTCAAATTGAAGAAATATCGGCAGAACACTGCCAAGACTGTCTTCTCAGACTTCAGCATGAAACGGAAGAAGCACATTTGTCGGTGAATTTTAGTGGAATTTTATAGCTGAATTTTTTTGTAGATTCTAAATTGTTCCTAATAAAAATCTACAATTTTTTAAAATAAAACATGGCCCAAAGGCGAACAGCTTTCTAAGATTTGATTACATCCCAAGAAGCATTTCGTATATATTATGATTACAAATTATTCTTGTACAATTTACACATTAGTGAACATTTGTAGATGTATCTATTCTTGTAAAAAATCTGGTTTCAGAGTTTGCACAGTAAAGTTACGCTGTAAAGGTTAACTTATAGTTACGAATGTAGTGTTTCTGTTTATGTACTGGGTCATTGTATCATTACACTTACAAAATATTTACCTTTTGTAGAATCGATGAGAGCTTATAGCTACCGTGTAGATGTTCTGCACATTTACTTGTAAATGTATTTATACCGTCATAAAATGATTACACTTTGTAATTTTGAAGAAAGCTTATAGCTACTTCATGATTTATACTGAACGTTTACTTTGTTAATGTATTTATACGTCTTAAACTGAGTACAATTTTTAACTTTGAAGAGAGCATATAGCTACCTCGTAGATTTACCGAAATTTATATTGTTAATGTATTTATACCGTCAAATAATTTATACCGTGTTCTTTAATAAAAAATATCTCTTTTAAGAAAGCTAACCAATAAAATAAATCATTTATTATTTTGTAAATGAAGAAAAATTCAAAACCTTTTCATTTAACATCATCCATTTATAAGAAAGTAAAAAAGAAACTATTTGAATAAGTTTTTTCAAAAGCGGTGTTCCCAAAATATTACAACTCTTGCGGAAAATGTAAATCCTTTTGGTATAACTGCTAGTGAGCGCAATATTTCTGACACATCGACTTTACCACAAAGCGTGATCAACATTTCTAGTGCTTCGATTTTCTGAAAAATAACCTAAATCAAACAGAAAGTGACATGGATTTCCAGAATGAATACGAGACGTCAGATGAAGAAGAAAAATTCGAAATCAAACTTTCAATGATGGAAGACCTAAAAAACTGGTCGCTGGTCAATCGAATTACACATTGATCATTAAGTGAATTACTACGAATATTAAAATTGCATGGACCGAATTTCTTACCAAAAGATTCTCGAAGTTTGTTACAAACACCTCAAAGAATAGATATTATTTCAATGGGCAACGGAAAACTCTGGTATTACGGACTAAGGCGTTGTTTTAACATTCATGTGCCCATTTTAAGCGACCGAGTATAAGCGACCATTCGAAATTTTTGAATCCAATGCCCGTTGCACTCTACTGTGGCCAAACAAAGCCAAATTTTTCAAAATTATTTGTATCCATTTGTAAATGAAATGCAAGATATTTTAGAAAATGGTGTTGAAATCGGCCATTATAAAATCATAGTTAAAATCAAAGGATTTATGTTTGTGATACTCCCGCGAGATGTTTTATAAAAGGTAAATGTTTAAAATTTGCAAACAACAGTTTTTTAAAATTGATATTACTAATTTTAAATTTATTTAAAAGGAACAGTTTATTTTAATCATTATAACGGTTGCCCGAAATGTACAACATTAGGAGAAAATTATGAATATAGGAAAGGCTTTCATATGAGTTATCCAAGAATAAATGCACCTTTAAGGATGGATGAAAGCTTTCGCAAAAGACTGGATGAATGCCACCATAAGGAAGATTCCCCACTAGAAAAGCTACCCATAAATATTGTTGATGATATTTTCCTGTTGCAGACTCGTTGCATTTGTTTGATCTAGGACTAATGCGGAAATGTTTATTAGGATGGATAAATGGTGGTTTTAACTTTAAAACGAAATGGTCTTTTGTCCAAATCGGTGAAATTTCTAAGTGTTTGGAAAAGAGTAATATATTTTTGCCTAAAGAAATACATCGTGCAATGAGGTCGCTGCAAAACATTAAATTTTGGAAAGGATTGGAGTATCGTACATTTTTACTTTATGTTGGTCCAGTAATATTGAAGAAATTTCTACCACTTGATGTATATGAACATTTTATTAAGTTATCTTGTGCGGTAACTATATGCTCCAGCAAGCATTACTTAAAATATTTAAATGTGGCCGAGTTATTATTCCAGGATTACATTAAAAGTTTCATTGAAATTCATGGCATTGACTGCGTCAGCTCAAATGTCCATAGTCTTTGTCATATAATCGCTGATATCAGTTCAGTGCATACCCATTTGAGAATATGTTATACCAGATAAAGAATTTAATTCGTCAAGGAAATAAACCACTGGAACAGGTTGCTAAACGCCTAATTGAAATAGCAAAAATGGGAAATTGTGACAACATGAGATATAAAGCTGCAGTTAAATTTCCTATTGTTAAATGCCAAACGGGAGGAAATCATCACCTACCAATGTGCATTGGAATTTACAAACAAATTTACGTTTTGGAAGAGGTAATGTTCTCTAACGATTTAAAAAATAAATGATTTTTAACTAAAGAGAATGAAATAGTTGAAATGATAAATCCCACATTATGATACAAGTATTGTGAACAAATATGATTATTTTGACAAACCATTAAAATCGTCATTTTTAAACATGTTTAAATCATATGATTCAATAAGAAATCCTCCAAAATTATGCCATCTGAAAAATATAAAATGCAAATTGATTTCAATTGAACACCTTAACGAGATAAAGTTTCTGCCTTTATTGTATACTTTGGATTTGTTTTTGGAATAAGGAGCTTTTTTTAATGTTATAATAGTTTTTATTTAATTTTAAAGAAATAAAATATCTTAAATAAAAAGGAACAAATTCTTATCTTCTTTTATGAAAATAAACAATGATTTATAATAAATAAATAATAATAATAATAATTCATTCCATTGTATTTAATTTAAGTATATATAGTATGTACAATAAATAAATAATAATTTTTGTAATCACTTGTCTTTAGGCCCATTAACAACAGTCTCGTTCTCTGAAATGTTGTCAATTGAATTTTCTTTTTCCTTATTTTAAAGTGATTCATTTGGCATTTTTTCTTCACGTTGATTCTGAACTGGTACATCATATTTGTGTTTCTCTTTTTTGTTTTGGCAATCTAACCTAAGTTTTGCATTTCTCAATCCACTTTTCAAAAATTTTTCATTTAACGTTTTATTAAAATTTTTGTCACCGAGCTTCACGACTTCATAAAACAGCTCAATGAGTTTCGTCAAAGCATTTTTGGTTCAGTTACTGGTAATTGGGATTTAAGAATTCCAGTCCATGAAAAACAATTTAAAAGTTTATGCGAGAAAAGTTCATACATTAACTTAAATGCGATTTTCGACCAATCACCATTTCCACAGTTCCCGCCAATATTAATCAATTTTTGAATCTGTAAGTTAATTTGCATAGTCAATTTCTTAATTCTTAAAAACTATATAATTTTCGATTTTCTTACAATATTATATATAAATTCCACATCTAGCAACTTTTCTTCTAATTCTTCCACGTCCTTCACTATCTTCATTGGCAAATTGATTTTAAAATTCAAGTTTGTTTTTGTAATATGATTTGGATTATTGGTAGCTTCAATATCTAACTGTTTTAGAATTTTGATAATCTCGTCGCATTTGGTGTTTACTTTTGAAAACTCTACCAAAAAATATTCTTGCATACCATATTAGCCACTGCAAAAAACACGGATTGAAAATTTATGAAACACTGTAACATAATAATTTACCTTTCACAGTCAGTGCCTGAATTTCTGCTTTTGTTTATTCGTCCTGTACATCTGTAATTATTTGATTCATAAAAGGTCCATTTTCAATGTCTTCAATGTGATACCGATTCAACTATTTGATGTTTTGATGGTGAAGGTGCAGAGTTTTGGAACATTTCGTCGTACACATTGTTCACATTGTTTCGTATTTCATTGCTTCTCTAAATGTTATTACACCAGATTTTTTACACTACACGTTTCGGTTTTCCAAGTGCGTTGTGACTCACTGTAAGGATTGCTACGAAGTTTTTCTAATGCTCGACCAGCTAAAATATTTAAATAAAATTGCAAATACAAAACTGTACGTACAACTGTAAAAACTTTAGAAAACATCAAATCAGTATAAAATATTGTTTACTTCCCATCCCTCTGGTACAGCAACAATACCACCATCATTGCACAATACAATTTTGAACGACATTTAATTTTTTTTGCTCGCTGCTTCGACATTGTGGTAAAACTAAATCCGATCTAATTTTCAAGAAGCAATCACAATATGAATATGGTCATGCGGACCACCCTGTTATTAGGTATGTAAATACATTTTCTAAGGACCCGAAAACGGATAAACTTTCGCAATAATCCCCAATTCGAAAATTAACAAAAATATTTTTTTTTTTATTTAATTTCCTTAAAGAAAGTAAAAAGCTTCATCTACATATTTTGAAACATTATGTTATTCCGGCATTGCCAGATAGACATATATTTTTCGAAGAGGAGAACAAATCTACATGTTTCATAAATGTCAGCGGAAACATCGTCTACACATATTTTCATATAACTCTAATTTTCCCAGTAACACTTAATTTAATCAGAAAAGCAAACAAAAATTACCATTCATCACCCTCTTAGTTTTTATTATATTTAACCAAAGCCTCAAACATAAAATTGATATAAAAAATTACTTGTAACTTTATTTAAATTAATTAATTATCTTAATTATAAAATTTTATGTTTCAATGTTTTCTACATTTTCTAAGGCAATGAATAAAATAAAAAGTTCTATAAAATAAAATTGAACATCAAACATTCGTAGTAAATGATACACAGACGAAGTAAAAAAGGGCTAGCGGCTTCTAATTTTATGTTAGCCTACGTGTATATTGTAATTATTTACACATTTAAATTTTGTGATTTGTTTTTTAAAGGGTCAACATTTTGAGGTTTTTGTTTCGAGAGTAAAAATGTATAGTTCATCTAAAGTATAAGTTACGGCTTGATCAAAACAAGATTAATTTGTTACAGAAGCCAAACCAAGAAAAACGTATTGCCATTACTGCATGATTCTAACTTGTAAAAAATTAATATAGAACGACATTTTTTTTTTTTTTTGTAAGAATTTGCTTTAATAGCATACTAAAATGTATAAAATTAATTTTAGAATCTAAGCTTGGTGTGAAATTTTCAAAGTGAGTTGTAAATATTAATTATTACTAAAAAAATCAAATTTGACGAAATTTTCTTCATGTTACGAGTTTTGTAAGATATCGTTAAATTTGATTTTTCAGTTATAATCAACATTTATATACAACTCACTTTGAAAATTTCTCATCAAGCTGAGATTCTAAAATTGATTTTATCCATTTAAGTACGCTATTAAAGCAAATCTTTTGACGTAGAACGTCTTTAGCTCAATATTTCATGCATTTGGCGTCACGGAAATGGGAAAAGCTATATATAGAGGAAGCGTTATATAAAGGAAGGAATAGCGATTCTAAAATTTATGTATAGATCTTGAATTTTTTGTTATATATCGACAACGGATACAAAGATCTTAATGGGACAAAACCGTTACTTGCGACTTAATGTCTATATAAAAATATTTTTATTTGTGATAATGGTCGTCATTGAAGTGGCGAAAATAGGAAAAACTGAAAATTGTTTAGTTCACATTTATTTGTATTTATTGAAAACGGAGGCGAAACGGCCATCCTACCATTTGATTTTGACTTGCCCCACTTTAAAAAAACGCTCCTATTTTTTCTATATTAAATTACAAAATCGTTCGGCCAGAGGCATACAATTTAAATACTCAAAATTAAAATAAAACAAAGTTTTTCTTCAATCGTTAACCAACAAATAATTTTTCGGTTCTGTTAATCACATCAACAGATTTCGATTTCTGTTGAAAGAACTGACCAAATCTCTCAAAATATTTGTTTATTTATATGTAAGTCGTGACAACATTTTCATTTTAAACATACAATTTTTTGGGAGTAACTATTTGCACTCCTCTGCTATATTTATTTCTAACATCGCATTGGATTATTATTAGGATTAGTATGTTAGAAAATATATACATACATAAAAGTTCTTTTTTCTTTATTACTTACCACGGGTAATCGCCAGTATTTTTTTATCTTCCTATTCCTACAATATTCCATAAGCAGTAAAACTCGAGTATAAATTACGGTCAAGGGACTATCATGAGCGAACGTTCTATCGCTAGTGTGCGTTATATCCATGGAAATTATATAGAAATTAAAAAACAATGATACATTCATTGCTATAAATCTAGAAAAATTTCAAATTGTATTAAATACATACTTTATTATGATTATAAAAGTAAATAGGTAAATGAATTATACTTCTGTATACATAAAATACGTTGTACTAGTGCTCCTTACGTTGTTGACCGAGTACACTTAACAGAGAGGGGTACGTTAAAAGCGATTTTTACTGTATTTTACTTTTATTACTGTATTAATATCTCTTAGACAGAGAATAATCCTATCTGGATGACTTTTCAAAATATGAAATATATATTTCAATTTCTTTATTATAGGTACTTTGCTTATTTGTAAGAAAATAATCTTGAGGAAAACTTTAAAGAGAAAACGAAGATTGTATTCATGAGAAACTGAAACTCGATTTTTATTTTATTCACACGAAAAAAAAAAAAAATCAAGGGAGAAAATGGTTATTTTGTTATTGATTTTGAATTTATGTTTTTTTTAATGTTTTACATTTTCGATTTCATTTGGGAAATTAAATGTAATTTTATGTCAAATGAAATTTATTAGATTTTCCATTTTATTTTCGAATTCTTTTTATTCCTACTAGGTACCTGTTTTTTTTTTTTTTTCTTTTGATTTGTGTAATGGAAAATTAGCTTTCCCATTGTATAAGAAAATGGCAAAGCAATTTATTGATTTCATTTGTTTTTTTAATTTGTAAAACGAGAAGAGATGTGGTTGAAAGATTCTCGGTATTTGTAATTATACAGAATGTTATTATTATTTGGGTATTTGGGTAGCCCTATACTCGTACACACTTATTATGAATTTTATATTAACTTATTTCTGTTTAGTCATGATTTTTTTGCTAGAAAATAGAAACAACTAAATACGTGATGTATTTTATTTTGCGAATATACATGTGTATGACTAGGTATTAGAGTTTAGATAAAAGATATTAAGTTTCAAGTGAATTTTTTGTTTCTATGAAATCGATAAAATTTTCCTTATGGTTAGATAACAAAATTTACTAAATTGATTCTAACTTCAACTTTGGTAAATATAAATGTAAAGATGAATTATTATAATTTGGTTAAGTTTTGTCCTTTATAATTTATTGTTAACTATTTAACAAATTTCTTATCGTAATTTAGATTGTGGATGATTATTTTAGTTACAGTTAAAAGTTATCCATTTACCAGTTTTACCGTCTAAATTTCTTTACCGAATTACCGGTAAATTTCAATAAAAATGTTTTCGTGAAAATTTAAACAAATGCCTGTATATTTTTAAATCTATATCACAAAACATCAAAAAAAAAATCGCACAAATTAATTGAAATGCAAATGTTACAGATTTGTTCTTATCGTTTGAAATTCCACGTGATCAATATTGTATTCCTGCTTAAGAATGAATAAACAACAACATTTTATGCGAGAACAATTATTGTTCTTAATTACAAAATTGTTCTTCTTTATATGTTTAGAAATCATCGTTTATATGGACGTAAAGACAAGAGATCTTACCAATACCTAAGACGTGTTGTTTAAACCTTGGGCTTCTTCTATTTTGCTTCCAGTTGAAAGAAAAATTCAACGATACTAAATGACAAATAAAGTATAATAATATTTTGTTTTTTGTTATTATAACAAAATAAAGAAAATTGGTCCACTTAAACTAGGGAGTAATATGCAATAACTCGTTCTTGGCCATCCGTTTTTGGACACTCCTCCTATACCGTCATTGCTTGCATCGGTATCCAAAATAAATTGCACGTTGGGTATAGGTCTCTTGTAAACTTTTGGCGATGTTGGCGAATCCTAGCGCGAAGCGTCTAAAATATGTGCACAATCCCAGAAAGCTTCGTAATTCGTGTAAATTTTTAGGTATTGGCCAGTTCTTTAAAGCTGCGATCTTTTCTTCGTCGTTATGAATTCCATTGGTCGTTACCAGATGACCCAAATATTTTACTTCAGTTATGAACAGCTCTCACTTCTTTGAACTTAACTTTAATTCGGCGGCCTGTATCCGATTCAAAACCTCTGCCAAGTTCGTCCAGATATATTAGGCACGTCTTCCAATACAATCCCTTTAACATACGCTCCATTAATCGTTTAAAATTCGCAGGGGCATTACATAACCCGAACGGCATAACATTAAATTGCCAAAACCCATTACCCACACTGAACGTCGTTTTCTCGCGATCTTCCTCAGGGACCTCCACCCGCCAATAGCCGCCTTGTAGATCTAATGTCGAAAATATTCGAGCACCCAATAACGTGTCTAATGTGTCGTCGATATATCTTTTCGGTCGGTAGCTATCTTTTTTCGTCGCAGAATTAAGTTTTCGGTAATCAACGCAGAATCTCATGCTACCGTCCTTCGTTTCGACCAATACTACTGGTGAGCTCCATGGACTGTTAGATGGTTCGATTACTCCTGCTTATGTAATTTATTTATTTATTTGAGATTACTACCAGTTTGTTGTATTACTATTACATACACTGATAGCCTTATATCAGCGATTACATCATCCAGGATCCAGGCCAATGGCACCACAATTTCGACATACAATTTTATTTTGCCATAAGTACTCATAAATTACAAATAAAGCTATAATGCAACTATTCGACTCGAAAGTCAAAGCCTACCCTCGAAAGTCAAAGCTTACCCATTACCATTCGATTAACTTCTTCTTATTTTGCCAATGGTAACCTCCTGGGTGGTTGACGAATCGGCATCTCCGCTCCCGTATCAATTCGGAGTTTTATCATTGAAGTCCTTCCGTTATTATCCGATTTACTACAGAATAGGGACGTGTACCGTTTGAGTAGTTGATATGCATAATTTTTCTATGCCACGGTAAGATCTTCGGTCCATTTCTGCATAGGTTGTTCTACCATATCTTTCTGCCCTTGCATGTCAGCTTATCATCGGACTTTTCTGTTCACACTTTACTATTGTCGAAACTTCGTTACATTTGCCGATGATTGTTACTTTCTTGATGGTTTTCGTGATATCCGAGAGATTTAAAGTCCTAATTAGTCCTCTATGGTCGTTGTCTGGTTTAACTAGGGCTTTCCTGATCATAGTTTCCTTGGCTCCGTTCTCCTCTTCATTAGCTTCCACAACCCACAACCTGGGTGACCCACAACCTCCCTCCAATCTTCCCTACACGATCGTCTCCGAGTTCGGTGGCAGCTTCTCCCGATGATCAATAATAATTCGCCTGGTAAAATTCCTCGTCCAATATCCACCACGAAGCCATTTGCCCTCATAAAGCCCGTCCCTATAATGACTTCATCCACAATATCTGCAATCAGTACTTCGGGTTGGAAACAAGTTCTTCCGATCCTTATTTTCACGATCTTTTTGCCTTTTATTATTGAACTATCTCCAGTTGCCGTTTGTAACTTCAATCCATTAGCTGGTTGTATGTATACCTCCATCGATCAGTTCTTTAAGGATAATCGTGCGATTTGCTCCCGTATCCAGGGGAATGATGCAGTTCTTTTTATCAATGTCGCCAGTGATTGTTAAACTGTCGCCGGTTCTTGTTACTTTCGAAACGCGGATGGAGGTTATGGGGAATCGGTTGTCGGAGTCAGCTTCTGCCCCTTTAAGCTGATTCTTTGTAGTTTAACGGCTCCGTCGTCATTTGGCCTTCTTGCTGGGCCACTGCCTGCTCCCCGCTTAGTCGTCGCTGCGTAGGAGATGGTGATCTTCCCCTTTTTCTTCTTATTTTCCAGCAGCCCCAAGAGATGTGACCGATTTTATCACATGCCCAACGGGCTCGGTATCTTGGTGCTGACCGCTCGATGTTTATGCTGGTGTCGATTTCCACTCGGCTAATTTTCATTGGATGGTTTCCGCGAAGTTTGCTTCGATGGCTGATGAAAATTCCTGTAGCGATTCTCTTCCCTTTTGGTAACGGCTTTTCAGTTCCGACCTAGCGCCTTCATATTTTCGAGATAACTGTTGCGATCTTTTTCCGGATTTGTTTGTAACTCTTCCGCTGCTTCGCCTTTAAGGGCCACTATTAACGCTGCGACAAGATGTTCATAATTCCAGCGGTTTTGATTGGCTGCCGTTTCAAATTGAAATTTGAAAATGCCCAAGTATAAAAAAACTGAAAACTTGAACCGGTTATCAATTTTTGTCCGGTTTTCAGACGAAAATCTCGGAAAATGATGAAATTTGGTTTCCAAATTTCGACACATGTAGCGTTGTAGTATAATCGTATTTTTGTTTTCTGTAGACGCCATTACGATTGCGTTATACGTAAATAGAATATCGCTTGTGCCAAAATACTGTGATTGTTTATTAAAAAAACGAAATCGGCTGACAATTTTACAGTAAAATGTTAGCGAAAAGGTGAATGTGTTGAGTGTACCGATATTTCGGTATCGGTTGATTTAAATAATAAATTTAATAATTACTTAAAAGATAATACTTATGAAATAGGAATACATTTATCAATAAAAGTGTTACAAGCAGGCGTCTGGCCACTACTTGGTTCGACAATGGTACCAATTACATTTGCGATACCTCAGGAATTGGAAAAATTCATTGGAATGTTTGAGAAATTTTATCATATAAATTTTAGTGGTCGAAAACTTACGTGGCTACACCATTCTTGTCATGGTGAACTCAAAGTCTCATACCTCAAGAAACCTTATATCTTACGATGCAAACTTTTCAAATGGCTATCCTATTGTTGTTAAGAAACGCTACTTTCAAATAATGAAACGTTACAAAAACATATTCAAAGTTTAATTGAATCAAAATTGTGCTGTGTGGGACAGAGGTTGGTTTTTTTGTTTTATTAGGTCTTGTACCTTGAATACAATATAATATTGTAACGCTTTTTTTCTTTACAGAAATTAGAAGATTCAACCGAAATGATTGACTATTCAAATAAAAGGACTAAGTTAAAAATTACTGCAGCTCTCCAACGTGAAACACCTCAGGAAGTTGAACATGCGATGCACGCAGTAAATGAAGATAGAAAAATGTATTTACTCAGGTGGAGTTAAAATTTATATATTATAATAAATGTAATATTGTAATTTATAATGTAATAAAAAGTATTCTGAAAAAAAATAAAATATATTTTTAATTAAAGCTAGATTTAAATTCAAAAGTGAAATTTTGCCGCCAAAATTTATATTATAAGCCCCGCCCACAAATTTGTCGTACCATAACCTAACTTTTTTGTCATCATTTTCCGAGTTTTTTGGCCAACTTTCATAGGAAATCTTATAATAAGTCGGACATTATTCCTGACAAAAGTCGGTGATGAAATCCGCAAAATGTCAGGAAAATGCAAAAATTTTCGGAAATAAAAATACTTGAGTGCCGAAAGATATTGTTCCGTCGAATGTTGGTGACTTTAACTTGATTGAGTGAATGGTCTGAACCACTTGCGTCGTTGTTTCACTTGCCTTGACCTCAGTAAACTCCTACTCGAGACGTTGAACCTCTGATTATAATTTATGTTGCACCTGTTGAATCTCCGTTAGCAATTTTTCTTCAAAATGTTGAACCTTCGTTTCTAATTTCTGACCAACCTGTTGAATCTCCTTGTGTAGCTTCTTCACTTCGCTGTCTATGTTAGTTGATAATTCGAGAAGTTTATCGTCGATTCTTTCATGACCATCTGTTATTTGGTCTTTAATTTCTTCTCCTTGTTTCTCCATTGTAGTCTCCTCTCTTTGACTGCTCAATTTTCTCCATTTGTTGTTTCATTTCTTGATTCGACTGCTCTGCTTGTTGCGCCATTTGGTTTTTAATTTCCTGTCGTTCGTTTCGTTGTTTCATTACACTCATCTGTCCCATCATCGGTTTCATAGCAGCCATTAACTGCGACAAATCGAAATTTCCAGATGGTAGTTGTGTTGTTTCGATCGACGGTTGTTTATCTACTTTCTTCTCTACAGTTGCCGCATCCGTTACTACCACGCCAAAATCATGATGGTCAGCGTTCAACCCTTCTTCCTCAATGGCGTCACGTAGTCGCGCTTGTAAACCTGCTTTACTACCATCAGTAGCCAAACCCCATTTCTTAAGTTCCCTATTTATTTCTGGAACTTTTAATCCGTTGAGAATTATTTTTTTATCTTATTATTCACAATTCCATCGCGTCACCAATTGTTACATTTTTGCCTTGCCAATCAAGGTTCGTATCACTAGATTGTGAATAAAACAAAATCAATTCAGTTTTTCAGCAACGAATTTATTTATTTAACACAAAAATTATTATTCACAATTATTTTTTTTAACAAAATTTCACAAAATCACTTTATTTTATTATTCGCACAATTTTACTGATCACTTTTACTTTTATTTCGCACTAAAACACTTTTTAAATCACTTTTTAATTCCTAAATACTAATAAATTCGCCTTTTTATAAACACAAACCAAACTTCTAGAAAGTTCAGGACTTTTCCAGTAAGAATGGTGTAGAAACATTTAGAACAGTTTTATCATGGAAAATACCATTTTAGTACAGTAAAACATTGAGCTATTAATTTAACTTATTCTATTATACCCTAGGTGTCACCGTCACAATATTTTGTTATTTCAAAAGTTAAATATATGAGGAAAATGAGACGGACATACTAAAACTTTTTTTTCTTTCAAAACGTTACTATGATCTCATACATTTTGAGCAAGTTTTACGAAAATTTATAAACAAGTAGATTTTTTCGATTTTTAAAAAACTTGTGGATTGCACTAAATAGGATTAAACAACACATTTAGAATACGCATCTTGATAATGCAAGGAAATCATAAAAAATGCATCCTTTTATCGCACATCTTCTGTCAATTTAAATAGAGCAAATGATTAAATGTAAGTCAGCTAGTAGTTTCCTATACTACTAAAAATTAACTTTGGTATGTTTGCATGCTGAAATAAAAAATGTTAATATGTGTCTGTACTTATGAAAGGGAAAATCTGTAGTCTCGATAAAAAGCAAGATTTTCATGTACATTTAATAAGTTGTGTAATTCAATCAAATGATTTACAAACGATAAAATGTAGCGTAAAAAGTCCTACTGGATGAAATTAAACTGAATTAATTGCAGTTTAATCACAAAAATAGAGAGGATGCGATCTATTGAGATCTTGAACACGATTATTATTCGAATAGTTCAAAAACAAACAAAATGAAGGAAATTGAAGGAACCTTTTTAGGGTTTGCTTCCTGATGGGTCAAAATCAGAAAATTTTGAACTTTTCATTTTATTCCAAATATCAAGTGGATATGGTGAGATAATCGATAAAGTTATAAAATGTTAATATTAAAATGAAATGTTAATTAATATGTCCTCTTTCTTCTGGTACATAAAAGATGTCCTTAGAGGATAGGTATTTTCAAATAGCATAAAAAAATAAAAAGCAAGCTACAAATAAACCAATAAGCTGTAAGTTTAAACTGAAAATGATGTTATAATGATCAAAGTGACGGCGTTAAAGACTACGTAATACTGCGAGAGGGCCAGGTATTTATGCCTCGGAGAATTTTTTGTTTTTCAAAACACAAGTAAACAAATTTAAGGATAAACAGAACTTCTGCATTTAAAAAATAATGAAGTTTTGACGTCAGCAGCAGATTTTTTTTTTTTTTTAACAATGTGTAAGTAGAACAATGTGTGATAATTTAAATATTTATATATAAAATGCAAATGAAATTAATCAAACGTTGAATAAATAGCTAAAGTAATTCGATGGATTTTCAGTATTTGTGTTAATATACGTACATAATTCATAATACATTTTTGTAGTTGTTTTTTCCTGAATGATTAATGAATTAAATTCAAGTGCTAAACTATATAATTCTCGTATTAGTACAATTTCAATAGTTGTAATATTTCATAATTTTGTTTTTGCATTCTAAACATAACGGTACAATAGAAAAAAAAAAAAGAATTATAATTGTGACGTAACACAATCCATTCTAAAACAATACATATTAATAATTTTGGTATAACATCTGATGTTGTACTGCTACAACAAACTTCAACAATTATTGTATATAACCGAAAAAAAGATGTTTGCGCTGTGTAATCGTTTATAATACCATTACCCATTAATCTGGCACAAGGAACGAGAAATAAATTGGAAACTAATAAAAGTGATATAAAATTTACGAATTTACTAAAACTTCACGATCCTTCTAATAAAGATATTATGAAAGCAATAATTGGTTCGCATAACAATCTAAATGGATGACATCTCTAAGTCAGTTAATATGTTAATAAAGGAAAACCAAACTAATAATAAAACTATTAAAGATTTGCAAACTAACAGCAATAAATTGTCTGATGATGTTCAATAAACCGTAAAATTAATTATCTCGATCAAAAACAATTAAATAATGTTATGGTTATAAGTGGCGTTCCATGTAATTTATCTACAATCGACGATTTTGTAATAAAATTATGTGACATCGTCCAGATTAAAGATGACAGTATTCATTTTTACTATGCAAGGAAATCTAAAAGCAGCAACACTAATACGAACTATGTTATCATTAGATTTAAAGATGCATTCTCTAAAGCATGGTATTATTCAAATACTTTATCCCGATTCAACAACAACAGGTGATGAAATTATTCAAGTAAACCAACTGCTATCGCCTTATAATGTATATCTCTAACAACAATTAAAGAAGCTGAAAATTGTTAATGCCAGGATTATAAATTCCAGAGTTTTCATTCAACTCCACAAAAATGATCCGAAAAAGCATATACAGGAGTATGAAGAAGTTGCTGAACTGAGTGGTTTGTTTGGTAATTATTAAATCAAACTTACATTATTTTCATATTAATTATTAATTTTTTTTTTAATTATATTTTTATAATTATTATTACTTTGTGCATACTTTCTATAAATTGAAATGTAATAGTAGCGAGATGATGTTAATTTTATATCTTATTACACTAATAACTTAGAATATAAAACTCATTATAAGCTTATTGCTCCTCAAACAAATGTTAGTATCTAATATTTGAATATTAACCGATTAAGTGATATATTGGAGAGAATTGAAACATTTCTGTTTGAGAAATCTATTGAGCCTGATATTATTATTCTCGTGGAAATGTTCTTGCATAGTGTGGATTTGGGTAGTATAAATATAGGTGATATAACGTAACACATCAAGCTGAAGGCGAAAGAGACGGGGTGGTGTATCAATTTTTGTTAAGAATTAGTTACAGCTTGATGTATAGTTGAATCTTTGGAGCAAAATGAGAATGATTTGTTGATCCTAAAATTAATTAAAACACTTAATCGGTGTTTATAACCCATCTCATGCACAATTCTCAGAGTTTATTTCACTTTTTAATATAGTCTTGGAAAGATATTCAAAATCTATTATAGTTGGTGATTGCAATATAAATTTGCTTAATGAATTTGAAAATAATAATCGCTCTTCTTACAGTATTTTAGAAGCAAATGTGAAAGGCGGGGAAAGATATAACCCCACAAACTAACGTTCAATCTCGGTTCTTCCTTTCTATTCGAAAGTGTTTGAGAAAGTTATGTATCAACAATTAAATGATCATTTGGGAAAGAATAACCTAATAGATAAAAATCAGTTCGGGTTCCAAAAACATAGCAAAACCGTTTCAGCTTCAATAAATCTAGTAGGAACAATTTATTATAATATCGAAAATAAATTATGTACAGAAAAGCATTTGACTGTGACGAAAATAGGGGTTACTGCAAGTGCTTTAAGTTTAATAAAAAATTATCTAACCAATCGAAAACAGTTTGTAAATATTAGCGAAAAGTGTTCTGACCTCTTAGATGTAAAATGCGGCGTCCCTCAGGGTTCCATCTTAGGGCCACTATTTTTTCTCATTCATAAAAATGATATTTTCCAACTTAAATTAAACGGTAAAATCATTCTATATGCAGATGATGCAGTACTATGCTATGGCAAAGGTTCAGAAGATGGCTTAAAAGTTGCTATAGAACCAGATCTCAATGTCCTGGATAATTGGCTTAAACAAAAATTTACCTCTTACGTTTTAAAATGCCTGTCTGTTAAGAATCATATAATATCTAGAGTAACTAAACTGGAACAATCATATCAATAATATCAAGAAAAGTATTTCTTCAATAATTGGCGTGTTTATGAAAGTTGGAAAAGATTTTCAGAATAATATTTCCAAAAACCTGTATTATGCTCATATCCATTTTCATCTAATAAATTTAATATCAATCTGGGGAGCCGCAGCACTTTCTCAGGTTGAAGAATTACAAATTTTAAAAAATAAGGCCCTTAAATATATTTATAGAATACCGATTCGAACCCCATCAATTAAATTATACAACCGTGAAATTCTTCCTTTACAAGAACTGATCGAATATGAATACGTTTTGTTAATTTATAAGCTCCAAAACCAAATAATTAAGTCTGTAATACAGTATCTAACGGTTTTAGTAGATCTACTGTGGTTAAGTAATTCAATTTACCAATTTATTGTGGATTTTAGCAATTATCATTTGCAATATGTTTGATTGTGAAAAGCTTTATTTTTTTTGAATTTTCATTTTGAAAAATACATCAAAGTAGAGAGATTGAGGTTAAATAAGTTTCTTAAAATTTCCAATTCCTGTAAAATAGCAAGATTATCTAGTAATCAGCTGGGTAAAAATGATAATAATTATCATAATAATATTTATCACGTTTTGCCATTAAACACACTCATTTATCACAAAAAAAAAAAAAAAAAAAAACAATTTTTTCTGTTATAGATATCAAAATAAATACATATTTGAAAACAAAATATTTCGTTGTGGATTGTGGTGTGATATTTTTATTACAACATTATTGTAGTTAGAGAAATATTATTTAATAATATATAAAAATAAATCGCGATAATTTCGCTTTGATGTTGCTCAAATAAAGATACTCTTTAGAAGTGTGGCGTTTAAAACCAAGTTATTTATATATATATATATATATATATATATATATATATATATATATATATATATATATATATATATATATATATATATCATTTTGGTTGTTCAGTTGAGTATGACATAAAATACAATAGAGTGAAGTTAGGGTATTAAAAATTTCATACACAACTTCGCTTTGGTGCCCAAAACCAAAGCTTACCTAAATATACAAGCCGTCAGGTTCAGACCAATTTTAAAAGAAGCTTAATTTAAGGGGGATACATTTTACGATTTCCCATAAGAACCCATGTAAAATTGAACATTTTTGATTAACATTTTGTGAATGAAAAATACTCGTAACAGAAAATATTTTTAGGTTTATTTTTAAATCAAACCTTTGAGTATAACATATTTTAAAACCAATAACTTAAATTTAGTACTTTGATTAATATAATTAAAATGAAATTGTACAAATTTACTTTTTCTTTGTATGGCTATGTGAAAAATTTGGAAAAATACAGTATAAACTTATAAAAACGAAATCAATGACGTAAGATCTTGTTTTGTAAAAACAAAAAATTGTTTTTTAATATTATGAAGTTGGCTACACAACGTTTTTTTAAATTTTGAAAATATTTTTAACAGTGCAATAATTCTGTTAAATGGGAAACCATTCAATCGATTTTTTCTCGATCTTTTGTAAAATTTCATATAATATTCCCTCTGTTACTTTATCTGGTGATTGTGATACTTGATAAATAAAATCAAATACGGATGCGGTAATGGGATCAAAATTTTTAAAATTTTCCGCTCCAAAATACAGTCATACATAAGTTTCTTTAACAGTTTGCACGAGTTGGTCGTTTGGACTGAATCGCCTAAATTTGGAATCATCTTTGCCGTGTAATAAATTTAGTAAAAACGTTAGTACGAATGTTTAATTAAATAAATAAATTAATTTAAATATTTAAAACAAAAAAAAAATTCAACTTCCTACTTTTTTCTCCAATAACAAGTATGACATTTGTTGAGAATATGTCAAAAAATTAGCTTTTCCATTTTGTACACTGTCAAGTGTAGTGAGCAGTTAGTGACATCTGTAGTTTACCACAAAAAATACATATTTCGGTTACTATTTCTGTTCGAATGAGTTATAAAAATTAATAATCCGTTTTATTTTGTTTTCCCCGGACTTATTATGCTTAATAGAGCAATCAAATGTCAGAGTGGTTTCTTTGTGCGAAATTTATGTGCATTAATATTAATTATTTAAAAAAAAACAATTTTATTAATATTTTTTAGTTTATAAAGAATAAACAATTTATCAGAGCTAATCAAAATTTGAAAATCTTTTGTGAAAATGTTGGATTACGACCACAATTTGAAAAGTACTTAATTGGTAAGAATTACAGTTTATTTTTGTAAATCATTCAAATCATTATTGCAATTTTTGAATGTTGAAAACAAACGCATCGTCCGAATTTTTCGACTTCAAATCAATAATGTTCGAATGAAATAGATTCGCATGCTCGTTAAACTTTTTATTTACTAAATTATACTCCTAACTTGCTAAAGCACTATTTTGAATTGTTTTTCTGAAATGTGAATTTATTTCAATTTCTTATTACCGCCATCTGATTTCAAACACGAAAATTACACGGCCATTTTGTTTTTTTAAACTTATTTAATTAGTCGAGCTTATAAGTAGGTGTCACTAATGGCTTATTACAAAAAAAAACCATGAACGAAAGGTATGACGTCAGGAGGTGCAAAGATGTGTATGTAAATTAAGGGGGTTTTAGTAAAACATTAATTAAATATCTATAACCAAGATTTTATTAATTGATCTTCAAATCGTATATTTACCAATAATTCTTCTTGATAACGTAGAAATCAAAATTCATTTTTGTAAGACTTTTCATTTAAGAAAAACGATATTAAAAAAACATAACTTTTCATATGATTTGTATGAAAAATTCATTTTTTTTTTGTCTTTCTATCCCCCTTATATTAAGTTCGAATTTTAACCTGACGGCTTGTATATTTAGGTAAGCTTTGCCAAAACAAACACGAAACAACAAAAATTAAAATCCATTTTCTTTTTATTTTATTCATCCGCACCAACTTTTTTTGTTGATTAGTTTTTCTCTTCTCGTTCGCCTTATTTTAAAAAAACGCTTGTCAGACCGACAACAATTAATATTCAGGTTTCGCACAATAAGCGATGGTGAATTAAATTAAATTATTTATTTTTATAACTGAATAAATAAGTTGCCAATAAAAAACAATCGTTTACATATTTGAATTGTATCATGTACAAACGCAAATTAATTATCGAGTTTTAATACTTAATTAATACAGAACAAGATATGCTCAACTCTAAGATCTGTGTTTCTTTGTGCCTCCTGCTCTTGTAATATATGGATAATAAACACAATGTCGAACACAATCAAAAATATTAAAACAAAATAGATGGAGCCTGTACAAATTTAATCAACAACATAAACCATCATATCTATCAAATTTTATTAATCAAACCTTAATTTTGCTTTTGGTTTGTACCGCGTAGTGTTTCAAAAATGTTTTATTCCGTTATTAGTTAAAACTAGATTAACAAAACACAGTAAATATTCTCTAAAGTGATTACTCTGGGGACCCACAAATTTTAGCAGGTTTGTAGATGTGGTAAGTTAGAAATAAGAAAAAACCAAATTATTTGAAAATTCAAAGTCATACAAAACAGAAAAATTTTCTTCAATTGTAACAAATTATATTATAACGAAAAATTGTATGGAATATTCAAAGACTGATAAAAAGTGGTTAATTTATGGAGGTGGTCAAAATAGGGAGGTCGTCACCTTTGTAAGTTTTACTGTGAATTTAATTGTGGAAGGGTGTAACAACAGATAAGCTGCAACAATCACTCTTCGTTGTTCCAAACCAGAAGGTTTGTCCAGTAGTACTGTTTGCGTGTAGTGTCGCTTTTTGATTATGGAGACAAAATACATTATTTATATGAAGACCATTATTAAAGCGTAAATTGGGGCCCTACCATTAAATATTGTTCCTTCTTTATTATGTTGGGTTCATTTTCGCTTTAGATTCCCGGTAATCCACATTTGTTTTGAAGGCCGATTAAGCGGTCTTTACTTTTATTTGTAAGTATTATCAGTTATGGTGGTTTATGTATTTTTGTAGGTGATCATATTAAGGCAAGATTAGTTACTATACCATTTTCCATTTCAGAATTGTTAGTATCGGATTTAGAGTTTTTGTTTATCATAAAAAGTTTTCATAAATGGTCGTAAAATCTTATTCGGTATTGTCTATAAGCCTCCAACTAGTAAGAGGTCGTACGCCCAATTTCAAAAATCTCGTGTTCCTAGTTTGTTTAGTTATTTCTCTCGTATGTTAGATAAAATATGTATATACTGGATGTTCAACAAGAAAGGGTCATCGATTATGAAAAAATAAAAGAACATTTTTGAAAAATTGTTATAAATTTAGAAAATTTATTTGTTTCTCATATCTGACATAAATTTTAAAAAACAGTCCAATCCGGGGGGAACAACTACCAACTAATTGTTTAGCATATTCGGGAGAAAATGACTTCCAAATTTGTTTGAGTGCACCCGTAAGCTATTTAGTCGTCATATTTTGCTTTTCAGCTAGTTTGGACTTCATAATGGCCGAAACATTTTCTATGGGATTTGCATCTGGTGACAGTCATGGTGCAAAGACGACTTCGATGTTTTGGGTCGTTGTCCTCTTGAGGTACCCATTCCAATTTTGTACAATTTTTTGTACAATTTTTCTTTTTGTGACTTCAATTTTGATATCCTACAAAATTCCGCCTTCTCTCGGGATTATTTGAATCCTTCCAATACTCTTAATTTATACATTCACAACACTGTTGTGATATCATTGCTTTTATTAACAGCTCTATTTGTTTTTTAAATCAGTAGTCCTTCAGTATTTTCCATCACGATCTGTGAATTTTTACTCTCCACCTAAACCTGGCAGTTTTAGCTTTAGAGATTTGCCTATAGTACAGATGATTTCCGCCTTTACTTAGTACTAGTCAAGAATTTTTCAATTCGCATATTAGTTTGGTCTTTGTTAGTTGTATTCCGTATAAAAATGTAACTTTTAAAGTGAATGTCCCGCCTTGGTTGTCTCCGGAAATTTCGACGAACGCCATTAATATTATAGTCCTAATGTAGTCTTATTTAGATCATATAAGCAAGCTCGTAAAAGGGTTGTTGGGTTAATTCGTATGGCTAGGTTTTTTGTTCTTTCTTATGTTCTTATTTTAGGCCTCGTTAGATGCAAGTGTAGTACCTTGAATAGTTTTCTTTTAGTTTTCACACCTAATGGCATCAATAGTTATGTTTGCTCTATAGTTTGAACTCAAGTAGAAGTACTGTAGATTTCAAATATTTCTTTCGAGGATTTACCATCTGCTATTTGAAAGGTTAAATTGGAATCTCTTGCCCTGGCTAAATCAGTTTAAAATTCATTAAACTAGTTTTCCCGTTTCGTCTCAGAAACCTCCTTGTTACATATTTTCGATTTTCTAATTTCCGGACCAATGGAAGAAGCTAAGTAAAATAATTCCCATCCGAAAGATTAGTAGTCCTTCAAATCTATCCCATATGTCCAATTAGTATTTTAAGTTTTCTCTCTAGAGTTTTCGAGATACTTGTTAAAAATCAAATTCAATCGCATCTAAATATAGCAATATTTGGAGGATAAATAATTAAATTGTCGTATGGCTACGGATATTTTTGTGTCTATGCCTGGTCATAGGGACCGCTGCCTAAACCTAACCTTATCTCGCGAGATAGTAATATTTGGCAGATTCGGTCATTGTCCAAATCGAAAACTATAAGAGCTAGGAACTAGAATTTTGATATTTACATGCAGACGTTGTCCTAGTTATCCAATCATTTATTACAATTTATAAAGTGGATAGAACAATTGCAAAAAAATGTTACATTTGCTTTGAGGAGGTTGAATTAGCAATTTGATACTAATATTCTTTGTTAAGAAAACTTAAAACAATTGCCAACGTATTTAGAGCATTGTAAGATATTGGAAATTGAATCACAATGTGGTGACAGATTTCTGTTTCATCATCCATTGGTAGCCTCTTAGGTGCGGTAAAATTGATTCACCAATATTCCTTGAATCCTTAAGTATTTATATTACATAAATGTATTTGCTCCTTATAGTGACTAATAAGACAAACAAAACAATTTTGTTGGATTTAGATATGTTTATATTCTTTGTTTGATTTTACTTTACAGAACTCTAAAAGAACAATAAAGACTCTTTTATGGGTAGTTCTTTGAATTTTAAAATTTAATGATTATTTTTAAATAATATAACGTATGAGGAATAAAATATGGACAAACAAAAACTAGTAAAAAAAAAAATATTTGCTAATCAAAAGATTTTGATCCATAATTTATTTAAAACTTTAATTCTTAGATAAAATTTACAGAAAAATTTGCGCCCCATATCGATAAGCTTTCCTGATCCGTTTTGGCACTCTTTTCATTGCCGCATATGTTCCTGATGTATCGACCTTCTATAAATCTCTTTTTATCTTTCTAATCAGACATTCAACAATTTTGGCACGATATCCATTGCTGTATACCATTCTCCTCAGATTTGCCCAAAATGTTTCAATGGGCCTTAGTTGTGGAACATTTGGTGGGTTATAGTCTTTAGGGATAAATTCGATTCTGCGTTGACATAAATCAGATAACGTGGTGTACTTTGTTTTTCTAAAATCTGGTCTATAGTACGTGGATATAAACAATCTCAGAAGACACGTACCTGATCCGGAGAAATAACAATAGTTTACAAGAACAATGGCTACTCAAGAATAGATACCTTAGTTATCAGTTGCCAATCTATACTTGGGCAACGCATCTATGCCTAAAATTGGTTTATCAAGGATCAAAACCTTTTTTGGCACCAGTGCGCAGGGCTATTTTGCTAAAGTTATGTTTTATTTTATTTAGTTTGGATTTTATATTTCAAAACGTTATGAAAAATATATTTTAAACAATCAAAGTGTATTTTAATTAAATTAAAAAAAAACTGGGTTCTTGCTGTGAATTTATTAACATCATTTCAAGTTATACTAAAATAAACCCAAGAGATATTAATGAAAATAAAATTGCAAAAATCGGTGAGCAAGAATGGGAAACCAATCTAAATACTAAAATTGTCACCGACATATTATCTTAAGTGTATATTTATCGTATATTCATACATATATTATACATAATATTATAAATTACAAATAAATAAATTTTAATCTTTTATAGGCACACCTTAACCTATATCAAAAACATTTATAAGATTCTCTTAATTTTTTTTTTTTTTTTTTTATGTTGACAATATACAATTATTTTTATTTTCTTTGAATAAATTAACCTTATTTCTATTTGGAAATATTTCTTTAGTTCATTTGGGAGGGGGTGTAGAGCATAGAGTTTATAATATGCTCAGGTATAACCACCTAGGTAAAATGTCATTGGAAATGGTGTAGTAATCTATTCGGGTTCCTAATTCATATAATGTAAATTAGGAAGTTTTGACAAATATTCTTGATAAGAAACTAGCCTAATTTGTTTGAATATTTTATCTGATTTAACTAAAATGGTTTACGTTTATTTTATGTTTTCATAAAAAATAATTTTTACATTCATCTTTCATGACAAAAACACGGCATTGTAAAAGCAAAACTACTTTATAAATGTATAACAAATTTCTTCTTCTATTCTTTTCAAGACGAGCTTGAGACTTTGAAGATGTAAATCAAGGGCACTGCTCACTTTTAAAAAACTGTTAAATATTAAGGTTTCATCTTTCAAAAAGAATTATTGTTTGGAATTCTAGTTACATTCGCAAGAATAAAACAAATTAATTTTAATTCAATTTTCAAGGGTGTGTTATTTTTAACTCAAATTTTTATACAAAATACATTCGATGTTCCAATAAAAAATCCAAAATGACATAAATCTCCCTAATCACCAACTAATTAATCCCTTTCCTGAGGTGAGGAAAAAACGTAATATAAAAAGTACGTGCCAAATTGGTTCGAATGAAATATAGCGAGTTTCCAAATCGGAGGTCAGATCAAAAATAGTTAGAATTATTCTTAAATAATTAATGGCATATCGCCACCTTTGGTCTCGCGATTTATATTTATCATTCGATTGAGTGGAGATTTAGTAAAGGTTTTGTTAAACATACTATTAACCATGTTTAAATGGTTAAATGATTTATTGGTTTCTCAGCCAAATACTTAATTGAGAATTAATTGAAAATCTTTGATTTTTAGGTAAACATAAAATCGCTTTTACCAATTAATTCCATGCAGTATAAAATTGGGAACACACATAAGTTTTCACTCAAATAAAGTTGTTTTAAACATTATAACACCCATTCACAGCAGAAATAATTATATAATTAACATAAATGTAAATGTACACACATAGTATTTAAAATATTTTACCTTCAAATAAAATTATTACAAAAAAATCTTAAAACATAATCCAGCATATTTCGTAATTTCTTCTTGCGTCGTCTGTTTTTTTAATTTTTGTTTTTTTGAAACACCCATACAAAAAACACCAATTATATACACTTTTCAGAAAACTGAACAAAAAATTCTTAACGATTTTATTTTCTTTTTCTCCACTTTTCAAGCAATGAACAAATAACAAAAGCTTACAAATACATTATTTATACACACAGAAATTAAAATTCTTTTAAAAATAAGAAATTTCTATTTTTATTATTTGTTAGTCTTTATTTTTATTTTATTTTCCTAAACTTTCATAAAATAAACACAAACAACCTTATTTTAGGTGTAATATTTGGTAAAATCGAACCACTTCACATTGTTTTATTAAATAAGGAACATTTATTCAAAATTGCACTTTCTTGAAATATTAATTTTCACTTTACAAAGTTAATTTATCTAGAGCTAGCTACACAATATATTTTTACAAAAAGAAAAACATTTAACGAAAAATTCAATATGTCCTTTAGTCTGTATAGAGATATTATTTTTTTCTAAATTATAAAAACCAATGTTTTTATTTTAATTTATCCGCTTATTATAAAATTAATAGAACAGCGAAAGGGATGTCAATGCTATACGATAGCAACACCCTTACTGGTTGTGGTTGAGATATTATTGAGAGAATTATAAGAAATGATCTTTACAATTACAATGGAAAACTAAAAAACATAATAATAAAATAACGGTGAATTTATGTTTATGTTCTAACCGAAATGAAAATTCGCTAAATAAAAACACAAGAGATCCGAAAGCTCTCCTCTTCAAGCATGCGCACTAATGTTTCGTAAATACTTTGCTCATTTTGAAGAATATATTTGTAAGAGAGAACTGAGTAAAATATGTGGAAATTGTCATAATTTTTCCTTCATATTATGTATTCGTAGATAGCTACTTTTAAATTTTATTAAAAACTCCGGAATGTTCGTCCTATTTTTAGTTAGTTTTCAGCCTTTTAGGAAATTTGTATGAAAAATTCTTTCTTCAATTATACGTAATACCAAATATCCGAATTCATTTATTTTAGTGCTTATCCAATTGTTATGCATAATAAATAGTTATTATTTTTTGAGGTGGTTCACATCAATCATTTGACGTCAATCAATCTTCTCGATTGATGTGTATCAAATTAGAAAATTGTGCAAATTTTCGTGAAACAAAAACATGGGGAGTGTCTGCTAATGGTAAAAAAATCCTATAATTACCCAATTAAAATGCCACGATTAATTGTGTTTATTGTTTTATTTGTTTGAGAAAAGTCCTACTCGTACAATCACGACAGAATAGCTTTGCACACAATTGTAACAGAAAATAATTATTTAGCGATGGATTAATCCACAATTAGCGCAGGTAATATTTTTTATTCCGCTGTCACTGAGTGTTTTTATTGTTAATTGTATTGTGAAGTTGTGTCTGTTTATTTACACAATCTCAATACGTTGAACAATTACAAATGAGCCTCATGTCATGCTTAATTACCTTACAGTATACCAAGCTACATACTAATGTGCAAATGTATATTATGCGAAATATTAATTAGGTTATTCAAAAACAATGCAAATGTAATTTTATTGGTTCTTTATTTCAAACAATTCAAACGCATCCTTCCAGAGCCATTCTAACAAATTTGAGAGCTTTAGGCTAATATAAAATACCCTTTAAAAATTCACACACACAATTCTATTCTTGTTTATTCAAAATTATTCGAATTTTTTTCAGATTACCTTTGCGTGATTTATCTGAGATAATTCTATACATTCTTGGGACTCTAAAGCCTGATTTCACAAATAATAGCCCATCTCTTTATGAAATTGCGTTTGTTCCATAATTTTAATTATTTTTGACATATATTACGAAATAAACACAATTTCATACATGAAGAAAGAGAGGAAATATAAGACAATTTGAAGCTTTTTGAAATATGTAGTTAATTATTAGATATTATCGAGTTTTATTCTAAATTTGTTGCTGTTTGTTTTGTACATACTCGTCGTAAATGACACTTTAATCTAGTTTATGACCAACGACAAAGTTTAAGGTGTTTGTATATACCATATACATTTAGATTGAGGATTACATAGTAAGTGTGTAATTAACTGTATTTATTTAATTATTAATTAGTTGAATTTTCTAAGGGGTTGACAATCATTAGAAGTTATGCAGAAAGTATTCTTCGAGCTGAATGCTAATTTTCGCGTTCTAAACTATAAAAATTGAAATACAAATGAAAATTCGTTATAATTTTCTAAAAAGACAATTTTGTATGAGAAGCGTATACGATAATTAAATGATATAAAAATAATTAATAATAATCCTAAAAATGAGTAAAAATATCTTTTTAATTACTAATTTTTTCCGTGGAAACTAAAATGTAATTTACAAGAAAAGTTATACAAAATTATATATCCCATACGTAAGATCTCAGGTTCATTGTTGTGTGACAATACTAATGAATTTAACATTTTTGTATCCCCTAAAATGCAATTGTTTGAAAATTTACCACGGATTGTTTTTCGTCAGAAAGTTCGAAACCTTTAAAGATTACGTCATTTATTGATTATTTGATGCCATATTATGATCAAATTTATTAGTAAAATGTGAAATGTCATCTGAATTTTTCAGATTACAAATCGTAGAGTAAACTTTGGCTAGGTTTATGTCCTGTATACTTGTATTTTGTTTTATTTTATAGTATTTTAATGATGATAACAGTAACAAATTGTTTTTATTGTAGTTTTTTATGTTTGTATGGTGTGGAAATGAATAACGTTTTGACTAATTGGAATACTTCAATATGAATTATATTTAACTTTGGCTTAATCATCATAAATATTATTTATATGATATTCTTATGGCTTTATTTCATTTTGAGGGCAGAGCAAAATTAAATTTATCCAATTTATGTTATTGAATTTTTCTTTTTATTATGGAAATAGAAGATACATACATATATCTTAATTTTATATTCGAATAATGATGACCAGATTTTTTTTTGTTGTTGCTTCTTATTGGTAAATTTTTTATTTGATTTCCACGAAAAAATAATGAAAATGGGATTAGATGAAGTTTTGTGCGTGATAAGTAATGTTTTTTTTATTTCCTAAAATATCCGGTTTTTGGATATTTTCGATACTTTTATCAATTATTATCGATTTGAATTTGAAAAAATAAGAAAAAGATACGATTAATGTTGTTTTGATCAATTCAACAAGGTACTCAGCTCTTACAAAAAATATTTTATCGTTCTGCGCACCTGCCTCTACCTGCCATAATTGTAAATCTAAATAAATAAATTAAAACAATTAACATATATTATATTTTACATATATTTACATTTTTCAAAATGTTTGTGAGTTTATCAATGTACAATAAATACAATGCTTGAGTTCAATACATATAAAGTTTTATAGAACCAAGCTTTTTGTTTATTCCCAACTTATTTGGAGAAACCTAAGAACATATTCCCAACGCTAAGCTATTAATTGAAATGTCGAAATTTCATTTGACAATTGATAAATATCGAGTAATTAAAGATAACAGACTGTCTGTTAGTATAATCGTCAAACGCTTTATTTCCTATTTTGTTGGTTAATAGTGTTTTAATTATTATTTCCGTCAATTTTGGTACATATGTACATACGTTAAAGATCCATTTTTTTATATCACGACTTTTTATTTTTTTGATAATTAGAATTGTGGTTTATAATTTTTTTTCGTCTGTGTTGTTCTATATCTAAAAATTTACATGTCGGTTAATATCCTCTTTTTCAACAGTAAATTTTAGTTTGTTATATACTGAATTAGACAATTTTGATGTTGCGAATAATTGAATCGGAAGTGGCCAAAATACTGTTATTTATGTATTTAAGTTAAATAACGGATTACCCATTGACACATGAGTCTAAAATATTTAAAATTGTGTACTTTGTTAAAATACAGTTCTATTTCACTCCACCTTTTAGATATTGAAACATTTGCGAACGGAACAGAATGGATAATTGTGTTTGATCCGTAACCTATTCCTCTCTCTGGTTATTAATTAATAAAACAACGGCCTTTTTTTTAACTAAATCTAACAGCCACTAAGAAAATTAAACGCTAAAAAATATACGTTTTCTGGTATAAATTTGATAAACAAAAAAATAAAGCCAAAAAGTTTTTCAATCAAACAAACAAAAGCAACAACACGAAATAAGAACTTTTTCTTAAACATTTTCAGAAATACAAAACCAATTTTTAAATCTCACACTACTGCCTTAAGCCATCCTAAAAAAAAACCTTGTGTTTCTCACAAATGAAAATATGAATTATGTAATTTTGATTTAAAGTTTTTCTTTTAATTTATTTTACTTTTTTGTTTGTAATGTTCTTTTGAAAAATAGAAAAATTATTTCGTCAAACTGGAAAAGTTAGTCTCAGTTTTTTGATGAAATAAATAAAATTTATTCGTCTTCAAAATTTTAATTAATTCAAATTAATTACAGCAAATGAAGAAAAACTGCAAAACATAATTGGAAAATATAGAAACAATTGCATTCGAAAAAGTTAGATTTTTGAATCATTTATTAATTTTTCGTTTTAATCAAAAATTTTATTGTATCGTATATGTTTGTTTAGAAAGAAATTATATTTAAAAATCTTCTTAAAATATTTTAGGAACCGGGCAAACAACGCTGTATTACTGAATTAAATATCAAACAATTACGAATGGCAAGGAGAAGTCCCTCTTACTGCTAACAATATTTTAGAGCACCAGACTTAAGGGGCCGTTCATTTCAATATCTTACCGTTTAGAAATTTTTTATTTAAACGGCTAAACTTTTATTTATTTATTTTTTTTATAAAAATTGTCGTCATTAAAAATTCAAAACAAGTAAAACCAATTCGTTTGTGTTCTTGACCTAGTCTACTTATTTTTATTATTTTCACCGAACAACTGACTTGGAAAATAAATGTACGCACGTAAAATTAAGCTAAATAGATATTTTTGAATTTATCGGTGAAAAATATGCCATTGAAAATAATTTTTAATGTTACGTTTTGTAATCGCGAAAAAATTTCTCGACTAATTAGGATACCAGGAACTCGAAACATCGATTAGAAAAATGTCGTGTCCGTCCTTCCAGTAATACATTTTTATTATTTTACCTCCCATTCTAGCAAATATTGATAATTTTGGTCGAAATTTTGTACAAAGATAGATTTTAGTAATAAGAAGTTTGTGTTAACTTTTAGGTCTATTCGAGTCTAGAGGTTGCAACGGAAGAGAAAACCGCCAAACAGATTTTCTCAGAAACGGGATCGACGTTTTTTTTTTTTTTTTGTTATGTTAATGATAAATTTGACAATTCACTATCTACCTGTTTACCAAATTTGAAGTTGATTGAACAATTGCGTGGTGGTCATTTTAACATAAACGAGTAATATAATTTTGTTGATCTGTTTTCCGAGGTAATGACGATTTCGGCGAAATATTTTTCTACAGTTAATACACCTTCCAAATTCCAACAATTGTTCCCTAAGTGTCTTTAAAACAAAATGAATAGATTCCCATTTAATATAGAATTTAAATTTGTAAATTTGCCTAAAATACTTTGCTCTAGTAAACTTTTAAATATAGCAAGACATTCTCTGTGACATAAACATTTCTGACGTTGACATTTCGGTGACGTTTTATTGACATTTTAATGATTGAAATTTCAATGACATATTTATCGATACATTATTTGTGAATTGCTTTTAAAAAAACGCATTTAAAGGTATTATAATTGCATTTAATGGTCGTATATGTATAAATATTATGCCTTTAGGGTGGAAAAACATTAGGAAAAGGCCGCTGGTAGATATATAAAATGAAATGCTATATGACATGGAGGTGGGATTCGGTCACAAAAGGTAATTAAAATGGAATGGTCCATAGCGATTTCCCGTTCAGATTAATGCACTGAGTAAAGAATTATTTATTTATTTAATTATACACAAATAAGGTATAGCCTTTTTACAATACCCAGGGATATATTCCTATGTGTATTAAAGCAATTACAAAGAAAAATAATTAGAACAATAATTAAAACTAAATATAATATAATTAAAAATACAGAAGAAAAGATTAAGAACAAAAGATAAAACATTAGAAGACGTGATAATGGAAAAAAGAAAAAAGAAAAATAAAGGAAACGAATTATGTGCCAATCAGCCCCTCGAGGTACAGTCCCTTGAAACCATGCAAATTAGATGCTGTCTTTATAAACGGATTCAGACTATTCCAGAGCTTCACCCCATGGATAAAGAAAGCACGTTGTCTTGGCTTAGTTTTGCATGATTTAGGCAAATTTAAATTTAATGTCCTCTGCGATTTCGAGAATTTCAGTTTATCATAAAGGTAGTTCGGAACTTTATTTTTAGTCAAACCAAACATCACAGTCAACACCGACAGTTCCAAAAACTGGTTCAAGCTTACACCAAATATCTGTTCAGAAAGGTGCGAAATTAGTTCGCCCCTTCGCTTCAAAAATATGTATCTAGCACAAGAATTAAAAGCAACATTTAACTTTCGTAGGGACTTCTTGGAATATTGCGAATATATCGAAGAACAATATGAAAGTAAAGGTCCCACAAAAGTACGAATGATATGACATTTCACATCACTTGAAATAAATTTCGCCGTGCACCACAATTTACCTAAGATACCATAAATTTTACCACATATAGGTTATTAACATGGGTACTCCAATTTAATTTAGTGTCTATGATCAACCCCAGACTCTTGATAACGTCACAAAACTCAATTCTGTGATTGTCAATTAAAAGACTGTTTATCGGTAAATTTATACGTTTTTTGTTAGTTATTAGTATGGCTTGTGACTTCGCAGGATTGATTTGAAGTTTGTGCACTTTGGACCATTCCGAAATATTACATAACGCTTGATTTAAATTATTAATCACAGCGTCAACCGAATCAATATCCCCAAAAGAATAGATTTGCAAATCATCCGCAAAAAGGTAAAAGCAAATGTTTGACATTTGTTTAATTGATTGACAAATTTGATTTATGTACAATGAAAACAGAATAGGTCCTAAAATAGATCCTTGAGTAACGCCAGATGTGACAAAAATGTTGTCGCTAAAGTTGCCATGATATTTTACAGATTGTTGTCGCAGATGCAAGTAAGAACCTATAAGTTGACAAGCACTCTTGGAAAAGTTATATTCATAACATAGTTTCGATAACAACATAGCGTGGTCTACTTTATCAAATGCCTTTGAAAAGTCTAATAGAACCAAAACTGCAACTTTACCATCTTCAATATTAATAGTAATATCATCAGCAACTTTCAACAAGGCAGTTGTAGTACTGTGCTTGGCACGAAATCCAGATTGTAGTTCATCCAATAGGTTATGTTTAGCAATAAAGCCACTGATCTGAGCATGAATAATTCTTTCAAAAACCTTAGATAATGTTGGTAATATATACTTATAGGACGAAAATCAGTTACTGTAGATGGATTCGGTATTTTTGGAATAGGCGAAATTGTCGCAATTTTCCACGCATCCGGAAATATCGATTTTGTGAGGCCAGAATTTATAATAAAAGTTAAGTGAGGTAGCAAAACCGGAAGCAGAATTTGAATGAGGTTAAGTGGAATACCATCAACTCCTACAGAACTCGATTTGATTTTATCCAGATGAAAACAAACTTCTTCAGCAGAAACATTTTTAAAGTAGAAAGCATTTACGTCAGCGGCAGAATGAACTGCATCACAAACAAAATTTACATCATTGGAGTTGAAAACCGAACCGAAGTAACTATTGAACTCATCAGAGGTAATGTCACATTTACACTCCGGAATTGGCGGATTTACATATGTGTTGAAGTTCTTCCAGAACAATTTACTCGTAGTATTATTGCTAAAACGATCATAAAAATCGGAATATCGGGCAATTCTTACAATGTTCAGATCATATTGTGATCTGAACAAACAAATTTCCACAAAATAAATATTGAACATTATGGATGCTCTATGAACGGAGTAATTTAAATTCTTAAGGATTTTCAACAGTATATTAAATAGTTATACATCTAATTGATAAAGGTCGAAGATGAAAAATGGCGAATGCGACTTTGATTGCTGTTCAACACGTGTGTGATTTGGCGACATGAGAATAGAAGATTTATATTGTAGTGACTAATTGTGAAATTGGGGAAGGGAGTCTCCAAATTTAAGAAAAGCCGAAATATTTTGAAATATAGTAAACCAATTCGATATGCATAAATAAATATTTGCGAGTACATTTTCTTTTTGGAAAAGTATCGCATTCATGTTATGTTATCACATGTAACGGTTCTTACTTATTCACTGTTTACTTTACAATTATCCGGGTTTAATTCATACTCAACTGTGATAGCATTATGAAAATCAAAACCATGTTTGTTTTCGTTCAAGTGTTTTACTAGGACCGACCATTGAATTCTTTGTGATCTCGTTTTGCGGGCTTCTTCTACTTAACAAAAATCGCAGAATGGTGACATTCTTTATATGTAATTTTATAAATCACCTCATCTTAGTGTTTGGCAAGGATTTTCCCCTTAAATTTTGTAAACGTAATTTAAGTACTTATAGTTTATTATGTTTATTAGCTATCAAAATATTGGTGTTTCGTTGAAAAAACCATTTATTAAAAGGATTTACATTACAGGATTTATATTTATTTCGGTGTACAATATTTTATAAATTTTGGTAAGACATTTACACCTAACATTTTCAGCCAAATGCGTGTTAAAAATGAACTGAACAAAAAGCCAACAACTAACTTATAGAGCTGATTATGTGTTAATTATTGTAATATTTTGTTAATTTTGCTAATTTAAATAAATTTATATTGTGGTTTATTATAGTCACATAAATCTCGTTTCTATCAACCTTTTTATTGTTTAAACAAAATGAAAATTTCAAAAGAAAATAAGATAATTACATTATTATTTTAAAAATACAAGTATTATTGTTTTGTTTTACTACAATTTTTACTCCCAACTGAATATATTCCCAATAATTTTATTTATTATACATAACTGTTTAATTAACAACAAATAAATTCCTTTATCACATAAAGATTTCTACTCGTACACAACATATATATTTGTTAACTTCAAACATATCCAAACTTTCAAAAGGCAAGAAAAAAAAATATTTTTTAAATTATTACAACACTTTAAGCTCAAGGCAAAAAGTTATATAATTTTCCACCATTTCTTTCATATAAATTTTCACTATTTTTTGTAAACTTTTTAAAATTTATCATAATTAAACTTCCATGACACAATTCGTTGTTTTTTTCCATTTTATTTTTGTTACACATCATTATCCCCTACGGTGCCGGAATATTTAGTAACTGTTCATTAAGAAGGATGAAATTGAAGGTAAAGATTTTACGGAAAACAAGGGTTACAGTATAAGAAATGTCAAATGATATTCTGGTAAAGAAGTTAACCTCATTATGAGGAAGTTGTTGGTCACAGTCATACTCTTTCAGTAAAATTTTATTTTATAGTAATTAAATATTTCGCCTTCCTATTGACACCGAACGTAAAAGTATTATACGCACATGTGCTTAGAACGAATCGTGACGCTAATGTATAATTAGTTGGCCCATACGGCAATTATGAGCCAAAAAAAAATCCAAAATCTGCAATTGTGTTCCGATTGCGGTTCTTGATACCTCTAAAGATTGGTTTTGTGACCTGTAATTATTGTGCCAACGCGTAATTAGATTTGTTGATTTCCCTACATTTCAAAGAAAATTACCTTACTATAATTCTAAAGTCCTTCTAGTGAACGAACATTTTAAAGCATATACCTATATGATAAAGGTTTCCAATTCGAAATTATGCTATGTGGCTTAAGCTGATAATACAGATCTCGAGGGATACATGCCATTTCACTAATTATATTTTAATAAATTGTTTGCTCCTTCTGAATTCTGTCTTGCATCATGTCAATTAATTAAATTTATTTTTTACTTCTACAAAAGGTTTCTTACTTAGAACGTTTTTTTTAAACTTTCTACAAAAATGTGAAAATAATCTATTGTAGACATTGACGCTTTGGTTTTCTTGAACATATATGAGGAACTATACTTCATCTTTAAATGAATCTGTTAAGTAGTGTCTAGTGGGTAATATACATATATAAATAAAACACCACATATATTTGTTTCAATTAAATTTTGGATTAGTGGTAGATTAGTTAATCAAATTATTTGTTAATATCGACGTTACATGCATAAAGGTGCACGACGTTTCACGCATAAATTCCAATTAACCAAGCCAGATTAATTTTGTTATCTGGAATTGAGACACAAAATTATTCGGAAATACAGCGTTTTGGATAAGAATCATATATCGGCATCTCATGTCAGAAGTTCAACCTAACCAACAAAATAATATTTAACTTAATCAATATATTGAACCATCCTACAGAATTTGTAAACATTATTTGAAATTGGTAAAATCGCATTACAATAGAATAGAAAAGAAAAAAAAGCAATCCAATTTCACAGATAATTGACCTCAAGACGATTTTCAGTTATTTAAACTCTTAAAAATGATAAAATTCAATTTTTTTTTTGTTGAAAACACTGATTAGTATTTATAACAAAAAATTAATTTTATTTTGCATTACATTTTAAAAACGAATTGGAATTCGTCAACCATTAAATTTATATTAGATTCTCCCAGTTAGCTATAAAATATTTTTTCTATTTGTTAGTTACTTTAACTGACCTTTCGTTTTAAAGGACAATTAATTTATAATTAATGAACCTTGAAAGTCGGTAATATCTTTACAATTTTTACTGGTGGCAAATACTCAAATAAACCTCATTTGATCGCAGAAATTGATTACTTAGTAAAACAAAAAATAAATTGTTGGTATTTTCCACAACCACGTTGACGCCAAGAAAACTCAGAAAACCTCTAATTTTTCCATTCAAATACTTGAAACCCCAGTTTCATTTGTTTTAAGAAAAAACTAAAAAAGTTATTGGTATAATTTCCTTTCATAAGGTTTTAAATTATAAATTTTGAAATTTAGTTTGTTAAGTAAATTAATCTCTGATCTTCTTGACTAAGTAGTACCTCAAAATTATAGTAGATGTACTGAATTTTTTGTTTTAAATTGAAAAAATAAAAATGCTAGTTAGAGAAATTAGAGGATTTCGACTATGTTTGGTTTAAACATTAATTGTAATAGGAATAATAGAAATAATTAATCATGTATTACTTTTTATAATAATTTGAAATATTCATTTTAAACCTAAATGGCCGTTTTGTCCAGACTATGTTCTATTTCTGAAATTGCATCCACGAAAGGGAAAACACTCTATTCACATGCTTCGACTTTCTCGAACTCTATTATTGTCTATGAGGAAAATTTGCAAATATTGAACTGGGGGTTTTGTGCTGTTATTCTGGGATCGTATAAAGTAAAAATTACCGGAGAATTTGGATTGATACAAAATTTGAAAAGTTCTTGAATAATTAGTAAATTACTCTTTGATATCGTAATTTTCTTAAAACAAATTTGTATCAAAACAATGTACACCCATCCCTCGATTTACGGAAAATTTGACGAAAAATTCGTTTACCGAAATTTAACGAATTAATTCGTCCCAAAACATTGCACGTAAATCGAAATTTCGTTAACCGAATTTTAGGTAAAGTTTCCGAAAATTCGTAAAATAAAAAAATTCGTAAAAAAAAAATTCGTAAATCGAGGGATGGGTATAGAATAGCTCGTCAAGAATAGCTCGTCACATGTGGATGAAGGGACGTATGTATGAAGAATACACGTATGGAAGAAGTGACGGTACAACTATACAGTACACAATTACATTTGTCGAAAAATTTACACCATACTGAATACGTTGCCATACTTAACAAAACAGAAGAAACAGCTGAGAAAGAATTGCAGAAGAAAAGGAATATCATTAACAAGAAATTAAAGAGATTGGTACAAATACAAAGAAACGCGCAAAATGATGACGTCCACACAATAACAAATTACCACTTCTATCCAAGGATATACAATGACACAAACATACAATTCAGTGACGAAGAAGTTCAAATGTTAGAAATGGGACTTAAACATAATCTAACACCACAACAATCAAAGAAGGAAAACATAAGACAAATGCTAGACATTGAAATGGCCATTTTGCAAACGAAAGAAGAAGATCAACAAGTCATACGAAATGTAATAATGGACCAAATTAAAAACAGTAACATCGGTTACAAAAAAATCACAAAGGCGCAAAAACAACAATATCAAACGATGAAATCTATAAAAACTAAAGTCATCCAAGGGCAGGCAACTGTAACGAAAGCGGATAATGGGAACACTGTTGTTATAATGAAAACCGAAGATTACAATAGGAAAATTAGCAAATATATCCATAGTAATAATATAAATGAAATTCTGAACGATCCAACATCAACGTACCAAAAACAAATCAACGCTGTAATAAACGAGACTAAAATAATAATACAACAAAAACAAAAATTCTACTTGAAGATGATTAAACCATCGACGCCAAACCTCAAAGCATAAATTAAAGTGCACAAAGAAAATAAAATAAGACCACTGGTAAATTTTACAACTGCTCCGTCGTACAAAATAGCGAGATACATGAATAACTGGATTACGAAACGCATATAATTAAGACAAAACTATTCTGTAAAAAATCCTATAGAACTAGTCGACAAAATTCGAAATGTCAAAATACCACATATTGCAAAATTGGCAAGTTTCGATATAGTCAATATGTATTCTAATATTCCCGTAAATGATGTCATTAGAATAACAGCAGAAAGACTAACAGAAAATAATGTTAGCATAGAAGAAGTAGCAGAGGCTGTAAAAATTATAAAAATAATAACCGACCAAAATTATTTTCAATACGATGGTAGAATCTATCAACAGAAATAAGGATTAGCCATGGGGAATCCCCTATTTGGCACTCTTGCGGATATATTTATCAATTACAATGAATGTTAATATATATTCGATAACTGCAATAAATACCGGGACAAAATAGTTTATTGGCATAGATACGTGAATGACGTATTAATCCTATTCAATGGTACACATCGACAACTAACCCAAATACATAACTACATAAACACCATTAATCAACAGTTAGAATTCACCTTGGAAATAGAAATTGATAAATATATACATTTTTTAGACTTAACAATAAAAAATGTAGAAAACCAACACGAATTCAGCATTTATCGGAAACCAACGCACACGGATCACACAATTAACAATACATCGAATCATCCAAGAAACCACAAATATGCAGCATACACACACATGATCCACAGACTTAATAGCATTCCAATGACAGATAATAATTACACCGAAGAACTTGCCACTATAAAATTTATAGCTGAAAGAAATGGTTTCAACACAAAAATAATTGATAACATGAATACAAAATTTAAAAAGAAAATGGAACGATCACAGATGACAACACTAACACGGAAATCTGAAGAAATTAACCAATATACGAGTATATAATTAAATTACAATGTACATAACAAAATGATACAAAAAATTATTAAACAGTACAACTACACAATAGCATTTAAAACCAATAATAAAATAAAATACAAATTGCAAGAGAAGATCACCCTTGCTGACGATGCAGGAGTATACAGAATAAAAGGTAATGATTGAACAAAATTCTACGTAGGGCAAACTGGGAGAAATTTCCGCAAGAGATTTAGCGAACATGTACAAGAAATTAAAAAGCCAACGTCATCAATCAAATCCAATTATGCATTACATTGGATATTCCTTAATCGAAAATTATGAAACTCGACTTGTTTGATGGAAAGAGGGTTCTTTAATACTTGTTGGATATGATTCTAGAAAACTGCCAACAAGTAATTAGATTATAATTAACAAATTTCTTAATGCTAAATTTCGTTCCTACAATTTTACAATTTATTTTGCTTTTATTATTAAGAAGTTCAGCATTTTAATATTTATACAAATCAGTTGCTCGAATCTATGAAGGTTGTAACACAACTTTACAATTTTAAGATTTAAGCTACTTATAATTCCATACTTTTATATAACTAATAATTCAATCGGGGTGGGCTGTGTCAACGTTAATTAGGTGTTGAGATTAATTATTTTAATTTAATATAAATTATCTGCCACAGTTTATTTACGCAAGAATTGACACCAGAATTGCTCCGATCGGATTAGCCATTCTCTCGCTACAGTAGTTCAAGCATATAAAACGCGCGAAATCAAATAATCGCGACGCGCCTGATGATATTATTGCGATAATATTATGCGAGAGACATAAAGGCTAAGGACCAACTTAAGAAATCATTCATTTAAATTAAAGATAATGCTAACAGTTGATGAGTAATTGCCCATGACCAAAGACAAAATATTGGGTCAATTTTCTGAACATGCGGTGTTAGACATTATCACATCAAAAAAGATTTGACTTTTAGTAAATTGGCAACATCAGCTTTAGTTACATTAAGGATATTCTATTATTTTATTTCTAAATGGTTTCGAAGATTATTACATAAGGGTAATCCACGATACAATACATTATTACTCGCACAGCTCTCTCTAAAATGATCAACCACAAAATGAGACCTTCTCCTTGTGTTGTAAACAAGTTGCTCATGAATTTTTGTCAATTCAAAATTATGTTTTATCTGATTAGTAACAATTTTATGGATCAAAATTAAAAGTGGTCGATTAAATTAAAAGTGAAGGAGGAGCTTTAATTATACAATTTAATAATCTCTCCTGTAAAATCTCTATTTCCGTCACCTTATACTCAAAGCAACTACTCCAAACTGAAAATCACAAACTTCTCAATTCCTTAGTAGGTTCAAAAATAAAGAAAGCCAAGAGAGAAAGTGGTTTTACTTGTGTAAGAAAAAATATCGCCAAAACTTAAGAGCTGTGAAAATATTTTAACGAAGTTATTTTCAATACGGCTAGTAACAGTAACAAAAGAATAACTTCTATCAAGATAGGGGATCAACTAATCACCAATAGCCAAGAGATTGCTGATTTGTTTAACAATCATTTTGTCAATGTTCTGAATGAAATTAATAGTCAGTTTGCACCACCAAATGTTAATGATTTTATTTATTTAGACTATAAAATTACCATGCGCTGCAGCTCTACCCCCACAGAAGAGATAGAAATAAAAATTTCGATTTTAAGTCTTAATCCTAATGCGGCGACTGGAGTGGCTAATATTTCAACGAAAGTACTACGACACGTCATTAATTATATAAGCCCACTGCTTGCGACATATATTAACCATGCATTTGCCACTGGAATTTATCCAGAATGTAATAAAACAGCGAAATTTACAGGGTGGCTGAGACCAAGTGTTACCAAATGAAAACGCTGTAATTTTTTTAATTTTGATTATTTTTTATTGAAATTTCGTGGAATATGTTGAAAACATATTACATTTTATGAAAAACATGTTACTGCTCGATATGACCTCCTTTGGCTTTGATTATTTGATTCAGTCTTCCATAGAAAGCATTGCATGCTGACCGAACGTGGGCTTGCGGAATTTTATTCCATTCTCGAACAAGAGCTGACTTCAATGCATCAACACTTTCGTATTTTTTAGTGGACACCTTACTCTCCAAAATGGACCATATGGAGAAATCCATGGGGTTCAAGTCTGGTGAATATGGTGGCCATTCTTTCGACGAAATCAGCCGCGGAACGCAATTTTGTAAAAATTGCTGTGTCGCTCGAGCTTTGTGTGACGGTGCCGAGTCCTGTTGGAATGTCCAACGGTTCGTACCAAAGTGTTTACGTGCCCAAGGTAGCAAAGCATCGTTTAGGATCTTTTGGCGGTACATCTCTTGGTTTACCTTGACTCCATGTTCGATGAAAACCAGAGGAGTGCGTCCATCTGCAGTAACTGCAGCCCAAACCATAACATAAGCTGGTGATTGCTTGCGCATGGCAACTCTTGTGTCCAAATTATCGTTGGACTTGTCCTCTAACCAAACACGATCATTTTGTTTATTCACATGCTGTTGAATGGTGAAAATTTTCTCATCAGAAAAGACAATTTTTGGAATCTCATCACGTTCGGCCAAGGCCTTCAATGCTCGTGTTCTTTCAAGCCTAACTTTTTTTTGTGCCTCCGTAAGATCTTGAACTTTTTGTATCTTGTAGGGCTTCAAGTGTAGTTCATTTTTCAATATGGTTTGAATGCTGTATCGTGAAACATGTAGACGTGCGGCTAATTGATTGGCACTTTGACGAGGATTTCGTTGGATTCGTTTCTTCACCTTTCGTATTATTTCTTTTGATGTTGCTGTCTTTTTAGGACCGCCTCTGTTGCGTTTAGCGATGCTACCAGTTTCGTTGTATCGAGTTATGGTTCGATACACAAACATTTTATTCACATTCAAATGCTGGAGCTGACGAACTATTGCTGTTTGTGAATTTCCACCCAAATACAGTGCAATTACACTATTACGTTTGAATTCCATTACGATTTTTTTATTAAGATATTAATTTAGAACAATTATTTATTGACCACATATAAACAACTAACCAAACTTCAATCTGTCAAAAAATTAATGCGCGAAAATGACAACTACACAAATGACAGCAGAGTGAAGTTAGTAACATTTGGTCTCAGCCACCCTGTATACAAGTATTTAAAGCCGGAGATGAAACTGGTTTATCGAATTATGGACCTACCTAAATATTAAATGCTGTGTCGCAAATTTTCGAAAACTTATACGTGACAGAATTGTGTGGGGCATTTACTTTAGATTTCTTCTGTATTGTGCACATATTGGAACAAATAAGTTCATTTAGTTTTACAGAAAATTCATTTATATTTTTTAAGTTTAAAATTTCAACAAAAATTGCAAGCCGATTGGATAAATTTGATCAATGTTAATTAATATAAATATAAATAATCCTAAATTAAGATAACGAAGAATATTGATTGGCACACGCACACATATAAAATATGTGCCACTCAATTAAAATAATTTTCCTTATTTTAATTGATTTATAGATTATTTGTATTTCTTTAATTCTCTCTTCAATTCTATCCAATCGGCTTAATTTCACAACTAAATCCAAAGGTTTTACTTATGATACTTAATGAATATATATATATATATATATATATATATATATATATATATATATATATATATATATATATATATATATATATATATTTACTGATTTTGTAACGCTCAATGCATATTTTGATTTTAAAATAAAAATAAAAATTAGAAGAACTAATTAATTATAAGCCCAGATAACACAAGTTTTTTAGAGCATACATTGAAAATTCGGCGTTTGTTTATTTTAGTTGTTTTACACATTGAAAAACGATAAATGTTTTCTATTTTGAAAAACAATAAAAATTTAATTTTATTTTAATATGGGTTGTGGAGTGGTAACTCAATGGATTAGAGCGGCAAAGGTCTTCGATTCGGTTCTCCTGCAATTTTATTTATTTTTTAATATTTATTTTAGTATTCATCTAATGACCAAATATTTTACTTTAAATTAAATATTTCGCTTTATAGTTATTACAGTAATTATACAAAAAAATACGTGGTAAGCGTTTATGATGCGCTTAAATGTATGCGAACACTATTACAAATTATTTAAAAACTGTTATATTATGAGTTGTAGTAAGCCTATCATAAACTTCATAGCATGCTATGTTTGAAGAAATAAAACAATATAACAATAAAAATTAATTAACTTTCTTACGTTGGATGTGGCTTAATACTAGCCTATTGAACTAGAGCGGCTAAGGTCTCGGCTCGGGTTCGATTGTGCTCAAGGCATTTTTTTTTTTGATGAAAAGCACAGCTTTCACTGTTTGTCGGTCAGTATTTTTTGTGTGATGCCCCAACAAAAGTAAAATCATTCTTTAAAACCCATTAGGTATAATAATCCTTAAAAGCCTTTAATCTCGAGCTACTCTTACTCGACTAAAAAATAACGGCTCAAAAAATGGGAGCCGTTTAAATGGCAAACGACATTTAACAAAGTTATGTTTCATCAAAATATCTTTGGCAAATTTGTATATTTGGCAAATATCAAATAACAAAACAAATTGAATGGCAAATGTACGTTTAATCAAAAAAGCTATAATCAAAGTAGTTTTAGCCAAATTACAAGTTTGTTTTGTTTTAATATTTTTTCTTAGTGATATAAAGTTGGCTGTGGCAAAAGTGATGCATGAAATTAATTGTGCATATTATATTATTTAATTACAAAATGCAGCAATCAAGTGAGTTTTTTCTTAAAAATATAAATATAAATATATACCATATTATATATATATATATATATATATATATATATATATATATATATATATATATATATTTATATATATATATATATATATATATATATATATTTATATATATATATATATATATATATATATATATATATATATATATATATATATATATATATATATATATAAGTAGTAATTAATTATTCTTTAAATTGAAAATAGAAATAAATTCTGAAGAAAACAATAGTTTTGATTCATCTTTATCTCAAACTCCGAATATTACCCAAGGAGAAAAATATTGTGTTTTATTTAAATCCACAAAAGGAAAACCAAAATTAAATTTAGATGGATTCAGTTTTAACAAACTATTAGTTAAAAATGATTTGTTTTATTGGGCATGTGAGAAGAGGTTAGTCGAACCAAACAAATGTTATGCAAAATGCATTACTAAAATAGGAACGAATAGTGAGCATAAGTTGCAGAAGGAGACCGGGCATCATAACCATGATCCCAATGCTGTGACCATAGGGGTAGCAAATGCATTAACGGATTTGAAAGATGATGCATATAAGAATGAACGAAAACGGGTGTGTCAAATGGTTCAAGATCTGGTTTCCCGGAGTACAGATGATATAGGAAGTAATTTGCCATCGACCAGAGCTATGAGACAAATTGTAACTCGTATAAAAAAGAAACAAAATACATTTCCAAAGGAGCCGGAAAATTTGAAATTTCATTTGGATGTTAATTTCATCAAAGAAAAGGACGAAACCTTTGTAGCGCTGGATGAATTTTTCGACGACCAACGCGTCATTGTGATTACAAATCTGCAATTTGTGAAATTCTTGGGGTGTGCTAAATATTGGATGCTAGATGGTACTTTTAAAATAGTCCCTTCCATATTTAAGCAACTGTACACCATTCACGCAGATGTTAATGGGTCGAAGGCTTTTCCTTTAGCGTTTGGTCTTTGTTCAGCAAAGAGTGAATCAGTTTATGACAGGATGTTTCAAATGCTCATTGATTACGCAGCGGAAAATAACGTTAAGCTGGAGCCAAAATTATCAATCACAGATTTTGAAAAGGCTGCCATTAACTCGTTGAAAAACAATTTTTCAGACATCCAAACCGAAGGATGCCATTTCCATCTTGGCCAAATAATATGCTATTTCCATCTTGGCCAAGCTATGGGCTATACTTCAAAATATGGCCACAACGAAGATTTTTCTTTAAAGATGCGTGCCATATTTGCTTTAAGTTTTATTTCGAGTGCGCAAATAATGCGGTATTTTGATAAACTGGTTGAGGTCCTAGATGATGATGGCCGAAAAGTGGCCACATGGTTTTCAGAGAATTATATATATGGAAAAAACAACCGACCACCTCAATTCTCACCAAGTTTTTGGAGTTGTTTTAATCGTAATTTAAAAAACTTACCAAGGACTCAAAGCTTCGCTGAATCTTGGCATCATCGCATACATAAAATAATTGATGCGGAGCACGTTGGCGTTTATAAAATAATAAATGAACTGCACAAAGAAATCATTTTCATAAAAGCTGAAATTGGAAAGAATCAAAGTGGGGCACCGCCTCCATCTAAGAAAATTAAATATATTCAAAAAGAAATTCGAATATCAAGAGTTCTGGAAAATAAAACCCAATATAACGAATTAAAATTTTTATTTGCACTGGCTAAGAATATGCGTTTGCAATAAAAATAAAAAATCAACTCATTCGACTATTTTCATTATAGATAGTTTTAATGAAAATATTTAGTAATTTTTCTGAATTAATATATTATTCCATTATTTATTTTTTATACAATGACCTGTTATATTTGTTTGAAATAAAAAGTATATGCAATTTTTAATAATTAATGGAAATGTTTTCGTTTGTTTTGTTCCGATTTTAGAGTAATTTCTTTTTGGCAAATTATTCTTCAGGAATTATGAGGCATTTTGATCGCGCGCGCGATCAAAATGCCTCATAATTCCTGAAGAATAATTTGCCAAAAATTAATTTATCAAACATATATTTGACATTCATCCCTTTTTGCTAAAGATTATTTTGCCAGACAATAATTGGTTAAAAGTGTATTTGCCATTCAAACTTCTTTGCCAAAAAATTGTTTGCCAAACGTTTTTTTTTGCTAAAAGTAATTTGATCAAACTTTGATTTGCGAAACGTTTTTTTGCCAAAAGATATATACCCCAAAAAATATCAAATGGTGAAATGGTGATTGTGGCAGCGGCCTATGGACATCACTATTATATATAAATTGTATCTGTCCTAGGACGGGCTGTACCCCCCAGTGTTTAATATTTGTAATAATTATATTTTTGAACAGGAAAAGAAATTTCTCACGAAAAATTTTGTGATATTCAGAGAATTGATTGAAATTCGTGTGCTTTTCTATTGGGAAGCACGATCAATAATTTTTCAGAAAATGACATTGAGAAAACAGCGCATACTTTTTATTGGTCCACCAAGAAAATACTCATAATTTAGATTCTATTCTTCTTATAACTAATTAAGTGTTTTTAAGCTTATCACCCAAATGGTCTAAAACAAGAAACTCTAAGAGTATCGATTGTTATTTAATTCATTCCAATTAGAGTCGTTATGAATAATTAAAATTGATTTGAAGAAATATATTAGATAACTATAGTTTTTGCTTAGTTTTCAATTTATTATATTGGGTTTTCTTTAGCAAGAAATTGTTAGAAAAAAGAAATAAAATAAAATTATTGCAGTAAGAAAATTATTTCAATGTTCTTTTTTCTACGATAACAAAAAAAAATGGAGCTGTAGTGTCATCATCTTTATTTACGAACTTGGAAATCTCCAGGAAATATAAATCATTATAATATCTATAGAAATATTTTTATTTTTGTTAAAAATAAGTTCCTTTACACAAGTTTCATTTTAAATTAATTCAATCAATTTATTTTTGTAAGTGGTTGTTGAAATATTGTTACGTTTTTGCCTTGTCAATCAAGGTTCGTATCACTGGATTGTGAATAATACAAACTCAATTCAATTTATCACCAACGAATTTTTTTATTTCACAAAATTTATTACAACACAGTTTATCAATAAAAATTCACAAAATCACTTTATATAAATTATTCTTAAATTTTACTGATCACTTTTACTTTTTATTTCGCACAAAAACACTTTTTAAATCACTTTTTAATTCTTTTTAATCTTTATACTATCGCGTACCAAATATTACTAATAATCTTACAAGTTTACACTATCGCGTTCCAAATACTAATAATCCAATTCGATCTTGTTCGCCTTTTTATATACACAAACCAAGCTTCTCGAAAGTTCACGACTTTTCCAGTTGGAATAGCGTAGAAATATTACATAACAATTTTTATCATGGAAAATTCCATTTAGTACAGTAAACATTGAGCTATTAGTTTTACTTATTCTATTACACACTAGGTGTCACCGTCACAATATTTCGTTTTTATCGAAATTTTTGTCGTATATATGCTGTGCAGTTGTGGTGAATGTCGCCGTACATTATTTTTTTGCCGAATGTTATTACTGGTGTTGAAGACTTACATAATAACTTAACTTCACGCAGGTCTGGAGACCGATAACTTTCAAGATTACAAACTACTTAGCTATAACTAGTTAAAATGTCAATTAAATGTAAATGATATTATAATGATTGACTTAATCAATTTTTAAACAGTTTTTTACGTAGGTACCATTGGTTGCAGCTTATTGACAAACAAAAACAGTTTATTATTGCAGTTCTACTAAATGTAGGTTTTTTATACAAAAATAGTCAAATAAGACATGTATTCGCAATATCACAATTGCAATTTACCCTTAATTTGTTATTCTAGTCAGGAAATTGTTTTTGTTGAAATATGCTCACACAAATTAAAATCCCCATAAACAAGAATCAACACATTCCATTGTCTGTATTTTTATGTGTATGACCTTAAGACTTAACATACGACATAGATATACTCTCCGACGACTATACGCAAAAGAAAAGGAAAAGTCTGTTCGAACACAAGAAAAAAACAAATGAAAATTCTTATCATGAAATATTAATATTAATTTGTCTCCTATTATTTTAATAAGATACAGGTTGGGCCATGGAAAACTCCCGAAAATAAAATGAAATAATTTCATAAAAAAACATTTTATTTCCATTTTTCTCTTAATTTTACATATTAAAGAAAATTGTATTTTGGTTTGCTTTTAACTCATTTCTAAAAAATAAACTGCTTCAAATGTTTTACATTTTCAATAAAGCAAATTTGGCATCTTTTAAGAAAATTATTCATTATATTCTATTTTCAATGTGTATTGTCGAATTCTCTGATGAAGTTGGTAATCACATCTGTAGAAATTCCTGTTTCAGGAGCAAAGTCTGGGGATCCGGGAGGCCAACGAAAACCTTTATTTATTTTAAAATTTTTTATGACGTCATTTTGTGAAGTATATTACAAAAATTGAACAAATTTCACAAATTTATAAAATTTGACCGATTTACATTATACTAGAATATTGTAGTTTATTGCATTATATTATTTTGATTAAATAAAACAATCATAACAAGTCAATAATTAAACTTGCGAAAGCGAAATTAGCGAAACTCATTTGAAATATTGATGATTCTTAAAAATATTTTTTCAAGTGCCTATATACATAATATAACAACTTTGCAGTTCTCTCAAAAGATTCAGACGCGGCCTTTCACTTCAACACAATTGAATTACAAATAAGTTTATTTCCAACTAATTTTGAATAAAAATTTAACCTTATTTACCATAAAATAAAATATTTTTGAATAAATGTTCATTTGCCATTCGTTCCTTTTAGTCCTTCGAAATTTATTGCCAAGCAAGTATTTTTTCAAAGACGTTTTGATAAATACTTATTTGTGTACCAATCGGCTGCAAGTACTTTTTGCTTTTCAAGGCGAAGATGATGGTTACAATTCCACGGAGAAAATACTTATCCGCACACGTAGCATTTATATAGTAAACAGAATTATGAAATTATGTTTCATTATCGACAATTTATCAATAAATACCAATAACATAAATAAATCAACATCACAGACCGGGCGAGAAAAGTGGCAGGTTACAAAAATAAGTTGTATTTTATCCATTAGTTGTAGTTGCTATGAATTTAGTTTATTTAAGTTTCCATTACAGGCTTCTTTTTAGAAATTTATGATTTACCACATGAATAGTGATAAAACGTGTTTTTTATGATATTTAGAAAATTCTGTTGGATGTCCCAATAAAAATGCAAATCGTCCTTTAATTTAAAAACACAAAAAAAAAATGTTGATTTAATAGGATTTCGAAAAAATAAAATTCTAGCCGCGTATTATATGGTACACCCAATAATTTACATTTCTTGCTGTTTTTTTTTGTCAAATATATACATATATTACAAACAATTGTATGTAATCAACATAACAGTGTGTAGTTTTTCTGTAAGAAATGATACTTATCGGCATATGAATGAGAACATGCACAAATGTTGTTTAATTTAAATAAACATTGTTTTTATTAGTACATTTACCAAAAAAATGTTATATAAATATAACAAATGATAAGATGCTAAAATTAATGTAGGACTATAAGTTGTTTTTTGCTCGAAAAATTTATAATATTGGTAAAAAAATTTCCCTCAAGTCTCATTTAAATATTTATTAAATAATCAAAGGGAACCAAAAATAAATAAATTTCTTGTGACAGTAAGGTACATGGTACATGGATTATAGAAAATAATTTATTTTCTTACGTATTGTATAAAAAAATCAATGGTGTTTTTTTTAGAAACAGGGAAATTTATTTGATTGAATCACAAGGTGAATAGGTTAATTGTAAATATCAACTATAATAGTTCATTGCATAAGTTTCAGTTACATAAGTGTATTGATAAATTTTGTAGAGTTTTCCGTCAAGAACATACGAGTAGCAACATCTTTTATCGGCAGTATAAAAAAGTTGTTGGATATGCAGATGGAATCTGCATATTTCTAGACTGCATGGTAACGAATTGTAAGTATTACTTAATCCATTGTATAATTTTCAGATGCTGTTGACCTCAAAATCAAAGAGTCCAAACTGTAACTTATTGTGTGACTAGATTTAGTTTGACATAAATCAAGTCGTTACAAAAATTACTTTAAGGGGGGAATGCAACCACGACTTAATCCCGGTGGCCGAGTCGGGTAGAGGAATTTGGTCGTGGGGGTCGGTAGCTCCCCTGAAGATCTTGTTAAAGTCGCGTTAGAGAAAAATGTGGTTGATAACAACCAAAGGAAAGGAAAAATTAAACACAGATTCATCTGTAAATCATAACAAAAAAAAAAAAAAATAATAAGAAAAAAAAACATTGGCCATCGGCCCCTAACCAATTATTAGTAAAAAGTTAGGTTGTTGGATGTTGTGAACAGAGGGAGAACAGTGCAAATCACTTGCCTTCTCCCGTCCCATACGGGACAGTTCACAGACATCCAACAACCGGTGCCCTTGTGTTAGTATTTCATATTTACCTTTTTTTACATATACGAGTACTTACAATAAAAACAAAAAAACTTGTTGATTCTTTCCCTCCAATTGAAAGAAGACAAAAACGAATTAACTTTGCAGTTAATTAAAATTATTACCCCACGCGAATTGAAAATAACACAATTTACTCTCTGAATGCCCGCAATAAAATATTGGCGAGGTTTTTATACAATTTTTCTGCTGATCGACCAAAAAAGAAAAATTATTTTTCACATTGACCAATCAACCGAAAAACGCATTCTTACCCCCCTCCAATACTTGATTGGCTATTAGTAATTATGCAAAAAATTGCAAATATTCGGCACATTTTCGTTCAATGTATAAACACATGAACTGCCCAAATTGCCCACAAAACAACAAAAAAACTAAATTCAATTTGGTTTCAATTAGCCGCAGGTGAATAAACGCTAAAGAAAATTAAAAGTATTGTACACACGCTTGACAAAAATCGCGTGTGCAACAACAAAAAGAGAAAAATGTATTTACGTTTATTTACTGAAACTTGACACTTTGATGTGCAAAAATAAATTCATAAATTATACGTAAATGAAAATATTGTGACGGTGACACCTAGTGTGTAATAGAATAAGTTAAATGAATAGCTCAATGTTTACTGTACTAAAATGGAATTTTCCATGATAAAATTGTTACGTAATGTTTCTACGCTATTCTAACTGGAAAAGTCATGAGCTTTCTAGAAGTTTGGTTTGTGTATATAAAAAGGAGAACGAAGTCGAATTGGATTAGTATTATTTGGTAAGCGATAGTATAAAGATTAAAAGGAATTAAAAAGTGATTTAGAAAAGTGTTATAGTGCGATAAATAAAGTAAAAGTGATCAGTCAATTTATTGTACAACCAAATTTGTTACAACGCAACTAACGTAATTAGAATGGTAACTGCATCCGGACATTTTCATGGGGATTTCTATTGGTTTTTTTAGAAGAAAATATCTTCAAAGGTGGGATGCAATTTTCTTGGTTTGTTTTCTTGGGAATTGGCATGGGGAAAACCCAATCCCTGAGATGAAAAGAGATCTCACGCTCTATTTAGGTGGGGATGGATGTTTATGATTGAGCTTTCGACGTTTGATAATCCAACGTGGGGACGTCCCACAACCTGAGATAGTCTCAAGCCGGGCCAACAGTAGTTCTACAAATTTTTCTAATGATAATGGTTGCTAATCCTAAATTCCTGTACCCTATTATATATGTATATATTATATAATTTAAATTTATTGACGCCTACATGACGCCTAAATTCGCCTCCAAATTAATTAGAAGTTTCGGTACCATTCTTACAAATGGCGCCCAAAGGGTCGAAAAAGATCTGATTCAAATTTTCTCTATTTCTGTATTTACAGACAATTTTTCTCCATTGCATATTTCTGGACAGAAGTTTTTTGACATGAATATGGCTGCGCGGCTTAGCCTGACCAAATACGTGGTGGGTCATATTCTTGTTGAAGAATCTTTTTCAAATTCATGGATACAGTCGCTAGATTCTTGATTACTCGGTTTGTTTGAGGCATGTCCCAACCCACACTCTGGGGAACAAACCGATGGTCATGTTAGTGATGGTAACATGAATTGTCCGTAAATAAACAAAACATTTGCTCATATCCTAGCTCATGGTTTACTGTTTTCGTCCGGTACTACCAGACCTTTTGGAGATGCAAATCAAGTGAGGGGGTGCTTGCACAGCTTGGTTTCATTTCTCAAAAGGATCATTTCCGTTATTAGTGTCAATTTAATTGTAAGTGTTACAACAAGTTATAGTATCCTCTTTGTTGTTTCATATTAAGTTTGCGCTCAATTTCACTTCGGGTTTTCAATTTTATCTTTCATCCCTCGGGATGTGGTTGCAAGTCCGCTTTAGTTTTAAGATCTTCCTGGGTGTAGTTCGGTACTAATGGGCAAAATTGTCTCTGTTGTAGGATGAGCATGAATGCGTTTTGTCCCATCAGTTAGTTCCGACGCACCGTGAAGCGAAAAGAGAATCGAAAATAAGCAATATCCGCGTGTTATTGTTTCCTGGTGGTAGGGAAGACATATTTATTCTGCCGGGAGTGGCATTGAATTTAAATTATTGTCTACGTGTATGGTGTACGACTTGCCTCCTACACAATCCGTGTCTCTCTCTGTTATGGGATCGAATCCGGTATTGTGGAAACGGGAGTGCAAGGGTGTCATTCATGACCACTAGGTAAGTCGAGATTTGAGGCTGTGACACCATTGCAGTGAGGCTCACTTACCATGTGAAGGTTTTGAATGCTCATTTTGAAGTTAGGTCATAGTTCTAAAATTTCCTTCAATTCGTTTATTTCAAACCCTTATCCTTTTCCTGTTTTGATCTCACTTATTGAATTTTGTCTTACCAATATTTGGAAATTATTTGGGGAGAAGTTGTTTTATTTTAGATTAATTTTTAATAAAATTTGTAGATAGATCTTTGTGAGTTTTAGTAGTTATTATTATAAAAATGAACGTAAATCTACTAGAAGATGATGAGCTTCTGGTAGAGTTGGAGGTACGCGGTTTGATAAAACGGTCACTTATAGAGAGGTTACAAGCTGAGAAGGAAGACCCTCTCTATAAGCCACACGAACAACATGCGGCAGCGATTATGTTTCCATACCAGGATGTTGCGATTTGTCAACAAAAATTGCAGGCTGTGCAGCTGTTTGTATTAGATGGTGTCAAAGCTGGTAAAACAATGGGGGAGATGTTTCCTCAGTTAGCGACCAAAATACTGCACATATGGGATAGGGTCTTCCGCAATGAATATAGTCCAGCAAGCACGCACATTATTATGCGTATTCTGTTAGAAGCGGTGTCCGATTTCAACAAGAGCGCGGTTGTACCAGACGTCATTGCCGATAGATTGTCTGGAATAAGGATTGGGGTTGACACGCGCATGGTAGAAGTAAATGTAGAAGAAGATCGATAGCTCAATGGGTTTAAGGTAGATGTAGAGGTCCATGCCGAAGGTGAGGTAACATATGGTAGAGCTGTAGATTCTGCCCTGATTGTTCATAAGATCGGCTCCAATGCTGCTGTGTCACAACAGAATGTCAGAAGAGATTCTGTGAAGCAAAAAGTCCATGTGACGTCGGTACCATCAGGTGACAGAAAGGTGCAGCAAATGTCAGTGGCGGCGCAGAGTGCGGCGGCGATGCAAGAGATCTCGCGGCACGAAGGTGGTGGAGAAGAGACCCCGCGGCACCAACAGGATGACGAGGAGGATCTGCAGTACCAGCGTGATGGTGAGGGTCCAAGCTTTGTTTTTGTGGCCCACAAAAAGAGCCCAAATAGCAGTAGACCAGCTGTTGGGTGTAACAGATTTGCGTCTGCAGTATCAAGTGCTGGCCAGGACGAGTAGGCGACTAGTTGCAGCAAAATAGTAGCTGTCGTGGTTACCATTTCTCTTTACAATGCCTACAAGATTATAAATGATGTTAACAGTAGGTAATGTAGAAGGAAAATGAAGGGTGGTATGATTCTGATTTATCGCTGTAGGCCAAGAAACACCGTATTTAGGTTAAGTGTTTGTTAGTATTAGGAATTAGTTAAGTTTAGTTAGGGAATAATGAGAATGGCACCATCAGTAGTAGTCGTAGTGTGGGGAATAGTTTATGTATTCCTGATATTGAACACGGCAGCAGAAAATGAGAAGATACAGTTCCAGAAATTTTATAACGAACGCGCGCTAGTGTCAACCACTGATTGGAGATTGATACTATTCCACAACCTAACAAGTTATTGGCAGGAGAGGGACCATCTTCAGGATATCAGGCAGCAGCTTGCAGCCACCTATTATCGCGACATGAATACCACACTATACCTACGAAACTGCAGGGAGTTGATTCAACCAATCGGCTACTTTCTAGACAATATAGAGAGCCATAACCCGATGCCCCAGGCTTCCCGGGAAAGTAGACGTCCTGCTCCGCTAGATTTCGTAGGGAATCTGCTTGAGGGATCTTTTCGGGGTTTAAGATCAGCATGAGAGTCCAGAATATACTTTGCAAGGTTCAACCTACAACATGCAGTTAGACAGTACTTCTTGTGAGGCAGCATTACTGACACGAACTGACACCGCACTGTCGCTATGTCAAGTAAGACGATGATACCTACCAGTTATTTTCGTCAAATCCAAGATAATCAGTGGGTAATGGTATTGCCAAAGGAAACAGAATTTGATTTGCAATGTAGGGAGAGGCCTGTGGAGCCGGTTACCCCCTAAGAGGGAGTGGCATTCTTACAATAACGCCAGGGTGGACATTGAGAAGAAGAATGATAGTGCTTACCAGTGTATTATACCGCTAAAGCTAGTCACATTTCATTTATGTCCACCTTCAACCTGTCCCATGAAATACAAACCAGGGATGTGGTATTAACCTCCAATGAAATTGATGGAGAACTATCAGGCTTGCAGCAAACTATAGCTGACCTGCAACAACGAGAACCATATCAGCAGCGATGTTCCCATTTCTGTTGGTACTTTGTCTTGAGACCCTCCGGAAAACCTTATCTAAGTAGAACGCAATATCAGGCGTATATAGACTCCCAAGGTTAGGGTGTCCATTCAAATTAAAAGAAAAATATAAATAACCATACCTTGAGCATGGAGATGAGGTTGTTTTAGAGTTAGCCTACCTATACAAGAAGTGTAAAAGGCTAAAAGGAGGTAGGCTACAGCTAAAGCAGTGCCATCTCCAAAATTACTAACATAGCTGTAAGTAGAAACCAAATCAAAGAAGTTGATGTAATGAGCAGTAGATTATAATAAGAATAAAGTACGTATATTGGAAAAAAAAAAAAAAAGAAAACTGCTAACGTAGGTTATAAGAAGGTATATGTATATGTATATGTATATATTTTCTTGGGAATTAGGTATATTTTGTACCGGGGATGACAAGTGCCCACTACAAAAACAAAATCCCATATATCTGATATTAGGGGACATAGGGTCAATTCTCGTTCCATTTCATTTCCATCACGTATTTTTTATTTGTATCATTTCTCAACAACAACAATAATATGACATTCTAAAATAAATTACCAAGTTCATCACTATTTAATTAAAATTGAAATAAAAATCCTTTTAATAATTTGTTCTTTTAATTTTTTATCAGTCCACAAATTTTTATTTGATTTTGTTTGATTTTTACCGTTTACAACACCTTACATTTATATTTACCAAGAGGCATTGCTTTAATCAAATAAATTTCGGAAATACGTAAATTTCGTGATGTGACTAGGGCTCATATTCTCGGGTATCGGATACCCGGCTACCCGGGTATTTTTCGGAATTTTTAACAAGAACGTTGCAAACTTTCCGTTATTTATTTCCAATTTATATAATATCAGAGCTCTATAAATCGCCGTAGAAAAATATTTTGTCAAAGCACGCAGAAACGCGGTAATGAAAAACACTTTGGTACTTTTTAGACCGAAGTACTTGTACAACATATTTTTGGATTATTATACACACATATTTTAGACAAGGTGAAACACGTCTATTCCGACATTAGACCGATTTACAAAATTGAAATATTGTATCACTACTGCACTCGGTGAATTAGGCGCCGAGAAAATTATCGACAAATATCCAGAATTATTAATGGAAATCTCACTTATCCTTGAACCAAGTATGTTAGTGCTACAAGAACTAAGCAAAGAAAGGCGACACTAATAACAGCTAAAGCCAGTGATTGAGATTCTATGTTGCTGCATGAAATAAAAAAAATGTCAAACTGCTCTCCTGAAAAATTAACTTCTTACATTGACAATACGTGTTTCGAATAATTTTGAAAAAAAAAAAACAATTAATAAAAACAAGGCTACCTCTCGAATATTTTAATTTGGCAATTATACACCACATGAATTACGAACATTAAAAGGCAAAATAATAGAATCAACACTCGACCGCATTGTGTGTGCATGTGAAAAATTCCATTTGTGTATGACAAATATGAAAATGTATGAGGTATTGTATTTAAAAAAAATTATTTATTAATTCCTTTTCTCGCCTTTTTTGTGTTTTAGGTTTTCGTATGATGTTGGGTTTTTTACCGGAAAAATTAGCATTTTGGCAGTTTGGGTTTATTTATTTTTTACTTTTCATTTATGTTTATCATACGAATAGAATGGAATATGTAATAAATTATCTTGTCACAAGGTTATGTGTGTACATATGAGAAATTATTTAAATTTTATTTTTGTAATGATCGTTTTTCCTTCTAAAATGTTGACGCTAGCCGCTGAAGTACTCCACATAAAAAATAAAAATAAAATTGCAATGGTCGTTTAAAAAGCAAAAAAAAAAAAAAATTAAATAATCATAATAATAACATATGTATGTACAAATCCGGGTAGTTTAACACAAAATATGTTTTACGTCCAATTTTATAAAAAGATTAACTTATCTTAAACTGGATTAAATTAAATCCTACATCATGTCTCATACAAATGTGTCAGTAAAATTAGAGGTACTGTTCATATAATATTAACTTATTTTAATAATTCTTATTGATGAGGTAAATAAATAGTAAGTATGGTATACATAATAGCATACAGCTATTTTTACCATAAACTGTATAATCTATTGTTGAAAAACATTAAGATTCTTAATTCTTGTTGGACGCAACAACAGCAAGTATAACAAAGTAATGTCGGCCAAACCGTTACGTTTTAATAATTATTGTGCTTCAGTGAATCAGTAACAAATCTTACAGCATTTAACGAAATTGTTTCGTTAAGGAATATTTGGCGTATCGTTCACTGAGTCCGTAACACAACTGAGAAATACAGTGTTAAAATTGTATAGAAATATTTCTTATTCTTAAGAAAAGTAAAAATATAAAAATTATGACGTATTTTGATATTTCATTCAATTTGCGGGTTGGTTTTCGCTGTGTTGGGTAACAGCCTAACTGAACGAGAAGTTCTTATAGTTTCGCTGATCGGTAACATGAACTTTCTGTACACCGCACTTACTTAAATGTGTCGCGTTGGTTCTTCTCTTATTCTGTTAAATAATTATTTGATTCGATTCAATTATAAAATTTATAAAGTCAATACTACCTCGATTTCTTTGTATTAAATAATTAACACTAATAATTTAAAGTAAAATCAAAGAAGATAAACAATTGCTTCTTGATTTAAAAAATTAATTGATGGTGTTTTTCCATGAGTGTTAAGTTTATGCTTAAAAAAAATAACAAAAAATTACACTGTTAAATTAGCTATTTTTCCAAGTGGAATTTAAATTATATGAAAATTAAAATTTTTTGTAATTTTGGATTTTTCGTACCACCAAACAGATTCTTTTCATCAGGAAACAGGTTCGTTTCATCGTTTTTAGATAGCTGGACCATCTGTTTATCTCGTTAACCAAAAGCATCCAATTGTGTGGAACATTACTAGTTATATTTCAAATAATTTAAAAGTTGACTGATTTATGATGGTTTATATAATTATTTAGTGTCGATTATGGAAATGTCACGAAAGCCCCGCACACTTCTTAGAATAGCTGAGCCATAAAGCGGTCAATGTCACCAAGCCGATCTAATGATGATGAACTATAATATATTTCACAGTTTTTGGAACTTTTAATATTTTTGGATTATTTTAAAAGTTTTATATCGCCGACCGCAGAGATCTCTACAAGGTCTTGCACATATCCTCAGATAGACCATATTGTCAGATAATTTGGCCATGTACCCCTCTACGTGGCCAACCTGATCCAACCGTGATGAACTCTACTATATTTCGCCGAATTTAGAATCTTTAATAATTATGGATGGTTTAAAAATTGTTTTATCTCCAATCACAAAGATGTCCACAAGATCTTGACCATATTTTCGGATAAATTGGCCATGTGTCAGTCTACGGGGTCAACTTTATCCAATTGTGATGAACTAAACTATACTTCACAGAATTTAGAATTTCTAATAATTTTGATGGTTATAAAAATTGTAGTATCTCCGATCACAGACATGTCCACAAGGTCTTGCCCATATTTTCGGATAAATTGGCCATGTGCCAGTCTACGTGGTCAACCTTATTAAATTGTGATGAACTGTACTATACTGTAACGACGGATACAACATCAGTTTTTCCACCGTTCCAACCAAGGGTTTTTTTTTTTTTTTTTTTTTTTTTTTTTTTTTTTTAACAAATAATAAAAGAATAGCAAGTTTGGCGCGAAAAAAGAAAAAAAAACATTTTTACGATGGTCCGATTATTTTTTTTTTTTGTTTTTTTGGACGGAACAAGTTTTGGATTTTTCGCGAAGGGTCGTGAATGTTTTTTTTTGATGAGGAGGATCAGTCTAGTGATATATTTTGAAAACAGTGCCAAAATCATAAATTAAGAAACAAAAAAAAAAAAAAAACAGAAAATTTATCTGAATTTTATATAAGAAAATTTATACCATCGATCATGTTGGTTTTTATTAATAAGTGATTCGATTATCATTATTTTTTTTTGGTTGTTCTTAGTTAGTAATTCGATGAATAGTTTTGGTGATATAAAATTAATGTATTAACATAGTATTAAGTTAATAAATTTTGATTCTGGTGATATAAATCATATGAACAGAAAAAAAAACGGTCGTATGTCAAAATCAAATGAACTGTGAGTTTTTTTTTATAAGTGATTCAGACCAGTTAGTGCCAATCACAAGTGTATAAAAACGTTATAGCATCGAACGATTAACTGATTGTGGTGTGAAAAAAAAACAGTTACGTAATTCTAAATCTTGAAAAAAAAAAAAATTAAAACTTTGAATTATTCAGTGGAGTGGAACGTTATAATATATAGAACAAGTTAGAAAAATCTCAATTACCAAGTGTGTGATTCTGTGCCAATAAAGAAAATATTCGAAACGTTTATTCTTATTTTTTTTTTTTGTTGATTGCGGATGGTTGTCGAACCGTTATGGTCAAAATTTTACCATTCGAATGATAGTGACTAAATAGAATAATGAAGCAAAAACATTTTTTTAATAACCATCATAAAGTTCCATTGATAAATCCTTAGTCAATTTGTATTTCAAATAATGGACTTACTTTGAACAATAAATATATATAATACAAATAATGTACATAATTACAATTTATATATAAAAAAAAAAAAAAATCTTTGTGTACATCGATATTAAATACATACTCATACATTCAATATACAATTCCACATTCAACGTCAACATTCAACATAGTTCAACCAACGGATATTTTCATCATCAACAGATAAGCATTTACTAATTTTTATCTTAATTATTTCTGTTCTTAATTTTTTTTATTACTTAAAATATTGAATTTTGTTTTTGTTATATTAAATATTATTATTTTTTGTTCTTTAGATTAAGTCTTAGAGTAGCAAAGTTAGCTTAGGTTAGGTCATAGAATAGGTGTAGGTACCGGTTCCGGGTAATTATTAGTTTGTTTTCCTCTCATCGGCTCATTCATGAACTATATATATATTTTGTCATTTTCTTTTTAAAAAAATAAAAAAAAAAAAAGATAATAAAGTTTGTAAGAAATTCAGTTATTATAATACCATCATTATTAAATTTTTTTTTCTTTGTCGGATTTCGAATATTGATTGATTTCTTTCCTGTTTCGGTGATAAGTGATATGTTGTTAAAACAAGAGTAGTGAATTTCGATTGAGAGGATGAGTTCAGGGTAAGTTTTTAGGTGAGTATGAATAAACTGTTGTTCTCCTATCTCTTTCTTTTCCCAATCCTGCGGTCCAACTAGATCCGCGTCATGTCTCTGGAAAACCCACGCCTTCCCCTGAGCTTTAGCCGGCAAAATGACCGCCCAGAGATAATAAAGTGACGTGGATAATCTGATAACTGACATGCCTTGGAGTTTGGTTTCTTGTCTAAATTTTGTTTTGAATTGCGGACCAAACTCCATTGCATTTCGTTACAGTGGCGCCCAATCTAATTAAGGCTATCCTTTCCATTCTCCTATCCTTCTTTTTTTTCATTTTTTTTTTCAGTCTATGGATTTTGTTGATTCACTCATTAACATGCATGCCCAGTTAGGTATAACTGTTTGAATCGGATGTTAATGTTTGATAATCCAAAATTTTAAATTTTTTTTTTTGCTTCCCTTTTACCCGTTTAAATTTTAATTTTTATCTGTGTGATTTGGTGCAATGGCAATTGAGCTGATTTCTTCCGTGATTATGTGACTTAAATCCCGCTCACTGCTTATTTCACCAATCATGCATAAACTTTCATTCTTGTTTTTTTTTGTTGCCTTTCGCTAATTTTAAGCTTTGAAAGCAACGATCAAACTCAAAAGAGATCTTTATTTATTTGAAAGGTCCAGTAAACGCGTGCTGTCGACTCTTTTCATTTAGTGATTTGACTCTTAAGATTTTCAATTTCCTCCAACTTTCTTCTTCTTAAACCTTTCCCTATCCTAAAGGCAACAGTTTATTTTCTCTGCTCATCTTTTATTGTTGATACCGAAAAGAAAAATGATTTGACAATTTTTTTTGCTGCCTTGAACTCATCCTCGTTAATTTGATATACATATAAATTATTTGATAAAAAAAAAAAAAACCCAAACCTTATATTCCTTCTACTCACATGCCAAGAAGTATCTCTGACTATTTTTACGATCCCAATTAATTTTTTTTTGTTTTGATTATAAAGTCGAATCCTGCTCTTGCCGTTTATATAAAAAAAAAATAAAAAAAAAAAAACAGTTTGTTTTTTTGTTATTGGTTGCATTATCTAATCATTGACATTGAATATATTATATATTTACACATTCTTGGTGTAATATAACCTAAGCGTCGCGAACCTATCATTATATAATTTTAAGAGTGAATTTTCATTGTAAATATGGATGCTACGGTGTTAGAAACTGACGAATTTGAGGTTGAGTGTATGGTGCGCGAAATCCGTTTTGATGTCCCTGAGGCGCTCCAAATCCTTCAAAATGCAATCATAGATGAAGAGGCCAATAAAGTGGAAATCCCGGCTAGAATGCACTCGAAAGGTCGTAAAAACCCAGACATTGAAAGCGATATTTGTCGCAATAAGCTACAGGTTTTGAAAGAAATGATTACGGCATTGAATCAAGAATCAGGGGATGATTTAATCAATTTAGCCTATCAAATTGAGTCGCGTCTATTGCATGTATCACGCCGTTTACACAGGTTAATGTCTTCCCCCACATACAAAAGCAGCGCACAAAACTCTATAAAAATATGCGAACAGTTGCAATCTAGTTTACAAATATTTATGCAAGACCATGACAAAGTGAATGAATCCATTGAAGCTGCCAAATTAGTGGAAGTCGGTCATTCAGAAGGGGATGAAAATAATGATCCTAATTTGCCTACATTAGAAACCCAACAAAGTGAATCGAACTCTCCAACCCAAGGTTTAGGTAGAAGATCCACTTTGGAGGATTTACTTGATAAAGTTCATCTGGACAGCCAAATGAAACAGCAACACATTGAGGTTCAGACAAAATTATTGGAGTCTACGGTGGAAAAATTCAACTTACTATCGCAACAATTATCCGTAATAACTCAACGCCAAGATGCCATGCAGGAACAAATTACAGGTAGAAATCTACCAAACGTGTCCATCCCGACTAGCGCGGGTCTACCAGGGTCAATCAAAGGACCACTTCCTTCATTCATGTCTACTTTACCTACATCAGCGTATGGGACATACAACCAACCACCTCCACTAGTCCCAAATCTGATTCCAACTCCATCGAATACTACGAATTGGCAATCGGCTTATAATAATCAAACAATGGTATTTGATAAATCTCCCAACAAACATTTCGTCAAATTTACAACCTGTATCGTCAGTTCCACTATCTCAAGCCAATCAAGCAACGTTTGCTTCAGCCGTGCCTCCAATAATTGGTTCAAATTACACAAACGCTCCGTCAATTGTACCACAACCATTTTCGAATATTACTGTTTCTCCAAATTCTCAAGGTTTACGTTATCCCCTCGAGCATCGCAGCCTTTCTCGATGTGGAATATCTTATGACGGCTCTCCATCCAGTGTTCCAATAGATATGTTCGTTTTTCAAGTAGAAACTTTAGCGAGTTCATTAAACTTATCTGAAGCCAGCCTGCTCACTGAGATGAGCTCGGTACTGAAAGGGGTCGCATTACAGTGGTATTGGACGTGCAGACGTCATAATCCTAATATATCATGGTTAGAATTAAAAGCTAAATTCATGGAAAGATTCCAGGACAGACGTTCTGACTTTGAGATACGGCGTTTGATTGAAACCAGGAAACAGATGCCGCGTGAGACCTTTGTGGAGTTCTATCACAGTGTTTGGAGTATGACTTTACAATGCCGAACCCCATATTCAGAGGAGAAGGTCATCGAACTTCTCATGCAAAATATGAGAGCTGGTCTTCAATATCAATTGACAGATCGACGATTTGCCTCAATTAACGATCTGATTGCCAGTTGTACTACGTGGGAAGATACTTGGAATCGACTCCGAATCGACCCTGAATCAATGATAAGTACAAGAAAAGGAATCAACGAGATGAAACTAATCGAACAGAATGAAGCATTTATGCCACATCAGCAATACAATCAGTATACCGATCATTCTGGTAGAGAACAAGAAATAGCAGCGTATCGTAATAACTACACCGACCAAGCAAAGAATTTGACTTCAGGTGGTATGTTTCAGTCACACCCTAATTTCCTTCGTTCACCAGTTAACCGAGAAATTGTGTGTTATAATTGCGACGAGAAGGGACACACTTTTATTGATTGTCGCTTTCCACCTATGCGATGGTTCTGTCATAAATGTGGAATGAAAGACACCGTTTATGCTAAATGTTCGAAGTGCTCGGAAAACACGCCGAGGGGTCAGTGGCGTTCTGGGAACCACGGAACCCCGAAAGTAATACTACCCAGACCGACCAAAGAAACGGAAGAAGCAGCCAGCAATACGGATCCGGAATTGCGCCAGCTCGCTTAACCCAATTTACCGAATTAAACCCAAGCAGCAACGCAGATCGTAGTGGTAAGAATGGTACCGCATCGACACACAAAGTATATCCATGTAACCTTTCTGAACAACCGTATCTCCATTCTCCACGTAAAAACTATTTTGATCTGCAATCCTCTTCAAATCCATGTATTAAATCTTCAACCAAGAAAAAGCGATATTACAACTCTCGGCAGCGTAAACGAACTCGATTATACTGGCAAAACCGCACTAGTCTTAAATCTGACATAGTTAATTCTATTATAATGAACCACTTACAAGATCCTAGGCCATATGCCCAAGTTCGAATCAATGGGGTTGAATATAAGGGTTTGTTAGACAGTGGTGCTACAGTTAGCGTTTTAGGAGCAGGAGCAGAAACATTTTTAACCAATCCTGATGTTCAATTTCACAGTTCCCCATCATACATAAACGCAGCAAATGGTCAGTCAGAGAGAGTGTTTGGATTTATTTACGCCACAATAGCCTTTAATGGTAAGAGTCACAAAATGCGGTTGCATATCGTCCCTAGTCTAGAGCAGCCTTTGTACCTAGGGATAGATTTTTGGAATCTATTCCAGATCACTCCAGCCTTATGCTCATTGAGTCCTGAAATTCCTTCTGATCCCGAATCATCTAAATACCATTCATTGTTGCCAGCTGATCAATTAAAATTAAATTTAGTGATCGATCAGTTCCCATCTTGTACTCAATTTGGCCTCGGAAAAACCACTTTAATTTCCCATACAATCGATGTTGCTGCAGCTAAACCGATCAAACAAAGATTCTACTCTGTCTCGCCAGCTATACAGAAACAACTTTTCGATGAGCTCGATCGAATGCTAGCGTTAGGCGTGATAGAGGAAAGTCAGAGCAGTTGGTGCTCACCGGTCACTTTAGTGCGTAAAGCAAGCGGCAAGGTTCGTCTCTGTTTGGATGCCCGTGAGTTGAACAAGGTCACCGTTAAGGACGCGTACCCACTACCACTTATCGATGGATTGTTGGGAAGATTGGATCAAACCAGGTATATTTCTTGTATCGACCTCAAAGATGCCTTTTGGCAGATCCCGTTGGACCAACAATCCAAAGATAAGACGGCGTTTACCGTACCTGGGAGACCTTTGTATCAATTCACGGTCATGCCATTCGGATTATGCAACGCTCCTCAGACGATGTGCCGCTTGATGCACAAAGTGATCCCGCACCAACTGCATGACAGAATCTTTGTCTACTTGGACGATCTTTTGGTGACGTCAGCGTCATTTGAAGAGCATTTGATTTTACTAGAAGAGGTTGCGACTCGTTTAAGAAAGGCTGGACTCACCATCAACGTTGATAAGAGCAAATTTTTGCTAAAAGAAACAAAATACCTTGGATACCTTATCGGAGATGGATGCCTACGCACCGACCCCGAGAAAGTCCGTGCAATCGTTGAGTTCCCTGCTCCTAAAACGGTAAAACAAATTCGACGGTTTTTGGGAATGTGTGGCTGGTACCGCCGCTTTATAAGAAATTATGCTACCTTGTCTGCCCCTCTTACAGACCTCCTTAAAAAGGGTTCCAAAATTAAATGGTCTGGATCTGCTGAATCTGCTTTCGACGCTCTAAAAACTGCCTTATCAACATCTCCCGTCCTGGCAAATCCTGACTATGGGAAACCCTTCTTTATACAATGTGACGCCAGCACAACAGGAGTAGGTAGCGTATTATTCCAACTCGATTCCGACGGAGCCGAGCGTCCGATAGTTTTTGTTTCTCAAAAGCTAAACGCGGCTCAGAGAAATTATTCGGTTACCGAGTTGGAATGCTACGCTGCTGTGCTGAGCGTCAAAAAGTTCAGACCGTATATTGAAGGGTACCCATTTACCATATACACAGATCACGCCAGCCTCCAATGGTTGATGTCGCAGAAGGATTTGTCAGGACGCTTGGCACGCTGGAGTCTCAAGCTCCAGTCATTCGATTTTCAAATGGCTTATCGAAAGGGTTCACAAAACGTAGTTCCGGACGCGTTATCCCGTGCTTTTTGTGAACAAATTTCGCCAGTCATAAATTCTGCTAAGCACGAAAATTTATACGCACAAGGTTGTAGCTATCTAAACAAGATATGTTCGCTAGATCCAACAGTTGACACCGAAACCCTTCATGTAGATCTGAGCCATCCTGCATTTGTAGATAGTGACTATATCAACCAGATTAAACAGGTTGAAGCGTTACCAGATGTGAGTCACAACTTCAAAATCCAAGATGGAAAATTGCTGATAGCTCCTTCATACGGATGGCGGTATGAAGACACCGACCTGCCTGTTTGGAAATTGGTCGTTCCTGAAGGCCTAACGCAAACCCTTATTCAGCAGGCACATGTACCACCTTCGGCTTCTCATATGGGTCTGGCGAAGACACTTGAACGGATTCAACGCCAATACCACTGGACACGTATGGCACAAGACGTCAAAGTTTTTATTAAAAATTGTCAGACTTGCAAGATGACTAAGGCCGTCAATTACTGTACCAAGCCTAGGATGGGTAACCAAATCGCATCAGATCGGCCGTTTCAAAAACTTTATATAGATTTCCTCGGTCCGTATCCTCGATCTAAACGCGGGAATACTTACATTCTAATCATACTAGACCACTTTTCAAAATTTGTCTTCCTCAAACCTCTTAGAGAAGCCTCTGCCTCTCTATTGTGCCAATATGTAGAAAATGAAATTTTTAACACCTTTTCAGTACCCGAATACGTTACCACAGATAATGGAAAACAATTCACGTCCAAGCTGTTCCACGAATTGTTGTTGAAATATGGAGTTACTCACATACGTACACCTATCTACTCTCCCCAGAGCAATGCGTCCGAGCGAGTAAACCGTACCGTTTTGTCCGCTATTCGGTCATACTTATCTGACCGCCACACTGACTGGGACGTCCATATTTCAGAAATTGCTTCTACGCTACGAAATGTGATCCACTCGTCTACGACATTCTCTCCCCATTTTCTCGTATTCGGGCAACACCTCATTTTACACGGATCAGACTACAACCTTCGACGGTTGCTTAGTGAATCTGATGATAATTTCCTACACGTTGCCTCAAAACCGGATCGTTTAAATATCGTGCGTGAAAAGGTGTTGCACTATCTGAGGGTAGCACACCAAAGAAGTTCTCAACGCTATAATTTGCGGAGTCGTCATAGAGTGTTCGACATTGGACAGGCAGTGTTTGTACGAACATTTCCACAAAGTGACGCTTTTCATAAATTTTCAGCAAAATTGGCTCCTAAATTTTTCCCCGCGCTTATTGACTGTAAGGTTGGAAACGTAGCGTATAAAGTAAAGGACTTACATGGGAAGCCCTTAGGGACGTATCACGGAAAAGACATTCGAGTTTAATTGGGTAATTAATTTCCAATTTTGTTTTCGGAATCTTCCGTCATTATTTATCCACAACGAGGCCTACAACTAAATAACTCAACCCCACCTACATATAAACATCCGTATGCTATGATTATTATCCTTAAAATTACACCCATCTTTATTTCCTTATTCAATTTCTAACATAAAATAGAGCAGGGTTTTTGTTTCTTCTTTTGGCCCGGCTTATACAGAGACTCTTCTCGGGTGTGAGTCGTCCCCACGATTTGTAACGACGGATACAACATCAGTTTTTCCACCGTTCCAACCAAGGGTTTTTTTTTTTTTTTTTTTTTTTTTTTTTTTTTTTTTTTTTAACAAATAATAAAAGAATAGCAAGTTTGGCGCGAAAAAAGAAAAAAAACATTTTTACGATGGTCCGATTATTTTTTTTTTTGTTTTTTGGACGGAACAAGTTTTGGATTTTTCGCGAAGGGTCGTGAATGTTTTTTTTTGATGAGGAGGATCAGTCTAGTGATATATTTTGAAAACAGTGCCAAAATCATAAATTAAGAAACAAAAAAAAAAAAAAAACAGAAAATTTATCTGAATTTTATATAAGAAAATTTATACCATCGATCATGTTGGTTTTTATTAATAAGTGATTCGATTATCATTATTTTTTTTTGGTTGTTCTTAGTTAGTAATTCGATGAATAGTTTTGGTGATATAAAATTAATGTATTAACATAGTATTAAGTTAATAAATTTTGATTCTGGTGATATAAATCATATGAACAGAAAAAAAAAACGGTCGTATGTCAAAATCAAATGAACTGTGAGTTTTTTTTTATAAGTGATTCAGACCAGTTAGTGCCAATCACAAGTGTATAAAAACGTTATAGCATCGAACGATTAACTGATTGTGGTGTGAAAAAAAAACAGTTACGTAATTCTAAATCTTGAAAAAAAAAAAATTAAAACTTTGAATTATTCAGTGGAGTGGAACGTTATAATATATAGAACAAGTTAGAAAAATCTCAATTACCAAGTGTGTGATTCTGTGCCAATAAAGAAAATATTCGAAACGTTTATTCTTATTTTTTTTTTTGTTGATTGCGGATGGTTGTCGAACCGTTATGGTCAAAATTTTACCATTCGAATGATAGTGACTAAATAGAATAATGAAGCAAAAACATTTTTTTAATAACCATCATAAAGTTCCATTGATAAATCCTTAGTCAATTTGTATTTCAAATAATGGACTTACTTTGAACAATAAATATATATAATACAAATAATGTACATAATTACAATTTATATATAAAAAAAAAAAAAAATCTTTGTGTACATCGATATTAAATACATACTCATACATTCAATATACAATTCCACATTCAACGTCAACATTCAACATAGTTCAACCAACGGATATTTTCATCATCAACAGATAAGCATTTACTAATTTTTATCTTAATTATTTCTGTTCTTAATTTTTTTTATTACTTAAAATATTGAATTTTGTTTTTGTTATATTAAATATTATTATTTTTTGTTCTTTAGATTAAGTCTTAGAGTAGCAAAGTTAGCTTAGGTTAGGTCATAGAATAGGTGTAGGTACCGGTTCCGGGTAATTATTAGTTTGTTTTCCTCTCATCGGCTCATTCATGAACTATATATATATTTTGTCATTTTCTTTTTAAAAAAATAAAAAAAAAAAAAAGATAATAAAGTTTGTAAGAAATTCAGTTATTATAATACCATCATTATTAAATTTTTTTTTCTTTGTCGGATTTCGAATATTGATTGATTTCTTTCCTGTTTCGGTGATAAGTGATATGTTGTTAAAACAAGAGTAGTGAATTTCGATTGAGAGGATGAGTTCAGGGTAAGTTTTTAGGTGAGTATGAATAAACTGTTGTTCTCCTATCTCTTTCTTTTCCCAATCCTGCGGTCCAACTAGATCCGCGTCATGTCTCTGGAAAACCCACGCCTTCCCCTGAGCTTTAGCCGGCAAAATGACCGCCCAGAGATAATAAAGTGACGTGGATAATCTGATAACTGACATGCCTTGGAGTTTGGTTTCTTGTCTAAATTTTGTTTTGAATTGCGGACCAAACTCCATTGCATTTCGTTACAATACTTCACAGAATTTAGAATTTCTAATAATTTAGATGATTTTAAAAATTTAGTATCTCCGATCACAGAGATGTTCACAAGGTCTTGCCCATATTTTCGGATAAATTGGCCATGTGCCAGTCTACGGGTTAACCTTATCCAATTGTGATGAATTATACTATACTTCACAGAATTTAAAATTTCTAATAAGTTTGATGGTTTTACAAATTGTTTTATCTCCGATCACAGAGATGTCCACAAGATCTTGCCCATATTTTCTGGTAAATTGGCCATGTGCCAGTCTACTATACTATACTTCACAGAATTTAGAATTTCTAATAATTTTGATGGTTTTAAAAATTGTTGTATCTCCGATCACAGAGATATCCACAAGGTTTTGCCCATATTTTCGGATAAATGGGTCATGTGCCAGTCTACGGGGTATCCCTTATCCTATAGTGATGAATTATACTATACTTCAAAGAATTTAGAATTTCTAATAATTTTGATGGTTTTAAAAATTGTTGTATCTCCGATCACAGAGATGTTCACAAGGTCTTGCCCATATTTTCGGATAAATGGGCCACGTGCTAGTCTACGTGGTCAACCTTATCCAATTGTGATGAACTATACTATACTTCACAGAATTTATAATTTTTAATAATTTAAAAGCAAACCCTTATGGGCATCTCTGTGATTGGAAATAAAACAATTTTTAAAACCATCCATAATTATTAAAGATTCTAAATTCGTTTTATAGTAGAGACGAAATATTTTAGAGTTCATAACAGTTGGATCAGGTTGGCCACGTAGAGGGGTATATGGCTAAGTTATCTGACAATATGGTCTATCCGATTATATGTGCAAGACCTTGTAGAGATCTCTGCGGTCGGCGATATAAAACTTTTAAAATAATTCAAAATTATTAAGAATTCCAAAAACTGTGAAATATATTATAGTTCATCATAATTAGATCGGCTTGATGACATTGACTGCTTTATGGCTTAGCTATTCTAAGAACATTTCCAGAATCGACACTAAATAATTATTTAAACCATCATAAATCAGTCAACTTTTAAATTATCTGAAATATAACTAGTAATGTTCTACACAATTGGATGCTTTTGGTTAACGAGATAAACAGATGGTCCAGCTATCTGAAAACGATGAAACGACCCTGTTTCCTGATGAAAAGAATCTGTTTGGTGGTACGAAAAATCCAAAATTATAAAAAATTTTAATTTTCATATAGTTTAAATTCCAATTGGAAAAATAGCTAATTAACATATTAACAGTGTAATTTTTTGTTATTTTTTTTAGCATAAACTTCACACTCATGTTTTTCCCAGAAATATTAAACTGAAATATAAGGTTTTCCGGGACAATCATTACCAGATAATTATTTAACGATAATTGCGAAAAATTTAATATTTTTCCAGTCGATCTCATCAGGCTATAGCGACTGAATTGCTAATTACATTTTTGATTACTTTCTATATATTTATTTATTAAACCTTAGCAACGTACAATCAGTAATTATGAATTATTATGCAATACAAAAATATTAATAATACATTAATGTAACCAAGATATTAACAAAAATTTGCGACATTCTCAATGAAAATAATTATCAAGGGAAAAATTAGTATTGCATTTTTCTTGAAAAATACAATATTTCTCATTATTGGAGTATGGAAGATGCTCCCACATCCAGTAAAATCATCACATGAAGAAATAACCGAAAATACTAAATCCAATAATTTTCCTCGACAGTTGCTTATCTGGATTAATTGTTTGGTTGCTATAACAGCAAAGTAATCGGTGATGGTCGCTGCTTTTCGATCATTAAAAGAGGGCGTGGGAACACCAGCAACGTCAAACCAAACAATGTCTGAAAGATTGAAATCACCAATGATCATGAGTTGTTCATTCACATGTACTGAAAACATTACAGTTTTGAAAAAGTCAATAAATTCAAGATAAATTTCTAAAGTTGATCCACAGGGCACATATGCAGCGAACACGAAGATAAAATAAATATCGGCTTTAATAAGTACAGCCATATTGTCGTATACCGGATAACATGCTGTAACCTCACTCGAAAGTGAATTCTGCACGGCGATCAACACACCTCCTCCTATAAGGCTGGTATCAAAATTATGTCTGCCTTTTCCATAGACCACATAATCTGATGCAAAGTATTCTTCAGAATTGAAATTTTTATAAGCCATGTTTCACAAATAACTATGGCATCATAATCCTTGTCGATGTAGATTTCCCTTGAATATAGAGGATATTGTAGTTTGTCTTGAGCATATACACATAGGTCGGACCATCCTCTTATTTAAAATAACATCACTTAGACTCTGTGGGTCTTGACGCCTACAGTTAGGTTCCGAAATTTTACGTTTTCTCCTAACTTAAAGCCTTGTTCTTGAGATCTTTATTTTTTCCGTTTTAGGGATCAATCTACCATCCAATCGAAGCTTTTTAGCTCTCATCATGCCCGGTTGTTTGAGGGACCAGTCTGGATAGATGAAGCCAAAATTGATGTGGTACAGTTTCGATAATAATATCTGGCAAGATATCAGAATCTCGTATGCTTATTGATTCCTTATCTCCGACTGGGAAATAAGGGGGGGGGGCTAATAAGGCAAATGTTATCCGGTTTGCTAGTTGATGCCTCTGATGAATTAATATTTGGGGGTTTAGTTGATGATTCTGATGGAGTCGTAGTGCTGCAAAAGTCATTAACCACTTTCACTTTGCAACTTGTTCAACGTTCTTTTTGGCGATATGTCAGGGGGCATATTATGAAATTTTTCGATTTCGGATTTTTACGGTATCGAAAAAATTCGTCCTATTATGAAACAAAAAAGGAAATTCGTATCGGATTTTTTTCGAACGTACATGGCGGACTGCTATTTAGTTGGCGGATTTTGTAAAATTTATGGCATTTTGTGATTTTGTGGAAAATACGTTTTTGTAAATGATTTATTCAATTTTAAATAAATTAAATATTATTTATAATATTGTAATATTTATAATAATAAATAATATTACAAATTCGATTTTCCAAGTTTCATAATAGGGTAAATCCGCGGCGTATCGAATTTTTTCGATATCGTAAAAATCCGAAATCGAAAAATTTCGTAATAGACCCCCAGCTTCATTCTGCTGTCAAAAACAACCTTATCTGCAGTTTCTATTTTTTCATATCAAGCTAATATTCTCCTTGTTCGTTTCAATCTCCTTCTGTAAGCACTCCACCATACCCTGCTGCGCAATATTAATTTGCTTATGATTCGGAATTTCTGAACAACCATAATGATATGCCCTGTTGCAAAAACCAGAGCATCCGATTTTCTTCTTTGAAGTGGATATATCCGCAACACACCTTCCACAATTCATTATAATGAATTTAAGAACACAAAACAAAAACACAACAATAACAATCAACGTTCTATGTATATGTACACAGCTAACCCCCGAAGAACACGATTACTTTGTTCCGTGTTGTTTAAAACCGTGTTTCAAGTGTGAAAACATGACACGATTTTTTTTAATGTTTTTTTTTTGTGAAGCGTGAGCAAGAGAATACATATGTATTTATTTTATTCTTTTTCGAAAGAATTACTTGAGAAAATCATGTAATTCGGCGGATGGTATCCGTGTTCTTCGAAACTCGTGTTCTTCACGTACCGTGTTCTTCGGGGGTTAGCTGTAATTAAGTATTAGGGAATTATATGCAACACTTATAATAAATCTGTGACCACAAAATCCATATTCGATTTCATATAGTATCAATTTTTTGTAATATTCCGGCAACTACAAACAACCGTAATTACTGTTTACAAATACTAAGTTTTAAAAACGAATACCTGAAAAATGAAAATTTTCAAATTGAGCACAGAAATATTAAACTATTATTTATCATATTAAATAATTAGTTTATTATTTCCCACGTGGAGAATGTATGTATTCGTTTTTCTTAATAGCAAGTTTCATTTCTTTTACCCTTAAGCACATTGTCATTTTGCTGTATAAGAAACGAAGCTTACATAAAGATATTTCTTTTTTTTTTCTGAAATAACCTAACAAATTATAAATTAAATTCCAAATGAAATACCTAAACAAAAAGGACCTAAACTAATATCAAACGCAATATATTTTTCTGCAGAATTAGAAATAAAATACGTAATCAAAAAAGAATTTGTCTCAACCATTTTCTTACGCAGGAATCCTTTTTTTTTTTTTTGTACCAAAACAACCAGCAACAAAACAGAAAAAGTGGTTAAATTAAATTTATAACTTAAATTTTAATGTGGTTTCAAATTTATTTAGTTGGTAATAAAAAATTTATTTTTATATTTTAATATTACTGTGGTTAAGCAAAAGTATTTTAGGATTTTTTTTGCATGTCATTTTGTAAAAAATTAAACATATTTCTCATACTCAAATTACACGGTCTTGGCGGCCAATTCACCCATTAACACCATTTAGGGAAATCACACTGAAAAGTATAGATTAGGCGCCACCTTTTTGAAAGAACATGTTGTTAAGGGCATTTTTGTTATCAGCCCACTGTATCGAAGTTCATTAGCGGTGGCAACATTTGCGGCTCCACTTTGTAATGGTTTTTCAAATTGAAATTTAGTTGATGTTTTTCAATTTTTTGAACAACCTATTATAAATTTGTCTTTAAGAAGGACACCTTTAATTAAAAATAATTCTGTTTTATTTGGTTTGTGTTTGAAAGGGCTCACAAGTAAAAAATGTTAAAATGATGTAGGGTCAATCAGTGGTACGGATTTATTTCTATGGCATATTGTTGTATTGCTCAAATCAATTTTAAGCGTATGCGTCGCAGTATATTATATTCAAAATTATTCAATTTGCCTTGTAATTATTTGCCTTACGCGTTTTGTGGATTATGGTCGATTCTTACTTCTATCCTTATTGATTCCTGCCATAAGTTATCATTAACCCAACGAAGCCGAATTCCATACTTTTACTTTTCCAAATATAAATTGAAACTCACTAAAATCCTAGTGCGATACTTCAACCTATCACATCCCGGTTATCCCGTGATACTACTCCACTTTTATAGGTTGAAAAACTTGGAACCGAATTTCTTGACCCAAACTCATTAGCCAAAACGCTATTTGCCAGGTCAAAAATAAGTTTATCATATAAATAAGTCTAAATTAAAATAATTATATTTTAGGGGCCCCAATTTTATTAATATTTCTGTAATAATCATTCCTAAATGAAATTTTATCATATTTTTATTTTATTTTTGGTAATTAATTCTGCCAAAAGTTTGTATGCCACAAGAGAATAGTCCATCTCCATTACTTTATTTTGTTTAAATTTTTGTAATATGTTTTGTAAATAGGCAAATGTGAAAATTAAAATTCACTACTATAGAATAGTCGTATATTCAAGATATTCAATGGTAGAGTAAGGTTCTGCGCTGTTCTGACATCTTTTCTAACTACTGGTACCAGACTTTTTACAAACCAAAACTAAATAAAAACCAGAAACGTCAAAATAAACATAATAAAACACATCCGACCGACCGCATAGTCCTTAAATAAATATAACAAATAATTAGTTTCGTGAAAAACGGCGACTATACATGAAAAGCACATACTGATAAAAGCAATATTCATGCAAACTAATAAAAACAATCCGATAAAATTTAATTCGAATAAAAAATTTATGTTTTCTCATTTTTTATTTTTCAATTTTCAATTTTTGTTTTTTTGTTTACGAAAATAAATCAAAATGGTGAAAGTTTATTTTCAGCAACAAAATTTTAATCTTGTTGATTTTATCGTAAATCACGAACCAAAATAGGAAAAGTAAATCTAGAAGATACGCTTTATATAGGTGTGTTCCAGCAGAGTAGAATTGATTAAAATTAATGTGGTTGACAAGTTAATGGGTATCAGTGGTATATAATTTATATTTACACGATACAAAGAGTAGGTATCAAAATTAACAAGAATCCCCATAGGAATGTTAAAAATTTCAACAATTTACTTTAATAAAAATATTGCCCACATCTATCTCGTTTTATTTGTATTAATATTCTATATGATTATAAACGAAAAATCTAATAAAGCATTAAATTAACTTCAGTTCATTCAAACTTTACAACTTTGTATCCCCTAAATTTTTTTTCAGTCTTAAAAGTAAAACACAATCAAACCACAAAATGAAAATTTTTATTAATAAAACGATGAAATAAAAAATATAAAAAAATTGAACTTTTAAAAGAGAAAACCAAAAATGTTTTCAAACTAAAGCACAAACAGAGACTAAGTCCGAAAAATGTTGTATGTACATTATGAACACATATAAGTTGTAAGTAAAAATATATACATTTGTATATAAATAAAATAGAAATAAAGAGAAGGCCTTAATAAGGTCACCTGTTTTATCCCCACCTCGAGCTGCCTCAATTCCCTATTGTACGGTATCGTTCATATAACATCGTGGCAAGCGATTGCAACCCCGCGATACCACGACGTAATATTTCGATTTAAAAATCCCGAAAAGTTGAGCTCTTAAACCCCGGATTTCGGGATTTTACATTTAATTTATTTATTTTTTGCAATTACAAAAAATCGCTCTTGAATTTGTGGAATTCAATTAAAAATCCAAGTTTCCCGCAAACTGTTCTTAATCAAATGATTGTTCGGAGCAAGGAAATAAGGTTGCAGGAATTAATATCGTAAAAAAATGGAACTAAACTCTTGAAAATAATTGAAATTATGGAAGGTCCCGCTATTTATTCTGTGGTTTATTGTTTTTTATTCAAATTTAATTTTTCCATTTTGCAGAATTTCACACAAACGTACACATTTAAGATAGCAGAATTATGTCTTCGAGTTTATTGCGTTAAAAACTGGAGCAAACTTGAAAATAATATGGAAATACATATGTAAACTGAGAAAATAATTTTTTTACGACTTTCCACTTGTTCTGCAAATTAAAGTTTGAAAACTGCATACAAATTTTGTGAGAGATTTTTTGATTACTTGAGAATTAACAATCCTACGCGCAACAACGACCTATAATATTGGTAAATTTGTATGAGGATAATCTCAACAAACCGAAGCCATTTCTACGGTATATTTAGCCTAAAAACATCTTAAAATTGTATACAAACATACTGATTTACTTATTACCAACAAGAGTATCGCATAAATCTTCGCAAGCATTTGAATAAAACGATCTACTTGGAGTGATATTTCAATCACATTTTTTGGTACTTTATATTTTAAGGTGTTCTTTCTGCTTTAAGGAACTGCGGACCACCATTAGGTACGATTTGTTGCTTCTCACTAATTTCTCCGACTGATCAAACATAATATAAGTATAAATATCAAATTTGGTCAAAAATTCAATTAGCATCCGGTAAAGTAAAATAGTATTTACTCTAACCGAAGCACTATAGTCGTATGAAGTGCATTTTAACTGTTCTTCTGTAACGAACCGTCTTTGTGAATGCACGTTTAGATCGGGTATACTCAACGGCTGGAAGGGTCTTTAACACATAGACTAGTGGCTCGTACAAACCATACGTACAATAAAAAAAAACATAAATAATACCTCTGGCAAATACAAAAAGGCCACCCTCGAGAACTCATCATCATCAATAAAAAAAAACTCACCCCATTTTTAATAGCTTATTTGAATTTAATTTTCAAATTTCATTACAAATAAAAAATAAAAATTTACTAAACTCTACGTTAATTTGGATTAATTTTCACTAGAATCCTCAAATTTTAAGTTTAATAATTATGAGTTATAACTTTTCAATAGTTTTTTTAATTATTGAGTGTGAAGTTTATGCTAAAAAAAAAAATAACAAAAAATTACACTGTTAAATTAGTTGTTTTTCCAATTGGAATTTTTTTGTAATTCTGGATTTTTCGTAACACCAAACAGATTCTTTTCATCAGGAAACAGGTTCTTTTCATCGTTTTCAGATAGCTGGACCATCTGTTTATCTCGTTAACAAAAAGCATCCAATTGTGTTGAACATTACTATATTTCAGATAATTTAAAAGTTGACTGATTTTGATGGTTTAAATAATTATTTAGCATCGATCCTGGAAATGTCCCGAAGGCCCCGCACATTTCTTTCTATCATATAACGGTCAATGTCACCAAGCCGATCCAATTATGATGAACTATAATATATTTCACAGTTTTTGGAATTTTTAATAATCTTGGATTATTTTAAAAGTTTTATATCGCCCACCGCAAAGATGTCTACAAGGCCTTACACATATCCTCGGATAAACCATATTGTCATATAAATTGGCCATATACCCCTCAACGTGGCCAACCTGATCCAATTGTGATGAACTCTCCTATATTTTGCCGAATTTAGAATCATTAATAATAATGTATGGTTTTAAAAATTATTGTATCTCCAATCACAGAGATGTCCACAAGGTCTTGCCCATATTTTCGGATAAATTGGCCACGTGCCAGTCTACATGGTCAACCTTATCCAATTGTGATGAACTATACTATACTTCACAGAATTTAGAATTTCTAATAATTTTGATGGTTTTCAAAATTATTGTATCTCTGATCACAGAGATGTTCACAAGGTCTTGCCCATATTTTCGGATAAATTGACCATATGCCAGTCTACGTGGTCAACTTTATCCAATTGTGATGAACTATACTAAATTTCACAGAGTTTAATACTTTAAGTAAAATAACTTAAAATCGATCACATGGTGCATTTCATTGCAATTAACTGCGTTGTTCGACAAGGAGAATCTCTATCGCTGATACTCCTTAGTCTCACGGTATCTAATATAGCAACGGAGTGTGTAGCATTTTAATGCTTTTAATGTATGTACTTATTTTAATTTTTGATTTAATTTGTTTGGTGGGTTCAAAATCATGTTGCGGAACGCAATGTAGCTTAGCGGTGAGGAGCCACAATTTTCGATCTGCGTCAAAGTAGATAAACCTCGACAGCTGCATAGTTTATGGAAACTGCAACAGACAATAAAACAGACTTTTATGACATTGCCTGTTGATATTTTTGAGAATTTGGCACCTGCTGAGGTTTCTCATATTGATAAATTTATTAATAATTAAAAAACAGGTATATTGAGTTAAATTAATATATTATATAATATATTTATTATACGTCTGCCGGGAAATTTAATCCTAATCAAAGGAAAATAAGAAAAAAAGGGTAAGAGCACTCGCAGCATCAGTAAAACTTCTAAAGTTAGCGTAGGGACCCGGAATTAGAAAAATCATTTTAGAATCTCATTTCCGTAGTTCATGTCAAATTTAATCCAAATCAGTTAGGGAATAGCTGAGTTTTAACCAAACAGGCCATATTCCAAAACTTTATCTAAAAATAATTTTAAGGTCCCAATTCTATCGCAAGTGTCACTGACATCAGTTCCAAAATAGATAGGTTCCATCCTAGTTAGACCTATTCCAGAACTTCATCTAAAAATCATTTTAGAATCCCATCTGCAACGAACATGTTAAATTCAATCACAATCGGTTAAGGAATAGCTAAGTTCCATCCTAAGCCATATTCCAAACATATTAAAAATTCTAAATTCTGTGAAGTATAGTATAGTTCATCACAACTAAATAAGGTTGACCACGTAGAATCATACATGGCCAATTTATCCGAAAATATGGGCAAGACCTTGTGGACATCTCTGTGATCGGAGAGATACAACAATTTATAAAACCATCAAGATTATTAGAAATTCTAAATTCTTTGAAGTTTAGTATAATGCATCACAATTGGATAAGGTTGACCACGTAGAATCAAACATGGCCAATTTATCCGAAAATATGGGAAAGACATTGTGGACATCTCTGTGATCGGAGATACAACAATTTTTAAAACAATCAAAATGATTAGAAATTCTAAATTCTGTGAAGTAGGTATAGTATAGTATAGTTCATCACAATTGGATAAGGTTGACCATGTAGACTGGCAATTGGGCAATTTATTCGAAAATATGGGCAAGACCTTGTGGACATCTCTGTGATCGGAGATACTACATTTTTTAAAACAGTCAAGATTATTAGAAAATCTAAATTCTGTGAAGTATAGTATAGTTTATCAGAATTAGATAAGGTTGTCCACGTAGACATACATGGCCAATTTATCCGAAAATACGGGCAAGACCTGGTGGACATCTCTGTGATCGGAGATACAACAATTTTTAAATCCATCAAAATTATTAGAAAATCTAAATTCTGTGAAGTATAGTACAGTTCATCACAATTGGATGAGGTTGACCACGTAGACTGACACATGGCCAATTTATTCGAAAATATGGGCAAGACCTTGTGGACATCTATGTGATTGGAGATACAACAATTTTTATAACCATCCATAATTATTAAAGATTCTAAATTCGGCGAAATATAGTATAGTTCATCACAATTGGATCAGGTTGGCCACATTGAGGGGTAAATGGCCAAGCTATCGGACAATATGGTTTATCCGAGGATATGTGCAAGACCTTGTAGAGATCTCTGCGGTCGGCGATATCAAACTTTTAAAATAATCCAAGATTATTAAAAATTCCAAAAACTGTGAAATATATTATAGTTCATCATAATTGGATCGGCTTGGTGACATTGACCGCTATATGGCTTAGCTATTCTAAGAAATGTGCGGGGCCTTCGGGACATTTCCAGGATCGACGCTAAATAATTATTTAAACCATCAAAAATCAGTCAACTTTTAAATTATCTGAAATATAACTAGTAATGTTCAACGCAATTGGATGCTTTTTGTTAACGAGATAAACAAATGGGCCAGCTATCTGAAAACGATGAAAAGAACCTGTTTCCTGACGAAAAAAATCTGTTTGGTGTTACGAAAAATCTATAATTACAAAAATTTAAATTTTCAAATAGTTTAAATCCCAATTGGAAAAATAGCTAATTTAACAGTGTAATTTTTTGTTATTTTTTTTAGCATAAACTTCACACTAATTAAAATTAAGTTTTCGATTTAAAAAAAAAACCTTGCTACAACCTCAAAATGTTTTCAGCTTGGCTATTTGAATTGTACTAATTATCTTTAGCATGAAATAAAAAGAAAACAACATATTCCCCTAGAATTGCTATTGATCAATAAGCCCCCCCCCCTATTTGTCTTATTTACCTGGAGAACAACGATTACACAGGGCTATCGTACCATACAATTCAGGTTGACGATGACTCACCCATGCCTTGTATAAATGTACTTGACCATAAAATTAAAAACAGGAATTCCGTTTAACCGATGTAATCAACAAACAATCACATAAAAAAAATAAAAAATTCAAAATTGGGTCAATGACCAACAATGCGATCATAAACAATCTATTTACTCATCAAGTACTCGTATGTATACAGAATCGGATTGTTGTGATTGTTGCTGCGTTTTGTTTATCGTTTATCCATAACGATCTTCTTATTGGATTGTGCAGTTATAAGACAGCTGTATTTTTTTATTATTATTATTGGAGGGCCATGCGGGCGATCAGCCACTTCGCACTGCGACTTAAAAGATCTATTGTGCTGGACCTTGCTTAACTATCCGTCCAGTCAATATTCAGGTTCTTAATGAACCTGACAATACTGCCTCCCGGTACTTGATACATCTGGGCTTATTGCTCTCCCTACTAGATGTTTTCTACAGCATGTAGTTCCGCTAGAAAGACGGTAGCATTGGAGCCCAAGGACCCCGAGAGGGTTGTCCCACTCCCGTATATGCCTACTCCTGCGCCGTATTCCGTTTGATTTTACTCTTACGAGTTGCTGGGAATTGCAAATCGCCTGTTGTTCACCCAGCTTTACTACAGGAAGGCTAAATAAAACTGGAGGGTGCCTGGTATCCAGAGTCCGCATATTTTGCACTGATTAACCTATCAGCCATTCATCCATCGGCATATGCTGTTCCACCTTAGATTAGGGTTTTTTGTCAAGGTTTTCTCCTTTAGCGCCGTACTTTAGCCTGTGCCAAATGGTCAAAAATGTGCCAAATGCCCTTAGTTACCAGTGGTTGCCACGAGGAGGCAATACGTACACTTGCGAATTGTGAACAGGTTACCTCTTACACAATTGTACCCATCACGCAGCTGCCTAATGACAAGACCAGAACAGCTCACGTTAATCTACTCAACTTTGGCCCCCCCTCCACTAGTCGCCATACCACCTTAAGACAGCCGTAACACTTCTGTGCTTCATTGAAGCACGAAAGAGAATTATAGAAGCGGAATGGAGCGAAACTAAAGCCAAAACAGCCCAAGCACTAATTTTGTTTCCATTTGTGCAGGAGGAAAAAATAAATTCACTGGTTAAAGCATTGATTGGTTTGAATTAGTTTATATTGTTTATAAATTATTACTTTAACAAGCTGAAGCAAAATTTCTTCTAAAATGGAGCCAGCACAATCAAAGTTAACAACAATTGAAAATAATTTAACCATCAGAGACTTGAATATTGATTTATTAAAAATCCTCTGGGATGAAATGTTGTACCATCACTATTGATTCGTTTTTGATTGTGTTTTGTCTTTTGTAACAAAACTAAAACTGTACTATATTTCGCTTTTTTATTTATACATTTTCTGAAGCTATCTCATCTTACTGGATACAACAACATTATATTTCTACTTCTATCCATCATATCACCCAATTTTTTTGCGCTATTTTATCTATTTGAAAAAAAAGAGGAGTTGCAACAGGGTGAAACAAGAGGCATAGACACAAAAGTTATGTTACTGCATGTCACCCAGGCCGGTACCACATCCCGCTTACAATCGGATAGCTCTTAGTTGACATGTGTCATTATTTTATGTAAATATGAATTGTATAATCTAAGTTATAGCGTTTTCGTTTTCTTTCTCGTTTAAATAAATAACAATACAGTAGTTACCCGACGGGATGTTTATGGAAAAAGGCTGAATACACTACTCAGTTTTTGAACTTTTGGGATTCGGTACATCCCTAACATAAGTTTATTTATCTTTCTCATCTTAACACAATCTTTCTACCACACCTTAAATTAAGCTTTTAATAAATAAAATATAATTAAAACCTCAAAAAAAAATCTATTTAGAAGCAAAAGGTTCGTCTTGAGATATCTTTATAGATCTTTAGAAACCATCTGAATTAACCTATCAAACAATGTTGGTTGTTTATTATTATATCCCCATATTGCATTAATCTTCATTATTATGATTATCATCATCATGATGGCTTGGACATACGATTTACTTCTGGTCCTTTTTACCTTCAAAACCATTTAAAAATAAAAAATAAATAATGGTAAGAACTTTAAAAGTTTTGAATAATATTTTGAATCCTTTATATTTTTAACACAAAAATCTCATAAAAAAAAGTTTAAGTTACATACTGCCAAAATATAAGAATTGTTCCTAGTTTGAAAATATTCTCAGGAGATTTGTGTATAAAGGAAATGAGAAAACAAATTTTCAAAAAATTTTACAATGCTGCTTTTCGTTTCTCCACAAACAGTTTTTTGTTGACTTTTGATTTATGATAGAAAATTTTATTTTTTATAAAAGCTTGGTTTTTGTTTTTTTGCAAGCTCAAAGTGTAATTGGATGTTGCTTTTTTGTGGAAATGATGATTTATGTGAATATGTGTGTTTTTTGAAGATTTTCTTTATCTATCATTTAATTCATTTATTCTATGTAAGTAAAATTTAAATTTTGCGCGAGGCTAATATCATTGACACATTGTGATTTTGTAAAACGAGACTAGAGAATTTTTCAAGATTAGTTGCAGTATGTTAGCCGCAATTTTTGCTAATCACCGGAGGATTCCAGTAAAAACTGAAAAACTAATAAGGAGCTAAAAAAGTTAAATATACAAAACTTACAATAGTTACTAATTTTGGGACTCAATTTAGTTTTGAGCTTTGAACGTATTTAGGTTTGATTTTTCATAATGGTTACTTCGTTTTAAAAGGTTTTACCTAACAAAACATATTCTAGGGTCTTTTGAGTCGGAACAGATTTTTGAATTGGTCTGGTTATAAAATAGCCCAACCGGATCTATGGATTTCGCTGAAAAAATTCATATTTAAGCTTTCTTAATATATACATTGGAATAACTCCAAATGCTATCTGCATTCCGCGGCGATCATTTTAGATGAATAAGTCTATGAGATTTCGTACGATAAGAGCGTTTCAAAAATAGACGTGAAAATTTGTGAACTAAATAAAGCAAACGTGAAGGCGAGAGATAAAGGCATAATCTGACGATTCAAACTTGCTTGTAAAGAAGAATCGACTAGATTTTTGTTTCCGGTGGTACTTAAGCCTGTGTTCCATTAGAAGAATGGACTCACAGTCAGAAAAAATAAATAGTGACAAAAATCTGATCGCCAGATAAGAGACAAAGGCAACATTTTATTTTTTATTTTATAGCAAAATTGTATAGATAATTTTTGACAACGATTTTAACATAACCTACAAAAATTCCAAAATTATTCCCTAAATAATAATAATATCACAATATTTATCAATTTATTAAATTACAAATTTAAAATTGGGACTTATAGAGCTCACTATAAAATGATCAGGACCATAAAATTAATTGAGTGTACGAGAAAAGCTCATCTTACATACACTTTATGAAAAAAGTACCCGAATTGATACTTTTTATAGGAGTCACACAAATACAAAATTTGTTCATTCAAGTTTGACTCAGATGGTTTTTTGTATCCTTTGCACAACTAGAGGACCTATATATTTATACCATTTTAATATTTCTTCGTACAAAATTTTCACAATTATTTGAAAAATATTCGCCTCCAATATATTCACAATTTTTTATATATATTTCCCCGCCTCACATATTTGTTGTCCCATTTTGTGAAATCGGCTCAGCAAGTCAATTACAACAAGTCAATTACACAATGAATTTATTTATTTTAACAGTCACAAATTATCATAGGATTTGACTATACTAATTTTGGTGTGTGCAGTTTTGCCAAATAAATGTCAAAAATCTGTACTAAAAAAAATTCGGGGTGGGCTGTGTCATCTACACGGCGTAGGTGTTTTGCTTGATAACGTTTATACGCAGTGTCCATTTATTATTTTAATTTAAAATTAATTAACCGCCACAGTTTCTTTACGCAAATTTTGGTACTAGAATTGCTCCGATTAGATGAAGGCATTGCCTCACTACGGTGCTCTAAAGAATTGTAAATCGCTATTTTGTAGTTTTTAATTTTCATTCAAATTTATGTTTTAATTTAAAATAAATTAACCACCACTGTTTCTTTACGCAAAAATTGACACCAGAATTGTTCCGATCAGAAGAGTCATTCTCTTGCTACAGTGGTTCAAGCATTTAAATCGCTCAAAACCAGAGGTTCGTGGCGCGGCTATCCTCGCCGCCACGCCAAACCTAAGGATCACCCTAAGTAATTAATAATCATATATTTAAATTAAAGGTAATGCTTATTATTGATGAGTAATTTCTCACGACCAAGGGAAAAATTTCATGTCACTAACTATCTGAACATGCGGCGTAAGAAGTTATCACGTCAAAATATTTATCACAGTTTCGGACTGTGTCTAAACAAAGCGTTTGTCATTCTCATTGTACAATAAAACTCTTTCGAATGGAACCTAGAGCTGCGGCAAGTCATTAGTTATCAAAAAAATTACAAAATATTCATGTATTGTACTCGAAAAATAGACGAGTGAAATAAATGTTAAAACCTTAAACGAAAACATCGTTCTGGCTTATCTATTTGAGAAATCCAAAATTCTCAAATCTTCAAGCGTATGAATCCATTATAATCAAGGGTTATAAACCAAAAAAATTTAAAAATGTTTTGCCAGGAAGAAATCGATAAATTTATAGCGGAAGTGAGTGACAACGATTCTAAAGTATTATTAAAAATCATCACGGAAAAAAGTTTTTCAATTAAATTACATTAAAAATATAACTAAATTGTTTTTATTACAAAATTTATAAGTGACAAAATAAACACATGAAAAGAAAAATGGATATACACCATTCTCTATTCACTTGTATAAAACTTCAATATTAATGGTTAAGATTACCAACACATAAAAGAATGTTGAAAGAAAATTTGATATCGTTACCGGTTACAAGCAAGAGAAACGTACAACACATCCTGTCAGCATTAAAACATTTGGATATTGTTCGTGTAAATTAGCCGAATTTCTAGCAATGCCCAATCCTAGTGATTTCATAGGCCGCAGCCGCCTACGCGGAGGCTATGCCACATTTATTTTTTATATTCACCATTAAAACATTTAATAAGCTGTATCTTGATTTAAGATGCAATTATGATTTATGAGATAATAATAAAAACAGAGAAAAAACCATTTCATTTATTTTATTACTTTTTCAATGGATGGTTGTGAAAATAACCGAACTTTAAAAAACGTTTAAAAATAATGGAAAGTTTTCAGTAGTTACAAGATCATAAAACATTCCATAAACGGGTTTGAGCTTTAAACCAAAAATTCGAAAAATATAGTTTTTGTTCTGGTTTTCATCTTTATTCAGTGGCACTAATTTTCAAACATTTTTTAATTTTTCCGAAGGCAAACAATTTAAATAAAATTGAAAACACTATTTAGTAGAATTATGTAAGAAAATCAATTTTTTCTTACCGCACTGATATAATTCTAAGCATACATACATACATATAAGATGAACACAAAAAAAGGGATAATGATAAATTTCCTTTTCGTATTGTGGGAATACGAGTAAAGAAGATTTATATAGAATTTTCTTCTTGTTGCTTCAAAAACAGTCTACAATTGTAAAAATTTATAAAGGATATTGTAAGGCAAATAAAATTATTATTCCTTGGTATATAATTTATCGATTTGAGTTAATCTATATTATACATATTTAAGTATATTAAAACGCGTTTTGTAAGGTTTTATACGTTTTGTTGAACAACATGCAAATTCAGTTCTATCGAGTAAGCGGTTGTAAAAAAAACAGTAACATTAAATCTTGAATGAAATAAAACGGTAGATAATAAACCAATAATATCAGAAATATTGATGATAATTGTTTTATTTTTTATTTTTTTGCATTTTTCCGTTTTCCCTCAATAAAATACAATAAAACAATTTTTTCATGTGAATAAAAGGATGACATCTATACGTAATATTTTTTGCGACAGATGGTTTCATATAACAAAAAGATTTTCGTTTATTTGAAAGCAAAGATTTACTGTTGTGCTTTTTTAGTTCATTCCATTCCTTTCGCGTTATCATGTTATATGGAGATTTTTTATGTTTCCGTTGTATATATACTCGTATGTACATATTCATAAACTTATACCTGCTCGTACAAAACATCGTGAAAAAAGTATGTTGGTGTTCTGCCTTATATTACATCAATAAAAATTCAATAAACATAAAATTAAAAGATCAGTACAGCTTAAATAAATTCATTTAACAGAACTTTCCAATTTTCACTAAAAATTGGTCAATTTCCATACTATTTTGAGTATGTTCATTTTGATTGTTATTTATCAGTCTTAAATTAAATCATATAATATTTGATAACGATTCAAAAGAGAATTTTTGTTAAAGAATATTTTCTAGTGAATTTAATTTTATTAAAATTTATAAATATGGATAAGCTTATCTCAGTTTTCCGTACTTTCCTTTGTGAGATACATATTAAAGCACTATATAATTCAAAATGTGGTTTTATTTTTTTTTTCACTGCATATTATGTATATAGAAATTTAATGTTATCTTTTATTATTTTTATTTATGCTTTCGCTACTTACAAACGTTTTTGATAACGATTTATTTCACGTCTGATAAAATACAACGCTGGTAAAATATAAAAGCTTTGCGTACAGTCTGGTAAATTGAATTAAAAATAATATAGTGAAACGAGTTTGTCAGTGCAAACAAAAAATGATAAATATGTAATCAAAAATGAATCCACCAAATGTTTATTAAATTCATCACGATACTAGCAGTGGTATACAAAACAACAAATTTATGGTAATTCAGTTAATTTATTGCTTTTTGGTAAACAATATTTTTAATTTTCTATTTCAGAATATCTAAAAATCATTGTATAATCCCATTTCAAGCGCACGTGTTGAACTTTATCAAATACGGTTAAAAAAAACAATTTCCCTCTTAATTATCCAAATTTCAGAGCTTTAACTAGCAATAATTTTTGGAACCCCATTTTCTTCGTACCTGTATAATTTCATCGAAATCTATTTGGGTCTAGCCAAAGTTCCTCCCGAAAGTTAAAATCACATTTATTGACACACCCTTTGGTCATATTCTAGAACCATATAAAAATCATTTTAGAATCCTATTTCTATTGTTAAGGTAGAAATAAATCAAAATCGCCTAAAAACTTGTAACAGCCGGCTTTTCGTTCACTCCGTGTTACAAGCAAAAACCCTAACCCGTATATCCCTAATGCAAAAGGTCATTTACTCCGCTACATATTGTAAATTATTTAAACTCATAAATATTTACTATAAGTTTATGACCTCAAACCACACGCGGCAAGCGATCATCTTTCCACTACTATTAAAATTTTCTTTATGAATGTTTACATTTATTTGGCTCGTGTGGAAATATGATCGTGCAAGGCCGGTGAGTTGCATATATTTTCTTGTTTTTGTTTCCATGCATAATTTTTATTATGAATGACAACGATTTTTCTTTTTCTCTTGTTGTTTTATTTAAGAAAACAAATGTACATTTTTCAAGGTTTTTAACCGGCATGTGCAAATATGCAAGATGGTCAGATAATCTACAAAATTAACAATTGGATTATTTCATATAAAATCGAATTTATACGTAAGTAACCGGTATCAGGTATGTGGAAATTAGAAATCTTAAATTAATAAATACGACCATGGGCTAGGCCCACTGGTTACCCCTCCGTCAGTGCTCCTTTTGTGTTTCTGGGTTTTTCCTACTGTGATGTACATAGGTCCGCGTTTTATTTTTTAATTTGATTGAGTCCCATTGTTTTCGGTCCATTTTGTGACCAATTGCCCCTTCCCAACCATGCGGCTAAAGCAAGGTTGTGTTAGATTCCACTAAACCCCACGCCATCCTCCTGAGCTAGCAGGAGTTGAAAGCCGCGGTGGATCAAATCTAACATGACAAAATCTATGAAACGTGAAGTGTAAGGCTTTGCCTTTCAACTTCACCGTTTCAAACTAAAATGATGTTTGAGTGAAATTCGGAATTTTAATTGAAAATAAGAATTTCAAATTATGAAGAAAATACTAAACACTTTGTCAGTAAACATAATTTTTTATATATAAAATCACATTTTAGTATGTTCCAAAAATAATTACAGCTGATCTTTCAAAAACGGTTTGATCTAACTAACGAACCGATTTTGGTCTTAAAATTTTCCTTGCGTCAAGATACATATTTTTGGGAAACTTAGAACAAATCGGTAGGACAGTGTGGAATTGTATGCACGACAAACGGTTTAATTTTGTGCAACACCCAAAGTAATTTTTTTTTGTTTGCCATACGTACTTCTTTATTTTCAAAATTTAGTTATTTAATTTTCTATAAGAATCTAACGTCATTAAGAGGAAACCATAAATTTATTTGTTATTGTTTTTGTATTTTTCCAGCACTTATACATTTTTATTTACTGTTCAGCCCCCTGGTGAATAAATTCAATTAGTGTACACTGTATCAGATTCGATTCAGGGGTTATATATAAACAAACATGAAAAATGGTTTTCTGATTTATTTGTGTAGAGAATGCGTAATTTTTTACAACATTGTGAGTAGTGAACCCAAGCGATTAAAATTAATTATTTAAAATTAGATTGATACAATTTGTTTGAAATTAAAGTGTAAGTTTGTGAGTTAACGCTTTCAAAAACAAACAGATTATGTAGAATACATAATAATAAGCTGGTGATGAACGAGTACCTATAGTGTATAATTATAAATATCCATTTAAACAATCCTAAAAAATGTTTTATTTAAAATAACGGTATATAAACAAACATCTTAGTACCCGTTAATATTTTATGTGCATTATATTGGCATCAATTAATTTTTAATTGAATTAAAAAAGTGGTATGCAAGTTAATATTAAAACATTCTATTAAATAGTAATCGTTGGTTGGCAAGGATTATTTAAGTTTGTTTTCCAAAATTCTTCCCGCAATTGCTTAATTATCTATAATTTATCATATTTGTAGGTTTCATATTTCATTGAGCGGACAGAATCGTCACAATCGAGAGGTTCTTTGTACAATAAGTACATAAATACTGTACGAAAATTCCGAAGTCAAGGGCTTGCGATGCCCTACAATAAGAAGTACAAAACACTTTTACCTTGCAAGACTAAAGTTAAAAAATAATAAATTGAAATACCTCGAAAGAAGAAATTTAGATTAGGTTATAACTATTGGCAGGAAGTTCATGAATTATTTTGTAGTATTTATTTTAAATGAATTACCATATTTATTTATTAAATATAATTTTATTTTGTGCAACAAACCAAAATCTTTCAATAGATTAAAGAAAAAACATATTAAGATCAATACACCTCAGATTTTTCTGATTCACCCTACGCACTCACAATTTGGGAATAGTAGATCTTTTTTCCTTGTTAATAGTTTTATTAATTAGAAACATACTACCTATATATCCACTATTTTTTGGCATTGAATTACATTTTCATAAATAACACATTTTATACTCGTATGTTTATAGAAATACATTATAGCAACGACGATAAGTTCTGGCTGGCTTATAAACATGAGCCCTGGGTAGCTGTTGAAGAACATTGGAAAGCAACAATTAATCAACGACGTGCAGAAATACACAATTCTAAAGAAACAAATATTTCCACGATATTAAAGGAATGGCCGCGGTACAAAGATCGTGATGGCCATAGATTGGTACATTAAAAAAACAAAACTATGGGAAATAATTCATTTCATTCTTTTTTTTTTGTACAGATTGAAATTGATTTCGAAGCAATTTATAAAGACTGCGTCTCAAAACTATTCATGAATTTCGATTTGAAGTCATTCAAAATTTTGCACCTGGACTAAACAATTAAAATAAAAAGGCTTCAGTCTTTCATTGAAAGTAATAGTAAAGGTAACTATCATTTTGTTTTTTACATAGTTCGCAACTTCCAATTATAACTAAATAAAAATAAATTATTATTTTCAGATCTACAACAATTACAATTATTTAAAATATTGCACTACTTGCTACCGCCATTAGCTAGACGTAAGCTGAAAGTTGCTGTTAAAGTTATTCATTGGAAGCCATCGATCCAAGATTCTATAAATGGCATGTTCCTGTTTGTGGAAAATGAAGCGAGCATAAACGAGGAGATATCTAACCTAAGGGAAGAACATTTAGCTAAAAAATTAACATTTCAACCTATCATAATTGTAGTCATGATACAGTAATTGCCAATTAAATTTTTTGTAAGATTGGATGATACAACATACATTCAACACACTATGCTGGGGGCTATTGATTTATGTTTTAAATCATTTAAAGTCTTTAATTTGGCCTATCCGCATCAATCGCAAAACGTGTGGTACTTTATCCAAACCTATTTTTATGGAATCAATACTCGTTATGACAAGCCAGTGTCTGCAGTGGCAAACTTAATTACTCAGTTGTCTTTAAATTGAATTTACTTTGGAGGTAGAAAATACATAATTTTTTTTGCTGTAGGTAACCATTTTTTTTTAAAGTTACTTTTGTTATATTTTAATTAGATTATATTTTTATTAATATTGTATACATTTATAATTTTTAATTAGCTTTTTACCTAATTCCATGATTATAAAAATATGTATCCGTGTTATAAATGCGGTGAACTATTCGATAATGTGTCTGCACTTTGCAGCCATATTGAGTTGAAATACATGCGAAACAGTTGATATAGTAATTTTTATAAATGTGGTTTTAGCAAATGTTTTCAAACTTACCAATGTATTTATTCTTTTAAAAGACACATGTTGAAACAACATTCGCCTAAAATTGAAAATGTTATTGCAACGCACGCAATGCACGAATTACATTCATTACAACAATTTCCACAAACAAGCAATACTTGCTCTAATGCCATAAGTTTCGTAACGGAATTAGATAGTTCGAACAGTAGTAAAATCCCTAATAATTTAAGCTCAATTCCACGACAAATATATCAACATTTTGATTTTAATCCAAATAATAATAATGAAATATTACAATTTGTTTGTAATTTGCATAGGAAATCAAATTTATCTCGAAAACAAATTCAAGAAATAATTGATTCCACCGAAAAACTTTTAGCAAATTTGTTTAATGGGATAAGGAACCAACTAACGAATATCGGTATAACTATTGGGAATGATATGGAATGTATGTATTATAAATAGGCCCTTAAGCTTTTTTAAACTTATAAATTCTGAGCATAATCTTATAAGATATTTAGAAGGAAGACAATTATTTGCTCATCCTAAATCTTTTACAATTAATAATGAGATTGGTATGATCTATCAAAATGGAGTGCCCGCATTAGACGCTACTAACTCAAAGGGTGTATTAATGCCAATAGAATTTCAAATAAAATCGTTTTTTGAATTGCCTGGTGTACTAAATAATGTTAAAGCCAATATTGAAAATTTGAGCCTAGGAAATGATATGTTTAGTTTTGTTAATGGTAGCAGATGGAAAAATATAATTGAAAAATTCAGTAGCGATATCGTAATCCCATTTTTCTTGTATAACGATGACTTTCAAGCAGACGATCCCTTGGGATCTCATTCAGGAGAACATTCGATTTCGGCCTTTTATTATATTTTCCCAGTACTTCCTACATATTGTAATTCAAATTTGGAAAATATATTTCTAGCTATGCTTATTAAATCAAAATATATAAAATCATTTGGAAATAATGCAAGCTTGTTTCCTTTAGTTGAGGTTTTTCAAACAATGGAAAATCATGGAATTAAATTAAAAACAGATATTGGTGATGTGGTGGTTCACTTCGTGTTAGGACTGGTTATTGGCGATAATTTAGGTCTGAATTCATTATTGGGATTTTCCAAATCATTCAGCGCCAATTTCTACTGTCGCTTTTGTAAAATGTCAAAATGAAGTATGTGTGCCGCATTAAAGGAGGATACACAGCTTATGCGCAACAAAATTAATTATGATGAAGATCTCGTTACGCAGGACGTTTCAATGACAGGCATAAATGAGAATTGTCTCTTAAATAATTTAAACAACTTCCACGTGACGAACAATTTTTCAGTGGACATTATGTATGACGTATTTTTAGGGGTCTGCAAATATGGTATTTGCCAAGTTATTCTTTTTTATATAACCAATACTGGCTTCTTCACCTTAGATTTACTTAACCATAGAAAACAAAATTTTGATTACGGAGCAATAGAAATTGGAAATATTTCTCCGTCTTTTAAAATAGACCATATAAAAAAAATACACTTCATATGTCAGCTCGGGAGTGTTGGTGTTTTGTTTCATTTTTTCCTTTAATCATAGGAGATTTAATTCCAGAAAACGACGAAATTTGGAAATATGTAATTACACTTTCAAAATTAGTTGATGTTTTACTTAGCCCAATAATGAATGAAGAGTTAATCACTCATTTAAATGATTTAGTTTATCTTCATAATAGCCGTTTTGTTAATCTGTTCAAGCAAACTTTAAAACCGAAGCACCACTTCATGACTCATTATGCTACTGTGATACGTAATTCAGGCCCATTAAAATATTTGTGGTCGTTTAGATATGAAAGCAAACATCAACAATTAAAAGCCTACGCAAGAGCTATAACGTCGCGAGTAAATATATGCCATTCTGTTGCCATGAAATTTTCATTTCAATTTGCTGCTAAGCTTGTGACACAAAATGATGTTTTCGAAAAAATATCAGATGTTAAATTTTCAAAATTTACTCTGAGAGAAATAAATTGCTTCGATAAAATAAAAAATAATTTAATAAAAATTTTTGACGTTGATAAACATTGATAAACATTACAACAATTACAAATAATTATATATTCAATGAAAGTAGTCTTGAAAATATATTTCAAATAGAAAATATGTTTAAAGTAAATACAAAAATGGTTTTAATATGTACAGTTTATGAAATTTTAGGATATGACGAACATTATAATTGTTATCATGTAGGAGATAAAATCTTTAACAGTTTTAACATAAATTTTATAGAAGATTTCAAATATCCTCCAATCAATTTGCATAAGCTAACAAATAGTTGCTCATATGCTAAACTTAAGTATTTCTAGTATTACTTTAATATTATTGTTAGTTGCTAATTAAATAATATAATAATTTATACGTATATAATAGTTTTAATTAAGTTATTGAAAAACCTGAATTACGAAAATTTGAATACAAAATTTATACTAACTAAATAAGAAGAACTTAATTTGTTTAATAATAAAGATTTAAAAACAATTAAACTGAAATACATAGTGTTTTATTTTACACCGAAGACCAATTTAAAATATGTAATTAAACGTGGTTTTATTTTCTTCTACACTCAAAATTTAGTGATTAGAAATTTGATTTCAATTTCAAATAACCGGTAGTGATGGGCTAAATCGATCTTTTTTTTTTAAATCATATGAGAAAATGAACAAAACAGAACAAAAAAGATCGATTTAGCACATCACTAATAACCGGTAATTAAACCGCAAGGATAAATAAATTGTGGGTTTTGTAAAACCAACAAATAAATTGTAAGTTCAACAACTAAAATAGTAATCCTTTAAAGATTACCATTTTAATTGTTGACCTTACAATTTATTTGTTTTACTAAAAGTGCAATTTATTTGTAAATTTTACCATTTTGATCATTTATTTGTTGATTTTACTAAAAGTACAAATTTTTTGTAAATTCTACAATAGTTACAATTTATATATTGAATTTACAATAAATAAGTATTGTAGTTTTAATCATTATTATAATAAATTGGACAACTTTATTTTTGGCTGTAACACAAAGACGGAAAGTGTTGAAATTACCCATTTTTTTATTGATTCAATCAACATTTTCTCTCAGTGTAATAACCTTTAAAATAATCCATCGTTCTCTTGCTGCACCTTCTACTATAAAGCAATAGTTTTGGCAGTATACAGGGTTTGGGATTCATTTGATCTATGAGATTTGGCATACATTAAATGAGTGTAATTCATTATAACTACAGTATATTTTCTTTATTGTTGTAATTACCTACCCGAAAACTCGTTGCACACAAAATTTGTATCAAACTCAATTACCCCCAACCTTTACAATGTAAAACATTAATGGGATACAATTTTTCAAAGAAAATAATTAAGGAATAAAAGTTTAATTAATCGTTGACTTATATATTACGGTGTTGTTGCTCTTATAAAGCCATTGAGCTTAAGTACTAAAAAGTACTTCCTTTACTAAAATTATTGCTTTAAAGATTTTTTTCAGTGATAGAATTTTCCTTACGATTTTTTTTTTTTAAATTCAAATGGAACAAATATACATAGATATGGAATTAAATTGTTATATGAAATGATTCGAATTGCAGGAAAAAAGTTTGAATTGAAATGTGGAATTACCATTTTTATAATAAAATCACGATTGAATATTGAAATGTGTTTTCTTTCTTTTCGATGAGGAAGTACAATTTCTATTTGAGAGAACATTTTGTTGAAATGCAGAAAAATAATAATTAAAGAAGTTGAAAAAAATATCAAAGTGTGGTGTTATACTATAACTTTTATTTGAAAATGAAAATGATGATGAATTTCATCATACTGTTTGATACGTCCTAACGTAAAATGTCCCTGTTATAGCAGTTACCTAAATTGATTTCTACTTGATAGTGTCATTTGTAATATCCTATTTGGCACCAGTCTTTTTGAAATATTAATTTAAAAATATTTATTTAGTCATATTTCATTTTAAAATTAACAAATCATTTCTTTTCTGCATCAACAAGGGTCACGGTTGTCGCCCAGTTTCGAAGTGGGAGACTATCAATTGTACTGACAGAATTACTTGTACAGATATTTTTATTGTTTTTGGTTTTAACGATTTTTAGATTTTCTCCCACACCTACAAAATGGTTTGTAACACATTGTAGCACATTGTAACATAGTGATTTCGTATTTCAACAGCATGATTTCAATAAAATAATTTAATAATTTGTCTATTTCTTCCAGACAAATTAAATGCACACAACATTAATTTTTCGATAAATCTTCATTTTTGTGATTTCAACGCAATCCAGTAAGTGTTTTTGTCGCGCAAACAGAAACAATAAAGAGCACCGCGGTAAAAATGTATTTGACTCGAGAGCATACCAAGATTTACTGTTAAAAAGCTAATAAAAATATTTAATAAAATTACTTTTTTGGTTTTTATCTTAATTTTTATTTTTTGTTAATTCTTTATTAAAAAAAACCAAGGTTTCGACTGTTTATTCCGCCATTCTCAAGAGTATAAATGCACCCTTGAGAATAACGGAAAACGAAATAAACTAATGTCGAAATGTTGGGATTTTTTATTAAAAAATTAATAAAATATAAAATTAAGCTAAAAGACTAAAACATTATTTTATTAAAATAAATAAAGCTTAAAAAATAAATTAAACATTGGAATCGCAGCCTTATAAATAATACATACGTAAAGTGCCATAAAACGAACCCTTTATATTTAAAAATTTGTGATTATATAAATATGGTAAAATTACGAGATCTGCAAAAATATTTTCTTTAACAAAAAAAGAAAAAAAAATTGGAAATATTATCTGTGTGAACTGTTTTCAATTTACAAAATGTTTTATTTTCCCTCTAGAAAACTTTACTCATTTTAAAGTAATAAATTTTCCTTACTTTCGCCAAAAATAAATTAGGGGTGGATGAATATAAAAAGTGTACTCAGAATTTTAGAAATGGTGTAATTTCCGTGAAAATTAAATGGAAAACAAAGTTGTAATGGTTCATTAATAACGTACTCATACATCATTGAAACGCAGAAATTGTTTATTGGGTTTCAAAACTTTTCAGCGATACGATAAACCAAAGTTAGTCAACTGTTTTTATTCAATACCCTTTTTAGTGATTAAAGTGATTAAATTTTAAGATTTTATTTAATTTTAGTTTGTATTTGAATAGCAAAAAATTAATGTTTTACTCAAAGTAATTTGAAAATGTTTCGTTTATTTATAATACCAACACAACTTAATCCTTTTAAGGATAATTATAGAGCAATATACAAATTTTCTTTTCATGAGTATCATCTGTACAACTTTTAGTAAACATCAATTACGCAGGTTCGAAACATATAATTAAATGTTTCAATTCTATGTTTCATGAAAGTTTTATTAGTTTAATTCAATCGTCCTTCTTGACAGTACTTTAATAAAAACTTTATAAAAAATTTCAACTTCAGCGAAACGGTAAAAATAATTGATTTTTTAAAAGACAAAGCAAATGAAGAGAAAAAAATTGTTTTAAACTTTAGTATTAAGTAGATCAGACAAACTCAAAGCATAATCAAATAATTTTTTTTATGGGGTTATTTGTTCAAACAAATCTTTAGAATTTGAAAGTTTGTAAAAGCATTTTTAGTTTCGAAGCGTCCTTTGTGCGTATTATAAAACATAAAACTTTTTTATTACTTTTAGGTAGATATTTTTGAAATAATCAATTGCTTCTCAGCTAAGTTTGAAAATCTTATTTTAATTAGAAGAATCTAGTTTTTTATTTCTTTACTCTGAATTTGAAAAACAGAAATATCTAAATATTTTAATTCCGTAATATCGATTATTCAGTTTACCAAACCAATTATGTTTAACTAAATTTTACATTTCTATAACTTTCTATGTTGTAATTTATTTATTGAAACCTTTCGTTTTGTAATTTCCACTAAATTCATAATGTAGGCAGTATTTTTCAAACTACTACCTCCAAGGAAGCAGTGGGATAGTTGCCAGGAGGCCATGAACTAATTCAAATTTACTAACCGTCAATTTTAAATGATGTTCCTAAATATACCTCACAACTTGATTTAAAAATAGTTGTAAATATCAAAATAAAAATTCTTTTCTAGAGCATAATATAAAAATTCGTTCTCAAACCTAAAGTAAACGTTTCAGTTTTTACGTTAATAATTCGTTTGATGTATAAGGTTCTTCCGGTGCATAACCGGATAATTATTTTTTACGAAGAGCGAAATTATCAAGAATTTTGCACCTGCATCTGACTGAATCGCTAATTATACCACTAAGTAGTAAGTACTAGTAATTAGCAATTAAGTCGTTATAGCCTTATGTGTAGCGTTTCGTACGGTAGGGTACGAGGCTAAGAGCAGAGTGGGAGAGGGTGCCAGCTGGGAATCAATCAGCGATTGTTTTGGTTGGGTAAGAAACGTTATTATTATTTAAGCCCTTGCCTATAAAATGTATATACCCAACCGATTTAATTTTAAATTTATTCATTCCCTCCAACTGACTCATCGTTTGATGTCAACATGCGTCGTTGTTGTTGCTTCAATATAATTATTTAAAAAAATATTTACGACATAAAAATAAATAAAATTGGTAATGCGCCTGAATTTTTTTTATTTTTCATGATCTGATTTTGAGTGAAAGATGGGCTACTGTCCATCAGATAGCTGAATAAAAGAAATGAATTTCATCAAAGAGGGCAGCAATGGCAGTAAATGGTATCATGAGTGATGGGCAATTTTGTTTAAGGTGGCGAGCAGCGAACGACGATGGGGACAGTGAAGTTTGGACAACCAACTTGTGAGGTCGAGATAAGGACCTAAAAAATATATAATTTCTATTTTTTTGATTATTTTTTTGGTAAATTAAGCGAGTTATGGCGTTAAATGTATTGGCCATACTCGCCCGATAATTGTTTTAAGTTTCGCCAATTAGAAAATAATGTTAGTAGTAAAAAATAATAAAAATTATGTTTGTTGGCTCACATTTTTTTTTTTGTTTGTGTTGTATAAATTAATAAACTCCTTGTGTGAGTGAGATTTCATTTTTATAATGTACTTAATAAAATCTAAAAAAAAATAAAAATAAAACTTTGTGCAATATGCATATGTTATAGTGTTTGTCGTTTTGGGAATTTACCTAAACCCCGTTAAACGGTGTTTTTTATTTGTTCGTTTGTGCGGGGCGTAATTGTTGGCAGTGTGTGATCAGTGCAATATAAAAGAAAAAACAGTGAAACGGCCATTTGTTAAAACAGAAAAAAGAGTAAAATACAAAACAAGTAAAAGAGGCCATAGTGGAAAAATAAAAAAAAATAAAAATAAACAAAAGAACCAAAAGTGAAAACAGTTAGTGAAAATAACGCTAAGAAAAAGAGAATATAATAAACGAAAGCAGGAGCTGGGTGAAGAACGAGTCGATGGTGCCTTGGTAACTGGAGGAGCAATCAGAAAGGAAATACACAAGAACCAAGCGGAAAACGGTGAGTCATCCTTCACTTCCTTCCTTTTTTTGTTGTTGTTATTATTATATATTCATTTATTTTATTTTGTGGTCGCAATTTTGCTCCTTTTTTTCCCCCATTTCGTTTGACCCAACTCAAATGAAAGCGTGGTCATTCTAAGCGGTAGGTTATCACTGCAAGTAATCCCTCCCGAGTCCACCTGCTCATCGAGCTTAGTCCGGGAAAATTATGTGCCGGTAGACTGGCGCCTAATTTGTGTTTTTTTTACTTTTGTCTACCAACTACCGCTATAGTGTGTGTGGCACGTTACAGATGATATTCAGATCATTAAGATCGAAAATGAACTTGCAAAATTCTTGATAATTTCGCTCTTCGTGTTAATAATTCGATTAGGGCATAAGACTTAATCCCGTCTCCCAGATGGCGCCGGATCCATCGTACACCTCGTGGCGACACAATTTAAATCTACTGCAAGCGATGCCATTGGGAAAATAAAAATCCCAAAAAAAGACAAGTAAAGTGTCACATTAAAAAGGAATACTTCCATTAGATTTTATTAACAACCATATAAAACCAAAAGGGTGCTATTACTGTTTATTACAGGTTAACCCTTCACTATTATTGACTTAGAATTAAACTTAAACCAACTTCTAATAATTTAGAATCCTAAAAATATGTTAGAACAATCCATACAACATCTTTTCTAGAAACGAGGAAAAACTCAACCTTGAGAAATTAGTTTTTTATTCAAAGATATATTTTTAACTGAAAACGCTACAAAGTCTGTCTCGAGAAAATCATTTTCATTTTCTTATTATTATTATTATTATAGGAGGGCCATGTGGGCGATCAGCCACTTCGCACTGCGGCCTGAAAGATCTATTGTGCTGGACCCTGCTTAATTATCCGTCCAGTCAATATTCAAGTTCTTAATGAACTTGATAATACTGCCAGCCGGTAAGTGATACTTACTATCTGGGCATATTACTCTCCCTCCTAGATGTTTACTACAGCATGTAGTTCCGCTAGAAAGATGGTAGCATTGGAGCCCAAGAACTTCGAGAGGGCTGTCCCACTCCCGTATACCCTTACGAGCTGCTCGGAATTGCAAATCGCCTGTAGGTCACCCAGCTTTACTACAGGAAGGCTAAATAAAACTGGAGGGTGCCTGGTATCCAGAGTCCGCATATTTTGGACTGATCAGCCATTCATCAATCGGCAGATGCTGTTCCACCTTAGATTAGGGTTTTTTGTCAAGGTTTTCTCCTTTAGCGCCGTACTTTAGCCTATGCAAAATGGCCAAAAATGTGCCAAATGGCCCTAGTTACCAGGGGTTGCCACGAGGAGGCAGCACGTACACTTGAGAATTATAAATAGGTTATCCCTTACACCCATCACGCAGCTGCCTAATACATGACCAGAACAGCTCACGTGATGCGCACCCTACTGGAAGGTTACGGAGCTGGTAGATTAATCTACTTAACTTTGGTCCCCCCCCCTCCAATAGACGCCAAACCACCATTTTCTTATTTCATTTAATGAAACCATGATTTATAAAATGTTATTTATTTTATTTTACAAGAGAAAAGTCAACAAATTTGAATTAAGTTTACACGACAAACCAGAATCCTTTAGGCAACACTAATAATTTACAATTATTTGACGGAATTTTTACATATAAAAATTAACAGGTTGTCAATTGTGCTTATACAAAAATAATTGGTTAACAAATCTTAAATACTGTTGAAAGTTAAAAAAAAAATACTTTTTAAAAATTTATATTTTAATATTTGTTGTTGTGAGTCGGGGACGTAATAAACCAGAGCACCCTGTATTTTATAGAGCCATAATTAAAAAATCTGAGCTTTTATAAGGGAATTAGAAACGAGGAAAAAACGAAACTTTTCATAGTAAAACACATAAAACATATGGGAAATCATTTTTTTCCTAAAACAAATTTTTAAATGAAAACGTTACAAATTCTTAATTATGATTTCTGAAATACTTTCATAAATGTTTGAATTTCAACATATATAAATATCATTTAAGTAAATCGTTTTCATTTTCTTGTAATAATTGATTTATTTAAACAAAAATATTAAAAAAATTTCATAACAACAGCATTCTGATCAAATTGAAATAAAAGCTTACTACGATTCGTTTGGTCATTAAGTCAATATACATTACATAGATGGCAGTGATAGCCGTAAAAATTTGGAAAAATCGTACCAAAAATTACCACCTGGGGAAATTTCAAGTTCATAAATTGTAGGAAAAGCAAAACAAATTCACAAAATATAGGAACGTGTGATAATTTTGCGATTAAATAATTTTTTTTCGTATTTTTCTGTAACCATTTTAGACATCTTACGTACACTAGTAAAACTAAAGATAAATTTAGCAAGTATTATTTTAATTTGTCAGAGCCAACTTTGATGTATTTTTCAAAATGAAAGTTCGAAAAAATATATTTTAGAAATAATTTAATTTTAATATTTCTGCAAATAATATTTACTAAATACCAATATGACCTTCTTGTATATTGTTCTTAAAGATATGTAGAAAACTTTTATATAAACATTTTATAATATTTTTGCTTTTTTCATTGAAAAACTTGAAGCTAAAAAACACCATTTTTACTATGGATTCCTATGGAAATCAGTGAAGAGTTATACCACTAAAAAAGCTTCTAAAAAATACGTCATTAAGATTATGGCTCTATACTCTAGAAGGCTCTGAATATACGCCACATCAATATAATTCCTTCAAGTATTTAACTGTCTTGATGATGCACACTTTGTCATAGAAATATAAATTTTCAAGTGTCATGAAGCTTTTCAAATAACTAAGGGAATACTAATTCGAGAGACATTTGTCACTTCAAGTGACGATGACCACTCAAATCGACTAAGGGAATAATAAAATTTGATTGTGGGTACAAACGACAAGTGACACCACTAAGGGAATAAGGGCCTTGATTTTTGCAAGTGACAGAAGAATACTACAAAATGGTGGGACACAATTGTTTAGTTTTATATTTAAATATGTTGTTGTTTAAATCAATAACATTGTTGTTATAAAACGATTTTATTTCTAATTTGCCTGATATACTTTTATATCAGGAAAATTGTCACTTAAAATGACGCGACTATAGGAATTGGAGTGCATATGTATGCAGCACACTAAACTAAAAATAACTTAAGCAAGAAATGCTACTTAGTATTATGTGAATACGAATTTTCCAGTAATCTTAATGTTAACAATATCATAATTTACCTGAAATGGTGAATAACAAAATAAAGAAAGGTACGTAATTAGCGATACGCGCGATTAGTATTTATTTAAGATCAATATACGTATATAGTTTTCTTGTATGTTGTTAAAGATATGCAGAAAACTTTTGGAGATACCATTCGTCCTTGTCTCATTAAAAAACCAGAATCTGAAAAACACAAGCTTTAGTAAGGATTCCTATGGGAAACAACGAAAAGTTGTATCACTAAAATATCTGCCAAAAAATGATGGTGTGATTACGGCTCTATAATATAGACCATGCCATTCTAATCAAGTGCGTTAATACTTAAACAACAAACACTACAAACTGCTTGGAAAACAACACTTTTTTTTTTTTTTTTTTTCAATAAAATAGAAAAACTCTTAATTGTTGAATAACGCAGATTATTATTTTCCACATCGCACATTACATAGGAAAGTGACACAACTCAAAAAATTGCATTTTGGTGTTAATAAGTCAAAAAGATCGCTACAATGGATTTCATAAACTTGAAAAGTGACATTTTTAGCACCAGAGGGTTAAATGCGCCCTTCTTTTTTTGTCGCCTATTAGAGAATGTCTAGTAAAATCGAAATTAGCAAATTTTCTTTTGCTCTCTACTATTCTTTGTCATGTGCGATATTTACAAAAAATAAAAATAAAAATTATCTCTTCACAGGTTCAAACGCAAGACATTTGCTAATAAACGTCGAATACTTAACTAGCTTCTGAGTATATAAAGAATAGCGAATCACGGAAACCCTATTTGCTTTGCAGTATTATTAAACTTAGATAAATAAATAAAGATATCATCGCAAACGAAATACCGATATACTATCGATTCGATATCGCTATCGCTAAGCTAACCCTATTTGTAATAAATACAACAAAAATATTTGTTTTTCGACACATATACACAGTACAATATATGTACAAATTTTCTAAGGGTATACCTGTCTTTTTCTGTTCATATAGCGACAAATGAAAATTATATAAAACACATCCTAAAATATTATACTCATTCGTCTGGTGTATTCTTTTACATTAGTATAAGAGATAAAGGAAAATACGCAATAACTCTACAGCACAATTTTCTTCTAGTTTTAGATTTAAACACAATGCCATTTTTTGTTCTGTTAAGATTTGGTTGTTTTTCATTTTTGTTGTCTTTATTTTTACTTCATTTTCAGCTGTCTTATCATCGACAAAAAGGAAGTTGGAAAATAAAAATAGAATAAAGAAACCAATTTATTTATTGCTTGAAAAATAACTTTATGAAATAAAATGAAAAAACAAATAAATTTTAGTTTTTTCCTCATTTCTAAAAGGGCTTTTTTTGTATAGTTGAAAGCTTTAAGTTTATTATCGTGAGCGAAATTGAATTATTTTTTTTCTTTGCTTCGGTGGAGTTGAAACCAAAATGAAGGGATTGATTTATTAGTAGAAGATTTTTTTGAAGCTTATGTTTTGGGACTTGCCGAATAAACAACATTGGCATTGCTGATCAAAAATTAAAATAAGCTAATAAATCCAATGATTATTCTTAATGACTAATGAATAATGTAAAAAAACTATTAACAAAACTAAATCAACAAATTTGGTTGCGAAACTTCGAATTTTGTGTTGGTGATTTTTTTATTTGAGCCTTGGTGGTTTGAGTTGGTGTTTTTTATATATGAAAAAATTGACATTTGTATCGCAGCTGAAATGTAATACCACTGATTGATTCGTGTTGTTCCTTCTTGTTCCGTCTTGTTGAAGCATACCAACATTAAAAATACACTATTATCGTATTATCGTCGTCTTGGCCCGGGCACATCCTCGTTAGGGAATTTTTATTTAGTCGAAGAAGTCCTAAATTTCGTTTTTATCGAATGTCCAAATAAATCAAGACTAGATCTAGAATAGGATCTTATTTGTTATCTTCAAAATGTCAGAGGAATATCGTCTAAGTCGCCGGGGTTTCTACGTTTTATTTCTTCAAATGGAATTCCTGTCTACACATTATTAGAATAATTAGAAAGTAGTATAATTATTCGGCTTCCCATCGGTAGGGCGTCCGACAGAGTATAAAATTCATTGTCAAAGATGAAATAATTCTGTTTGCTTAATATCTTAAGTAACGCCGTGACTGACTTCAGCTATACATTTTCGTTATACATTGTTCATCATTAAAGTTTTTTTGTGTACTTAATGGAAAGAAGCGTCATTTGTCACCGAAAACAGTAGAAAGTGGAGAAAAATGGAAAAACTAAATTTTATTGTTGTTGTTGTTTCACATTTTTATTTCGATAATGGTTGAACGGTCGTAAATAGGACAAAAGGTACAAAAGGTACATGGGTCACCCTTCTCTACAAAATAGGAAAAACTTACATTTTTTTTTATATCTTGATAACGGATGTGTCGCCGTTAATGGGACACAACCCAAGGCTAAATTAGCTCTTTATAAAAATATAAACAATTTATTTGGGGGGGAGGGGGGAGGGGGGTAATTCGCCAAAAATCAAGACAAAAAAGTCGAAAATCGTCATACATATTTTGTCGTACTTCAATTCCTCGTCTCATCTCATAAAATCAAAAGCACCTAAATTATTATGCCTTCAAAAATTAATACTTAATAGACATTGGCGGCTTGGCGTTTTCACCTCCTTCATTCGCCATAAGAACTTTTTATTAACCGTATGTAGTGAAACAACAAAGCAAAACATTTTCAATGTATTCAGTATTTAGATCCTTTTTCTTGAGCCGGCACTAAGCGGCCGTTATTGTGACAAAACATGATACACGTGGCTCGCCGAGCACTGAAAAAAAAATTGCGGTTACTAGAGTAAAAATTACGGTTACTAGAGTAAAAGAAAGTAATTGTATTTGTAATAAATTCAATAATGTAACGGGCTGGTGAATAAAGTACTTTTAGCTTAAAGTGCTCAAAATGATGGCCTTCAACTTCAATGTTCTTATTAATCCGCATTTTAAATTACTGTACACAACTGAGAAGTTTGTCTGCTTGAATTTCGGCACAAGCATTTCTGATTCGTTCAATCATCTACTCGCGTGTTGTTGATTCTTGTTTGTAAACTTTATCATTGAGATAGCCTTCAACAGGCTAATTTACCGGACCAGCTCTACCGACCCAGAGTTTCTTGAAATCACAATCAAGTACTTCACGTGCTACCACCGAATAGTGTGCTGGACAATCGTTATGTTGAAACCACATGTTCTGTCGCACTTCTACGATCAAGTCTTCAAGTAATCTTGGCAGTTTATTTTACAAAATGTTTCGGTATGCATGTTGTGTTGATTAACAGTTCCATGGTTTGTAAAAGACGACTCATCGGAGAACAATACGGAACGAAAAAAATTGAAATTTAATATGTACTGACAAAAACTTACCCGATTTTGAAAATCAACACTACGAAGATCTTGGTTGGTGTAGAGACACATTAAACGGTGGTCTGGCATAATTCAGGAGTCGCGAGCTGTTTCTCGAGTACTAACATGAGGATTATGAGCCTTCTATTTTAGCCTATTTTTTTCAGTGACTGTTGCTCGACAGGTCCTTTTTCGGTTGAACAGTTCCACCAGTAATAAATTATTTGACAGTACGGTAAAATGAAGCACGTGGCCGACTCCTATTCGAAAAACGCTGAGCTTAGAGAGTGACATCATTAACAAGACTCCTGCCAGATTTAATACTTTGTGATCTTATAATAAAAAGTCACTTGCATTTTCCTTGATTTTTTGTACCACTATTTTGTTATTTTGAATATGTTGTTAAATAACTAGTAGTATAATGGAACTTTATCGGTTAGTTAGTAAATTATCAAGAACACATAAATATTAAAAATAAGTACAGATACTACGTAATTATGTGTTCTCGTACATTAAAAAAACACTTAATGAAATCGTTATTTACGAGTAAATTTCTGTAAAATTTTAATGGATTCGAGCTCCAACAAAATAATATCAATAAATTTAAAATGGAGGTTTGATTTTATCAATAATTTTATTATTGCTTTTTAATTAAAAGATATATTAATTTTTTATTAAATTTATTTTGTGTTTTTGTTGTAGCCGTATCTGCTGTTGACTAAATCTATACAGAGGCCATAGCGAGTTCTCCTTTACACAACTTTGTGTACAAACCTTCTATTTAAAACACTATCCTGTGGCAAAAACACTTCGTGGATGAAACATCTCATTTCTATCCAAAAATTCGATTAACCGGTAGGGCCTCTTCTTTTTTCAAATTATATAGAGTAACAATATCGAGATTTTTAAATGTATTTGCGCATTACAAACTACATTGCAGATAATAATCCAAACCCTTTATTCAAGTAATAAACTTTGAATTTAGATAATAATTCGCTTCGAAAATGATATCAAAAAACTAGAATTCTTTATCAAACATACTCAATTTATTTGAAATGGAGACACATCTATACTGCTATAATGAAAAAGGTACCTACAGAGAGCAAATACGGTTCAATTTCATTATTAAAATTATCACACCAAACAACATAAAATATGTGAAGAAAAAATCACCAATATAATAATACACTTGTGTCGTTGCGTATATTTTTGTTTTGGTTTAAGGCTTGAGAATACCTACATGTGAAAATATTTCATTTTTATGTAGACATATATTCTCAAGTCTTAATCCAAACCAAATACAAACATCGAAATAATTTTAAACCACACCACTTTTCCCCACTTTTCTTTTATTAGGAAAATAAAAATAATACGAAATGTAATAAATGACAAAAAGAAAATTTGGTAAAATAAAAATCAAACACAATCGAATGTTACACAACAGAAAATATAGCAGCACTAGTAATTTAAAAAAAATGTCCGACCAATGACGATATTCTATAATATTAATATATACTTACACATACGAGTACATATGTTTACTATAATTCACTTAATTCGTTTCAATATTCAATATTTTCCCAACGTCTTTGTACCAGATCTTTCAATTCTTAATCCCATTCGTGTTCGTTTTTTTACTACTGTAGAATACACATCTGTATTTAGGGTGATTCATATTCTGATTAGAAAATCCGCATTTTATTTGCCAAGGAATTGGATTTGCAATTTAAATTCAATTTTGGTCCAATAAAATAGCCAACCAATTTTCGTTTGGTATTCGATTGGTTTTTAAAGGTTACATAACTAATATATTTACCATCTATTATTTTTATTAAATGAGCTCGGTCTGGAGTTTCTATATAATGTGCGCTTGTAAGTTGTAATACGAAATTCCCCGTTTCCCAAATACAGATACCTAAGTCTCGTGTATTGTACTGCAGAACTTGTATATTTCTCATTTCCGTTCTAAGGTACTGGTTAAAATAGTTGTATGTGGGTTTTCCTTGCTCAATAAGAAAGCTTAGGTTCAAAAAATTTGTTTGTGGTGAATCTCGTGTCCAATTTATATTGCAGTTTCGATTTATAATCATCTTTATCACGAAAATTTCTCGAATATTATGGAACGCCCTTATATACTAAAAATTGTTATACAGAAAAATTGTTCTACAAAACACATCGCAATCTATCATTTCAATAATTATTAATTGCTATAATTAAGTTGGTACTTTTACTATAATTTTATACATTAATAATTACTTTTGATTTTAAAGGTTGGTACCTGATCATAACAAAGAAAAATAATAATTAAGTGTCAAAGTTGTTGTGTGATACAATAAATAAAATCACGAAAAATAAATAAATAAATTGTTTTTTAGTGTTTTTAAAGCCAAAAGATTGACTTTGTATAATGCTCTACCGATGATACATCAACTGATGCTTTTAGATACAATCATATTTAATAGTGTCCCAATAATTTTTTGTGAAATATCTTTTATTTTAGGATTAACCTTAAACAGAAATGAATTGAAGGTCGTTGAAGAAAAATGACCCATCAGCTGGAGAATTTGGCTAAGTATCATTCGGCTTAAATTCATTCATTCGGCATCTGCGATGGCCAGCTTGAACAGCTACTTAACAAATTATATTAGCCAAATTGAGCCTTGTCGCGCTTGTAAGAGGACGTTTAAACTGTATATAAGGTAGCGGTGAAAGTTGGAGGTGGTCAAGCCCAACGAACGATCTTACACCCATTCAATTTTATGTTTGTGGAAGCGTACACTTATTATTTCAATTTTTTTTGTTATCATTAAGCACCGAACTCGAGACCATTGCGTAACAAACAATCGTTGTATTAATTTTACATATAAAAACAAATTTAGGAAATGCATTAAAATTATTTCTTCTTACACTACAATAATCATTTAAAACTCAATACTCGAACCAAAGCAACAAAACTTATCAAAATATACCAAAACGACCGAGTCGAGATACATAATGTCGTCCCAGAATTAATTTATATTGAAACTTTCATATTTCCTCCATCACGGTCGTACTTATAATTTTCGAGATTATTTGTGTATAAATTAGTCACCCACAGGAATGCCCAAAACTAGCGACGGCTCAAAGAGGCGAGAGATATTTTGCATCCAGCATATGAGATTTTAGTTACCATTTTAGTGAGACCACAACGTGCTGGATGCGCCCATAGTCTCAAATAAAACTACTATAACATAATTTCACAATAAAATAATTTTTTTCTTCAATCCGTTCGCGATGATGAATTGCAAATCTCTTACGTGAAAAACATATACTAAAATCGAATCAATCGAATCATCACAAACCTACCCCACCCCCCACTTATGTATATCTGGTTTAAAATGAGTATTACTTCATTGGTAAAAATATAGTATGTTTAGGTGTAGTATGTAAGCTTGCTTTATTCGCAATTACACAAAGTACTATTATATACTATCAGAGCCTTCTAGAGTATAGAGCCATAATCTTGATGACATATTTTTAGAAGCTTTTTTAGTGGTATAACTTTTCACTGATTTCCATAGGAATCCATAGTAAAAATGGTATTTTTTAGCTTCAGTTCTTCATATCTTTAAGAACAATATACATGAAGGCCATATTGGTATTAAATAAATATTAATTGCAGAAAATTTAAATTTAATTTATTTCTAAAATACATTTTTTCGAACTTTCATTTTTAAAAATACATCAAAGTTGGCTCTGACAAATTAAAATAATACTTGCTAAATTTATCTTTAGTTTTACTAGTGTACGTAAGATGTCCAAAATGGTTACAGAAAAATAAAAATACGAAAAAAAATTATTTAATCGCAAAATTATCACACGTTCCTATATTTTGTGAATTTGTTTTGCTTTTCCTACAATTTTTGAACTTAAAATTTCCCCAGGTAGTAAATTTTGGTACGATTTTTCCAAAATTTACGGCTATCACTGCCATCTATGTAATGCATATTGACTTAATAACCAAACGAATCATAGTAAGCTTTTATTTCAAATTGACCAGAATGCTGTTGTTAAGAATTTTTTTTAATATTTTGGTTTAAATAAACCAATTATTACAAGAAAATGAAAACGATTTACTTAAATGATATTTATATATGTTGAAATTCAAACATTTATGAAATTACAATAAAAATGGAAGGAATCCATATTATTCATACGCCGTGGCTTTTTTCACAATAAAATGTATTTTTTAAACAAAAACTATTAATTTTATTTAAAATGTCCACATTGACATGTCTTTTTTCAAAATGATCGCATTGAAGAATTTGTTACCGTAATAGGTTGTTCGTGTTTTTGACATGGTTGGAAGGAAGAATGAAGATGGTGAAAAAATTATGGAACTTTTGAATTTTCTTACTATACCATGTAAAAAAATCATTTTTTCTTACAACTTTTTTCAGAATTATTTTATGAAGGAAGAAATTTTCGTCGTCAAATTTAGAGCATTAATAGATCCGGTCTTGATTTCAATTATAGCCACTGACCAACATTTAATCACAACCATGAAAAAAAAGATTTCGAGACGTTATAAATACTGTTCGAAAGATACCAGTTGAGACGCTATAAGCTCGATTCCGGCCTCTAAGCCATATATTTTTTCGACTGCAGACAATTTAGAGTATTACCAACAAAAAGTAAATAACATATTCAAACTTTCTCTTCCTTTTTGCAGTTCGCAGGCTTACAGGCAAAGCAAGTTCGTTCGACAAAATCCTAAATTCGATTTATTTAATCACTAAATTTTTAAAGTTTCAAAATGATTCTACGGTCAATGGAATCGAGGGATCAAGAATCGGCCCACAGAACACTCATTTAATTTTTCATGGAGTGAATTAGAGAATTGACCCCTTTCCTTACCTACAAGTTGATAAGGGATACAATTAGCTATTTTGGTTTATATTTTGTGCAATGTGTTTTCCATTATATTTTGTGCCCCAATACACAAATGACAATTATAATGCTTTTATTATTAATATATTGGGTTTAAAAAATCTAATAGTTTTATTGACGAGTGGACCATAAGCTCTATCGGACAAAAAAAAGCTTCGTTGCCAGATCTGGAAAAAAATAATCACAGTTAGCTTCACAGAATATTTGCTTTCGGGCGGTAGGTATCACATTTCCAATTTTTGTTTTTTTCGAGTTGCTTTAAGGCTACCTTTCTATAAAACATGAAATTTTGGTCCAAACGTACCTTATATTCCTCCTTGTTTTTAGAAAATAACACGATATTTACGTTGAAAAATTTATCTTTATTTTCTTATGCTGTGTGTCTCAGAAGACTTTTCAAACTAAACTTTTGTGAGACCCAGTAATTCATGCAATATTTAAATAGATGTCACTAGGTTAAAAGTATTCAACTGTGCCTTAGACCAAATTACCTTTTTATATGTATATTTAATTTGTGAAGGTTTGTTACAGTATTATTTTTATTTTATTTGTAGGTAACAAGAAACTATAACAAAACTGAAATTTACAAGCATATATATTTTTTAATGATAATGCTTATATCCGGAAACACATGAGTGTCTGCTAATTCGTTTAATAAAATTTGCGAAGAGACCGCTCAACATCAAACTTTTAAAGGTTTCAAATTTTAAATAAAATTCCGTGTTTCTGTGTTTCTATATTGGCTGGCCAGTGGAGAGCGGGCTATAGGGTCACTGGTATAATTTTCAATATATCAAGATATTCTGTGAGAACAATTGTTCACAAAATTCTTGATGTTTGTAAAGCTCGCACCAAAGTTAGTCAAATTGCCAAGTTAAATTCATATAGTCTTATCGGCGAACAATTTAATCGACGATTGGCCACTTCAATATTTTCGAGCGTTAAGTGCTATCGATGGATACCATGCGACAGCTCTGATAAATTTATTAATATCTATTGTGGATACTCGGGTTCTGTACATGACCAAAGAGTCCAACGGAATAGTCAATTATATCGCAAACAAACATTCCCACCTCATGGATTATTTCTATTAGGTGACAGTGAATACAAATGTTCATTAGACCATCATTAGGTAGCTATTATCACACCGTTCGTAAGAAAAGGCAACTTAACCGCAGTAGAAAGAAACTTTAACGTTATGCATAGCAAAGCACGAACCATTGTGGGAAATGCATTTGGAATAATGAAAATCGATGACGGGCGATTTTTTTAAATCACTGGAACTGAAAATTTTTTATTTTTCTATTACATTTACATACTACGCATACTTTTAAACAGTACGTCATACAAATTTAAAATTCATCGAAATAACCTCGTATACTGACTTTTCATCTAGCATCTATGAGGAAATAGCGAAAGCTTCAAAATTTGAAAAGTTTACTTTGAAAAGTCTTCTGAGGCATACAGCATTAGTGGTATTCGAATTCCCAAATACAGCGCTAAGGCGTTATTTGATTTTTTTCCTTCATTTTCAAAACGTTCGTATTTTCAGTTATTCCCGAATAAAGCGCCTAGGCGTTTCTTCCGGTGGAAGACAGTAGGCTTCGGATTCTTATATGTAAATACATCTTTTTTTTGGGTTAAGGAAACGAAAATTGGAAACGAATGTTTTATGAATCAGAAATTTTCGAGCAAAATGAGCCATATTTGTTACAACATATATTTACATTTTTCCGAATAAATACATATTTTTACATATTTTCGTATGTTAGCACAAAATTTATCCATAAATACATATTTTACTAAACATTTTAGTAATTAACGAATATTCTATTAGATAAAATAACGATATGAAATTCTTCTTATAAAACACTTTAAATCGCCTGCATGTAGGCAATTCAATTTAACAACTTGAACAGTTCCTAATTCAATATGCCACTGTAGATAATATTAACTAACTATTAGTTGTCGTTACTCGCTACCAAAAATAAATTTATTTTTAATTTAATTGGTGCATCGATAATTACTTCACTTGTATTTTTAAAACAAGCAGGAATTCAGATTATTTTTAAGATGCCGAAAGTAAAACAAAGCTTTAATAGTAAAGCAAAATTTAGTGTTTAAGAATAACGTAATGTTTTCAAGAAAAACGGGGCAATTTTATGCTTCAAAGTATGTGAAAAATCGGTGACGATGTAACAAAAATCTCTTGTGGACCAGCACGTCAAGAGTAAGAAACATAAAGAAGATTTTTTTTTAAGAATGTGACTAGCTCGAGTTATTCGAAATTCAACGAGCATTTGTTTATGGTCATGCTAGCTGCTGATATTTCGTTGGCGAAATTGAATAACAAAGTGTCTCCGTCGTTTCTAAAACAATTTGCCAAACAGATTATACCGCACGAATCAACGGTAAGAAAATGATATATTAAAGCACTATACGACAAAGAAATTAGGGAAGTACAGCTAGTAACATAAAATAAATATTTGTGGATTTCATTCGATAAACTACGGATAATGCTGGGGGCTATTCTTGAATACGACACGAATACGTAAGTATAACATTCCTACTTGAATCAAATCAGATTCACTCGATTCTTTTTTAAATCAAATATGAATCTTACACATTCGAATCCGTATCGTATTCAGGAATACGAACCAATGTGATAGTAGGGATATTGGATCTCGATGAACCGGCAGCCAAATAAAAATTTGTATTGAACGTTGCGTTCTTCGACAAAACCAACCATTCAATAAACGCTCGGTTGTTCGACGACTCTGTCAAACTATTAAGAGAAAGATTCGAGAGGAACAAAGATGTTGCTTTTTATATCTGATGCGGCGCAGTACATGGTGAAAGCCAAAATTTTACATGTGATTTGTGTAGTTCATGGATTACACAGAGTTTGCGTTAAAAGTTTGCATTCTTTGAAAGAAAATTTCGAAAATATCGAAAACATTAAAGAAATTTTTTTGGAACTAAACGACGAAGATTCTACTTATATTTAAACTGCCAAGACAATATTAGGTTAATCAACTTTGAAAATGATTTGGCTTACATAACTGGTAATTATAGCCATTTAACCATGACAATAGAAAGAGTCCTCAAGTAAAAGATTAATGAACCAATTAAACTTGTTTCTGGAAACTAATAGGAAAGTTGAAGCAATTAGTAGAGCTGTCGATGAACTAATTAAAAATAAGATGGAACGACTCCCGGTGTCTGAAATTTTTCCTTTTAAACATGCCTCAATCACATGTGTTGAAGAAGAAAGGTCATTTTCTTTGAATGCAAACTAGGTGTAAATAATATTTAGAAGAATAAGATTTATATTTATTAAATCAGATTCGTTCGTTTTTTATTTAAATCAAATACGATTCTTAAAATCGAAGAGTCTAATACGTTCGACTCGAATTCACAAATAGTCCCCTGATTTTACTATTTAAAAAAAAATTATTTGTAAAATATTGATTATATGTACATTTAGGTATAAAGTACCTACATGTATTTACTGATAAAAATATTTTACTAAAGGTGCTTTTTGTGTTTCGAAATATTTTTACATTTTTAATCACATATTTTGTTATTTTACTTGCATATTTCTTCTTTTTAAGCACATATTTTAAGTACATATTTTTCATTTTTTGGCGCATAAAAATCCTAAGCCTATTCATGACTTACGTGTAGTAAAAAAATTTAGATTCTGGGAAAGAGAGATTTAATTTTAAAATACTCTAGAAATGTAGATTAAAGTTTAAAATTAAAATGGATATAAAATAAAATGTATACAAAACATAGAAAAAAATGACGCTGAAAATATAAACAATCACAGTATTTTAAATACTGGATTTGGTTATTCACTTTAATTATTTAAACTACTGTAACTAGTTTGTATTTACATTTGTACGTACATATGTACATAATGTTTGTGTTGTGATTACATAAGAATTAAATAAGACAGCAAAAACCAAAATTATGAAATTTTCATATAACTTTTTTCGAGTTATCATTATTTTCAACCAAAACCAGCAAAAAAACAAAACATAAAGGGAGCTTTCTCACGCTAAATACACATTATTATATCTTAACCTTTCATGTTTTGAGGTAAAAATAACAAAAAAATATTTAGAAAGAATGGTTATTTGTTTCCACATTTGCTGTTTTTACCTTAATTCACGTCAGGACCAAATTTATAATATGTATCGTATTTATCAATCACTAATTTAACCGCATCAATCAAGTTCTGTTATAATACCATACCACTGGTAAGGGTGAATAGTATTTATGAACAGAACTTATTGTTATCCAATCAAATGTAATTGTACAGACAAAATAAAATAAAAGCCATGATGACAAGTCAAGTTCTCGCAGAATTCGTTGCAAACAGAGACAGTTGAGTCGATGAAACCAGTTCGGCGATCGTCTATTGTGAAAATAACTTTCCTAATTGTAAAAATAACTTTCTATTTAAATTATACATACTTTAAAGAAAGTACAAGAATTTGGAGATCAAGACAAAAAAAAAAAGTTGTGGGAATCAAGACAATACAAACGATAGAATAAAGGGGTAGAATTTGAAATTTGTATGATCTCAGATATTTTACGAAATCGTCGAATTTCTGTTAAATACGTACGAATTCGTTGAATTTCTGTTAAATTGACGGAATTCAAAATCGAATTCCTAGTTTAGTTTGCCTATTTTACGCTGGGTGCGTTAGACCACATTTTTTTTTAGTTCTATAGGTTGGCTTATTATTTGGACACTTTCTTTGGCAATTAAAAGTATAAAAAATATTTATTACATACGCTAAACGTAAACAAACCCACAATTCGCGAAAAAAATGTATTTCGTCACTAAAAAATACAAAATGCTACCAACCTTTAAAAACAATCGAATTCCAAATATTGAATTCCATGGCCATTTTATTTGACCAACATTGACTTCCAATTTAAATTCCAATTCCGTGGTCAAATAAAATACAACTTTGGTAAAATCGAATCAAAAATTACCACATGAGGAAATTTCAAGTTCAAAAATTGTCGGAAAAGACAAAACAAATTCACAAAATATTAAGAAGGTGTGATAATTTTGTGATTAAATAAAGATAAATTTAGCGAGAACTGTTTTACTTAGTCAAGTTGATGTTAAAGTTTTGAAATCAGTGTATTTTGCATTAAAAATGAAAACCATTTTCCTTATTACGTGTTTCTCAATTTAGTTTAAATTATTTTTTTTAATTTTAATGATGATGAAGTTTGTTATTAGCTATCGATTGGCATCAATAACTCAATTTGGCCAAAAATGTAGTTATGGAAAATATGCTTAGCACGGCAGTAAGGCGAACAATGAAAAGTAATGTCACTAAAAACGATTCTAAAAAATTATGACGTATGATTATGTCTATGCTTTTGCTGGATATTTTCATTTTTTACCTTAATATTAAAGTTACCCCAAAAAATCTTGGAATCATCATCTGTTTGTGGATTATTTACGGTGCTAACTATAACCGGCTATCCATTGATGCAACACACATTGGTGTTAAATGGCGTGTGGACTGGAGCCATCCTCTTCATTATTATAATTCACAACAATTACAATATTATTTTGAAATTTGCAACATTTTATATTCTGTGTTCCGGTATATCTATATGAGTGGCCAAAATTTAAACATTCAAAGAAGCTAATTTTAAAACACACTGTGATGGGGTGCCATTTAAATTTGGTACATCGCTGCTAACTGAATATCTGTATAAAGTTTACGTAAAATAAATATTCAAATCCAATTGAATTAAAAATTTTAAATTATGTAATACCTAATTTAAAATATACACGTGATTTCCCAATATTTTTATTAGTTAATCACTTTTTGTTTAGTAAAAAATTGTTTTGTTACGGAAAGCACACCTTTCCGCATCGAATAATTTCTGATGCTAACTGATTTTATTTCAAAATTAAAAACCGAACAATACAAATGCGAGGGTCATATTTCTTTTTATTGTTGGAAAAATCAGGAGAATCAGATAAATTAATTCACCGTAGAAAAATAAATACAAATACACCTAATTTCTTTAATTAATTGTTAAAAAATAATTTATTTCGCAAATTTGTCAATGTCGACATCTAATGATTAAAAAAATACAATAATCGCCGAAAATTTAAAAAAATCTGTGCATTTTTGTTATACAAAGAAAAAATATTATACCCGATAAATTTTTGAGCACAAATAATGTTCCCTCGAATGATAAAAAAAACGTATATCAGTTTTGACGTTTAAAAGTTATCTCTCCGTTTCATCTGATATTAAAACAATACATGTTTTTTATTGTTCGAATGTTTTGTCTGTTCTAACCACCTAAGCCAATACAATTATTTATGTATATTGGTGCCTATTTTGTTAAAGATTTATCTTTGTGATTGGGCGTACTTTAATGTCGCGGGAACTTTAACTAGACATATAACTGGAAATGTATATCGACGGTGTCATCTAACCACTGAATATCGTGATCGTTATGCTATCGAAATTTCTCCCATAACAGCAGGGTTCCAGTTAGCAGAAGAAAGAAAACATATATATTTAGTTATGTTCTTCAAGTATTTTTGCTTAACATTTATCTTAATTAAGTATCTTAATATCATTTTCTTTCTTAGTTCCTATGAAGACTCTTGACGATGAGCATACACTTATAGTTGCAGCATTTTCCCATAAACTTTTGATAATTATTTACTTTAGAAGGTATTAGAAAATCACTAATTGAAACTTTACTATTCCGCAACACGCGTTAATTAAAATTTCCATTATTTATAACCCTTGCGTGCCCATTCATTCTAATAACCATAAAACTATTTCCAACCATATTTTTCCCTTTTTAATTAAAAACTAACTGAATTACTGTCTTTTTGTATGCTCTCTTATACACAATACACGTATATTTTAGTGTCTTATATATATATATATAATATGTGTATGGATACTTAACATTCTGTTAAATGAACATTAAAAAAAATGTTTATTATTATCTTAATTTTATTTTAAGATTGTTTGCGATTTGAATTACTTCCACATTAATTATTAAAATAATTAATTCAAAAAACATTCATGAAAACTTTGGAAAAAATTGTTGAGTATATGTATGTACTATAAACTTAAACTTGAGTGCGATGTATGCCGTGTAGCATAAAACTTTCGTAACCTAAAATTTGTCTATTATGTAGGTTTGTATGTTGTTTAGTAAGTGTATTTCGGCAAAACAAAGAACAATGCAGAAGAGTGAGTAAAATCTTGATATTTTCTTTTGTTTTGATTAATGAAGTTGAAAATTTGATGATTTATGATTTTTCACTTTTATGCTTCATTTTATTTTTTAAAATTTATTATTTTTATCGCAAAACAATTCATAATATTAAGAGTTGTACATTTTTAATTAACAATTTTATGTTAAAACTTTATACGACAAGGCAAATAACATAAAAAAAAAATGAAAATAACAAAAAATTAGCAAAACTATAAAATGAACAACAATTAAACCATTCTATCTATATCGCGATAAAGATTTACCCCTTTTGTAAATTTAAAATAAAAAATCTCCGTGAATTTGTAATTTTTGTTTTGAGTACTGAAAAATGGAGTGTGTACATGTAATAGCATTCTATTTATAATATAACTAATTATTTAACGTTTTTTTTTAGTTAAAATCTTTAGGTGTAATCTATATTGTATTGGTTTGTATTTTAAATAAAACAATTTAGTTAATTACAGTTAATATTTATTGCTTGGTTTCACTTTCACCGAAGGGTACCATTAATAATAATTAAGGTTATTAAATACGACCTATTCATACGTCATTTTTTACGGAAACCAAACAAAATCAAAAAAAAAAAATTGATTGTACTCACATCACATTAAAAAGTTTAGGAATTTTTCTTCATGTTTTTAAAAGTTTCTAATCACGTATAAACGACATCGTTGAATTAACATTGACAAAAAAAATTTGCAGAAGAACACGAAAAAATTGCTTTTGCTCTTTTTTCCTTCCATACAATACTGTTATTTATTCTTTAAGTGTTTTCTCACAGTATAAAAAACATGTATGTACTATTGTTGATAATAATAATAATAATAATAATAATAATAATATCAGAAAACCAAAAGCAAACAAATAATTTTCGTATAGGGTGTCTTGAAGGGTTTTCTTGAATAGTAATAAGCGTTTTAAGCCGTACATAGAATTGACAACAATAAAAAAGCCCATTGTGAAACGTTAACAAACAATATTATTTCGTCTCATTGAGTTATTGTGTTTCGATGGTAGGAATTAAAATTAGGGACTACTTTTTTGGGGGCACCACAATGTGTTATATTTGAAAATTACGGTTTCCAGAACAATTTAGCTGCTAACTTCCAACTCAAATCTCAACTCAGTGTGATTGGGTTTTGTACATATGAATGTAGTGTTGATAGCTTTTCCTTCAAATGAATTCAAAGGGATTAAATCCATAACATTATAGTAAACTAATAAAAAAGCTGTTAACTCAACAACGCACAGAAAACTGCATGAGTACATGAACAACTTTCAACTCGACCATCAACCAACACTTACCCAAATTTAACGCCCAACTCAACCCAGCACGGTTTGAAAAAATAAGATGTCTACATGAACTCAACTCAAAACAGTTTAAGCTAACTAACTTCCAACTCAACCAACGACACAACTACAAATAAATCTCTAACTGAACCGGTGACTCAACCTAAACTCAACGCCAACTCAACCATAAGCCAACCGCCAACTCAGTCCTTTACTCAACCCTCAAACTAAACGCGTGGTCTAAAAACTACATGCGTACTTGAACACAACTCAAATCAGCCCAACTGAACTCATCTCGCAATTCCAGCGCAACCCCAACTCAACTCCAAACTAAACACCTCCTCAAACTCGACGCTAGATTCTGATGAAATGACAATATTTTGTGACACTTTTTTATTACTACAAAAGAAGTCTCTGGAAAATTTAAATTTTTAGTGATATAGGGTTTTCATTAATAAAAATAATTAATTCATCAAAATCTACCCCGTTAGTGCTCACTCTAGGAAATTTTAGTACGACGTCACAAAAAAATGTCGTTTGTCACTAGATCTGAAGATCAGAATCAAAACACATGGGTTTGGGTTAATTCGTATGACAGGTACCCGATCCTCTTGATGTACAACTTCCAGAACAGAATTCCAATAACTTTGGTCCTAGCGAACTGAAGTTAAAATTTCATAATAAATAAATTGGAGCAGTGTATTGGTACGGAATTTTTCTCGATTCAATTGGGTTAAAGCTTGGGTGATTTCCATGGCATCCCTTATTGCTGACCATTGTAAGACTTCTATTTTAATTTCGCCTAATTCTAGTTACCCAAACGTTACTCCTTTAACGAAACCAAAGCTAATAAGGTAAATTTCTCAGAAATTTTCTTTCACTTGGATAATGAAAGATGGTTCAAACAGTTTCTCTATTCCTTATCCAATGCTTCTGATGCGGATACTTTTTTTATAACCGGAAAATCAAAGAAAGCATAATCAAACTAAACTAAACGACTTAGAACTAAAATATAACATAGATAATGGCATTGAGTTCTGTGAAGATATAATCTATAACAACTCGAATTCTTTTGTCTTCTATGAAACATTTCCTCTTGAACTTTTTGAAGTCAAATCTCCATTAAGCCCTTCTAATTCTACCAGAAATGATAATGTTAGTAATTATTTGCTTAAAAAAAATTGCTTTCTATATTGCTGATATTTGTTGATTGCAAATACCAGTTTTACTTCTGGAATTTTTCCCATTAAGTTAAAACAAGTAAATGTTATTCCTGTACGTATTTCGTACTGTTTGTTCCAAAGAATGTTGGAAGATGGGATGTGTCCAAAAGTGTAAATATCTAGGGCTCACGTTTGATAACACAATAAGCTATATTATTCATCTTCAAAAATTCACTACCACTAATTTTCAGAACTCCTTTTTAATTTTAGATCCAAAAATATTTAATGAACTGCCGGAAGGATTAAAAATAAGCGAGAATTTTTATATGTTGACCACGCGTCTAAAGGCTTTCATTTTGAACTGTACAAAAGTAAATGATTTGCCGCAATTTCAAGTTTAGCAACTTTTTTATTATTTTGTATGCATTATGATTTTTTTTTCTTGTAAGTAATTAGTGTTATATACAAATCGCCACTGGACTTTTTCATTTAATAAATTTGTGTTTGAAACCCGATTTTTATTTTTTTTATTTAAATATACAATATTTACATATTTAAAAAAAATTGCCGTATTGTTGTCTTTCTTCTATCGAATTAAAGCATTCTCTAAAGATATTGCGTGACGGGACAGTGTGAATGATATGTAATGGCACTAATGAATGACCATGTTGATTCACTTGGGTTTTTTTAAATTATTTCTTTTTAATATAAATTAATATTTCTTCATTTAAACCAAATTTTCAAAGATAATGTTTCAAGATTGTTACAAGATTACCTTAAGTTGTCTTGGTTTCAATATTCGAGTAATGAATTCTATCCATAAATACTAAACCAACCAGAGCCTAATGAATTCAATCGTGGGTAATGTTTTGTTTTCTAAATTGACTAGGCATATATAATAGACACAGGGTAGCCGTGTTTTCCAAGAGAATTGCACTAGAACTCGATAAATTTTAAATTACTTTTATTCTATGTAAAGCGTGAATATGTAGTGTATTTGACATAAATATACATTTTAAGTTTAAAAATTTTCCTCTTCAGCTGTTTCATCAATATTATTTTCTTATTTCTTGCTGACGTCGTTACAAGCAACTAAACTCGCTAAATTCATGGCTTTATCAAGTGAAATTAAAAAATAAGCTATAATTGTAATTATTTATTGCTGTAACAACTTAAAATGTGTATTTATGTTAAATGCCACTACACATTAACACTTTATGATTTTTTTTTCTGTTTATATAGAATATGTAGAGGGAATTTAAAATTTATCGAGTTCTAGTGCAGTTCTCATGGAAAACACGACAGGTATTAGTTAAAAGGAGTAGAAAAATAACATTTTATTACATGGGCCGTTTATTTTGAAAGTGGAGCAGGTTGATAGACTTGTAATAGCCCTAGAGTTCGTTCGGGCGAAAAAGCGAAAAATATCACGATTTCTATGTCTAATTCCTGCATAAAACGTATCGTTTATAGCAGAAAAATCCAAGTATTGTTCAGATTTAAATGTCAAAAATTATAGAATTTATCTAGTTAATGTTCTGTTTACACAGAAGTTGTGTAGAAAAGCTTTAACTAGAGTTTGACGTTTAAAACCAATTGTCTACTGTTGGCCGTTCTGTCAGGTTTAAGGAATATTTAACGTGGAGCTGGCTGAAAACAACTTTGACGTAAAATATCGTGATATTTCTTTAGTTTTGGTCCGACCAAACACATCGAGTATGATCTTATTATCTCTTTCTAACAAAATAAGGAGTTGCCCCACTTCCGGAATAAACGGCTCATATTTTCATTTAAAAAATAATATTTATAACGAATAGAGATGAACTACCGCAATAAACGTTTGTTGAGCATAGACTAGTAAATGGACAGTATGTAAAGTATTAAGAATTGGACATTAACAGAAAAACCAAAAAAGAGGGAGCCACTTAGAGAAAGCCATTAAATCATGAGATTAGAAATAATAATCGAAATAATCGCACACGGTCACACCGTACTGTGTTCTCTTATCGTAGATCGAACTATTAGGAGGAGCATGGTTGAGGAACCAAATCCCTTCATAGGACCAAGAATATGTGCGCCAGTGGAAGAAGGAAGAAGAAGAAAATATAAGCTGCTATATAATATAACATATAATTGTATAATATTCAATTCACATATCGCTATTATTCACATCCATCTATAATTCATTAATAAAATAATACAAACTACAAAAGAATAATTTTCCGTTTTATTTTATCGACGAAATGACAAAACAACAAAAGAATGGAAAAGCTTTTATTTTTTTTTGTATTTTTCAATTTTTTTTCCTTACTGTGGTTGACTGTTTTCTTTATTTATTTCTACCGACATTTTATAAGTCATCGTTGATTTTTTCAACTATCATTAGGATTAGGAGTTTACCATTTTCTGCCATTTGAAAAATTCCAATCAAATTTTCACACTCCGAAAAATAACAATATGCGAATTTTATTACGAGTGTTAATTAAAGAAAACGTAACTGTTTAAATAAAAAACATCCATTGCATAAAAAAGGTGTCCTTCTTGTTCTGTATGATACGACTAAATAAAAGAAAAATGCACACAAATAGTTTTCTTTTTTTTGTTTTCGTACAAGTTCCCCTTTTGACATGTACTCATAGGTCATGCGTGTTATTCAGTTTATTTGAGAACAATTTTAACATATTGTATTCGTGTTTTGTACTTTTAGATTTATTTCGATTTAACTGGAAATTGTCATAATTTTTCGTAAAAAATCCAATTCGGGTTTTCTCTTCACAGGATTGCATTAAATATTTACAGTATGGCGAAGAGATAAAAAAAACGTATTTGAAAAGCTTCTTAATAACGAAAAAAAAAATTATTCTCAGAGTATTCTTATCTAAATCAACAATATTTTTTTTAATGTAATGAAATGGCACTAAACACATTGAATTGATTTTATGTTAATTTTCCCACACTAAAATCAAAATATGTAAATATACTATAACCAAAAATCATAGTTAAACTTGTTGTGTTTAGGATAGTATTTGAGGTATAAGTAGAATTGGCTACCTTATTCAGAAAATAAAATTCAGAATACAAATTTCAGAATTGTAGTGTGGGGCCGCAGCCTTCCAACCCCGCTTGCTTTCTATTGTATTACAATCCATACTGCTTAGAATTTTCAAATTCTATGGGATGAGTTAAATAAAATTAATTCAAACAATTTCGGAATTAGGTGCAGAATAGGGAATACAAAATTGACTGTAGGATGGAAACCGCCACCCGAAATCGCCACTTTTATTTCTTTTATAATAGCTTATATAGAAATAAAATCCAAAAAGAAAAATCCAGCAACTCAAAATTCAGACAAAATAAAATACAAGGACCGCTGTGTTGTGTTTATTTAATGGTTTTCTTGGCTCATTTCAGTATCGGCATGCAATTTAAAAATTTAATGTTACAAGAAAATTAAACCCCGGTCATACTAGCATTGCCCGCAAATGAACAGAGGTAGAGTGATTATGAATTTACCGTTAGAAAGAGAAAAGAGACGCGGACGGTTGTAGTACGTAGTGAAAAGAACCAAGAGAAACCTTTGAAATCTTGTTTTAACACATTTTGATGTGTATCTCGATAAAGGATGAACGTATTTTAATGGGGCAAAAACAGAGAGTTCTCTCTGTAAAAATCTGTTTACTTGTTGAATCTTACGAAATAAGCGGTCAGGATTTTGAAAGGCTTTAGTCACAAAATAAGAGATTGCAACACGATGTTCATAGTTTATCTTGGCAACCGATTAAGACTTAATATGAATATTAATATTTTCGACGTTTTTCAGAGCGACAAAAAATATGAATACAAGCGATTTCATAAAAAAAGTTACATATTCTCACACAGAAATTATTCTTTCATCCACCAATAAATTTAACATCAATCTGTGCTTCAATGAACATTTTGATAAATTTAAATAAAAATATGTTGCCTCAATAGAATATAGAAAATCTATTTTATTATGTTCTATCGTTTATCAAAAAAAAAAATTTAATTTGATTTATATGTGATGGATTCCCTGACAAAAAAATAAGAATAGTAAATATTACAAAATAGCCAAATTAAGCCATTCTAGAGCTTTGTGGATTTAAAAAGGTATATAATTTAAGTGGAAGAATATAAGTAAAAATATTTTATTTTTCACAGTAGTATACTATACATCTACTTTTCCATGATTTGGGGATTTATACATAGTTTCCATTTACAAGCCTCCTAATTTTATTTTAAAATTCCTCGATAGTCGATCCTCATCAACACAGAAAACCAAAAAAAAAAAAAAGGACTAATCCAATAAATATAAATATATTTGACTTGATTTCATATTTTCTATATTTGTGTAATGGATCAAAATTAGCATAAACGAAGAAAATTTTTCTTTTTCTTTTTAATTTTTTTTTATAAATCAATTTTCCATTTGTCTGCTTTTGATTTTCTATATTTGTATTATAAGTATATTTGTATTATCGATTGAATAATCATATTCATATCTAGATAGATTGATGACAATAAATTTTCATAAATTTGAAAATATAATTTATCATTTTCCCTTTATAACACATTGACCCACATCGAAAATCGGTTGTCGATTTCAAATCCTGTTGAGGGTGGATGAAAAATGGTACGAGTACCATATTCGAATTGGTCACGAATTTAAATCAATTAGAAGTATAAACGAATCATTATTATAGATTATTCACGAGTGGGGACATATTTAGTTTACGAAATATCAAAACACATTGTAAGGTTCAGTATCCTGCCTATTTAAATATAAAAAGTGAATAAATTTCAATACATCACATGTCCATTAATTTACTAAACAAAAATTGTACCACTAGAATCAAAATGAAAAAAAAGGTTAACCACATGAAATATTCTGGAACCAAAAATAAAGATTGTCTTAAGAAAATGTATTCTGGTACATTCGTCGCAAATTATTTATTCATTATTTATAAATGTATATAATATAACATTTTCAGACTAACATATTTCATTTATTCAAACAATATTTTTGTTGTGTTGTACAAATGTCTCAAATGAAATTTTTCTTTTTCTCTTTAAATATGAAAAACTATAAAAACAAAAAAAAATACTTTATTCAAATGAAAATGGTTTTCCACGATTCGTTTCACTTAATTAATTTGTAGTTGTTTAAGACTGATGTCAAAATAGGTCAATTTGAAATTTAATGAAAAGGAAAATTCAAATACAATTTTCACACATATACTTAGTAATACTAATAGAAGCAGAAGGGAAAGCACGTAATGCGATGTGTTGAATAGAATCGGAGATTATTGCCTTGTCAATTATACATATTTGGTTTTTGTGTAATTTTTTCATTCAGCATTGCCGATATGAGGCATTTATGTAAAAGCAGACATTTCTCGTATTTGAGTTAATACCAATAATCTCAGGCAAAACACATTTTGATCAGTAAGACTTGGTCCGAAGTTTTATAATTTGTTGTATACCAAAGGTTGTATAAATTGAGGAACTAGGCGTTGTACGTTCATTCTAGCAAATGGTGTGCTGAGGTTATTTCCGTTTTGCTGGCATCCTCTCCAGTACCCCCCCCCCCATTCATACATTGCACATTCAGATCTCCCACCATGTTGGAATCAAAAACCTATAGATGGAGAAAATGTCATTTGTCCACGACTAACGTATAATATCAGAGCCTTCTAGAGTATAGAGCCATAATCTTAATGACGTATTTTTCATAAGCTTTTTTAGTGGTATAACTTTTCACTGATTTCCATAGGAATCCATAGTTAAAATGATGTTTTTTAGCTTCAAGTTTTTCAATGAAAAAAGCAAAAATATTATAAAATATTTATATAAAAGTTTTCTACAGATCTTCAGCAACAATTTACAAGAAGGCTATATTGGTATTAAATAAATATTAATTGCAGAAATATTAAAATTAAATTATTTCTAAAATATATTTTTTCGAACTTTCATTTTGAAAAATACATCAAAGTTGGCTCTGACAAATTAAAATAATACTTGCTAAATTTATCTTTAGTTTTACTAGTGTACGTAAGATGTCTAAAATGGTAAAAGAAAAATACGAAAAAAAATTATTTAATCGCAAAATTATCATACGTTCCTATATTTTGTGAATTTGTTTTGCTTTTCCTACAATTCTTGAACTTGAAATTTCCCTAGGTGGTAATTTTTGGTACGATTTTTCAAAATTTTTACGGCCATCACTGCCATCTATGTAATGTATATTGACTTAATGACCAAACGAATCGTAGTAAGCTTTTATTTCAATTTGACCAGAATGGTATTGTTATGAATTTTTTTTTATATTTTGGTTTAAATAAATCAATTATTACAAGAAAATGAAAACGATTTACTTAAACGATATTCATATATGTTGAAATTCAAACATTAATGAAAGTATTTTAGAAATTATAATTAAGAATTTGTAACGTTTTCATTTAAAAATTTGTCTTAGGAAAAAAAGTGATTTCCCATATGTTTTGTGTGTTTTACTATGAAAAGTTTCGTTTTTTCCTCGTTTCTAATTCCCTTACAAAAGCTCAGATTTTTTGATTATGGCTCTATAAAATACAGGGTGCTCTGATAATATACCAGAGCACCCTGTATTATATAGAGCCATAATAAAAAAATCGGAGCTTTTATAAGGGAATTAGAAACGAGGAGAAAACGAAACTTTTCATGGTAAAACACACAAAACATATGGGAAATCACTTTTTTTCCTAAGACAAATTTTTAAATGAAAACGTTACAAATTCTTAATTATGATTTCTGAAATACTTTCATAAATGTTTGAATTTCAACATATATAAATATCATTTAAGTAAATCGTTTTCATTTTCTTGTAATAATTGATTTATTTAAACAAAAATATTAAAAAAAAATTCATTACAACAGCATTCTGGTCAAATTGAAATAAAAGCTTACTACGATTCGTTTGGTCATTAAGTCAATATACATTACATAGATGGCAGTGATGGCCGTACAAATTTGGAAAAATCGGACCAAAAATTACCACCAGGGGAAATTTCAAGTTAAAAAATTGTAGGGAAAGCAAAACAAATTCACAAAATATAGGAACGTGTGATAATTTTGCGATTAAATAATTTTTTTTCGTATTTTTCTGTAATGATTTTAGACATCTTACGTACACTAGTAAAACTAAAGATAAATTTAGCAAGTATTATTTTAATTTGTCAGAGCCAACTTTGATGTATTTTTCAAAATGAAAGTTCGAAAAAATATATTTTAGAAATAATTTAATTTTAATATTTCTGCAATTAATATTTACTTAATACCAATATGGCCTTCTTGTATATTGTTCTTAAAGATATGTAGAAAACTTTTAAATAAATATTTTATAATATTTTTGCTTTTTTCATTGAAAAACTTGAAGCTAAAAAACACCATTTTTACTATGGATTCCTATGGAAATCAGTGAAAAGTTATACCACTAAAAAACTTCTAAAAAATACGTCATTAAGATTATGGCTCTATACTCTAGAAGGCTCTGAATATACTCGTAATACGTGTGTTTCTTCAATTATAATGATATCCATTATTCACTGCTAGTTTATCTAGTAGTCCCTTGTTCTATTATTCACTACTACCAAATAAAAATTTCATTTTTGGAAATATAATCTAGTAGTCTCTTGCCATTTTCATTATTATTAAACTGAGACGTCAAAATGTCGACGGAAGTTATTTTAGGCTTATTTAAAAGATTTGATAATAAAACACAATTTTGATCGGTCGTGGACAAAGAATCGTATTCTACTCGCATATAATGGCTGTTATTCACTCAGATGATTTACGACACTCGCCTATCGGCTCGTGTCGGTAAACTTCATCTTTGTGAATAACAGCTAGCATTATATGCTCGTTGAATAATATACTATTAAGCGGCCAAATTGCCGTGAAATTTTTAATGTAACATATCACAGTAACCTAGATTATATAAAACCATATTACCATAGTCTAAAACACGAAGCTTTTATAAAAAAATTAGAAACGAGGAAAAAACCAAACATTTCGTATAAATCATATGAGAAGTCACTTTTTTTGTAAGACAAATTTTTAATGAAAACGTTACAAATTCTTAGTTATGATTTTCAAAATGGTTTGAATTTCAACATATCTGAGCTAATAAATATATATTATAAAGTGTAACATTTTCATTTTCTTGTAATAATTAATTTATTTAAACCAAATTTATAAAATTTTCACAACAACATTCTAGTCAAATTGAAATAAAAACTTACTACAAATCGTCTGGTCACTCGCAGTCAATACACTTTAAAGTGGCAGCTCAATTTTGGTAAAATAGAACCAAAAATTACCTCCTGGAAACATTAAGAACGTGTGAAAATTTTGTATTTAATCACATTTTTTTAGTAATTTTCTGGAAACAACTGTACACATCTGAGGTGGTAAAACTAGACATAAATTTAGTAACTACTATTTTATTCCGCCAAAGCGAACTTTGAGGAATTCTTCAAAATGAATGTTCGAAAAATATATTTTAGGCATAATTTAATTTTAATATTTCTGTAATTAATATTTATTTAATACCAATATAGTCTTCTTGTATATTATTGCTAAAGATATTTAGAAAATTTGTAGGCAAACGTTTTATAAAATTTTTGCTTCTTTCATTGAAAAACTTGAAGCTAAAAAACATAATTTTTACTATGGATTCGTATGGCGAACAGAGAAAAATTAAACCACTAAAAAAGCTTCTAAAAAATGATGACTTATGATTATAGCTCTATACTCTAGAAGGCTCTAATCATATCATATTTTCAAATTAAAATTGTTTCTGTCTTATCAAAACTAACAAACAAACGTATGTACAAGCAAGGGCTTAACTTTCTTAGGCGGATACCTATAAATATTGTATTAGGCCCACTAATATTTTTGGTTTTAGAGTAAAATAGAATAAAAATATTGTTACGGTGACACCTACGTTAGAATAGAATAATTTAATGTAGCGTATTGTTTACTACAAGGTATTTTGAGGTAATGGAACTATGTAATTGGAAATTGTTCATGCAAAAACTGTCCTACATTGTACTAGACTAATCTTACTGGAAAAATCATACATCTATCTGTCAGTAAAAATAGTGCGAATCTCTATATAGAGTTGAAAATAATTTATTTGACGAATGCCTAATCAAAATTTATTTTTATTAGTCGACACTATGATAAGAAGGATTATCTGATATTGTTTTTTGCTCGAATATACAGTTCTTTATTGTGAAGGCAAAAGTGATGGTGATGGTATGATGGTTTTATGGTAAGATAGTATGATGGTAAGATGCTACGACAGTATGACGATTTAAAGGTATGGTGGTACGAGATTTGATGGTGTGATGTTATGGTGGTATGATGATATGATGATGGTAGGGCATTATGATTGTGTGATGATATGATGATGTAATCGTATAATGGTTTTATGGTATAATGGATGATGGTATTGGTAGCACAATTGACGGTGGTATTATGGTACGTTGGTACGACGGAATGATGGTACGGTGATATAATGGTATCGTGGTATAATGGTACGACAGTAAGGCTGTATGATTGTGTGATTATATGATGGTATGACGGTATTTTGGTATTATAGTATGATGTTATAATGGTATATTGGTGTGATAATATTGTGGTATTGTGGTATGATGCTATAAGAGTATGGATGTTATGATATATAATGGTATGGTGATGATGATAGTGATGGTGGTGATGATAGTATAAAGAAGCACTCTTTACATTTAATAATTAACTTTCATTTAATATTCGCTATTCTGCTCCGAATTGATTTGAGTATACAGGGCTGGTTGAAGAGACGGGAGGTATAATTCAAATTTGATTTAAATTTAACAAAATGTTCATTAAGTTGTTGCCTGATATTAGATGTATCTCAGGTGTAGTAGTGAGGTGGGAAGTAAAAAAGAAGCATTTAAAGTAACTACAGCTTAAGATAAAAATATTAATTAGGAAAAAAGTAATTATATGTTGACGCTATATTTGTAGACGGATCTACCGTTCCCAAAAGGTGGACAAATGGAATAAAAATTTTAACATTGAAATGAATGCTTTTATTGATATTCACGAATGCAGTTAGGAAACCAGATAAAAATGAAAGAACATATCTACGAGGAGAAAAGCTACCTACTTTCTGAAAAATGGGGCGCATCCTATCGAAAAAAGATTTGAGTTTAATCATAAAACTTAATATTTTCTACGAATGCACCCTAATTTCAAACCGATAAGACACTTAGTTTTGTTATGACAGCCATTGAAAGCAGACAAGTGTGATATTTTTTTTTTCTACCATAAAAGAATGTTGAATTTCGTCTGCTAATTAAACCATTTGCGCTGAAAAACTTTTACGCAAACCAAACAAAAGGTAAAAAATATTATAGCGACTCAGTTCCTTCACATTTAATGGTTCATAAATGGTTTATTGGGGAGAATTAAAGAAAAACTTGCGCTTTTGCTGAAAAAAGTTATATTCGTTTATCACTCGTCCGCATTGGCCACCGCGAAATTGGTTCAATGACGATAAGAGTTACGGCCTTGCATGTTTCCAAACATCAAAATTTTTGGCGGAAAGCGGTTCATTTAATCGGACGTCTCTGCCCCAGACAGAGATATATTTTTCATGGTTCGATAAATCGTATTTTTTGGATGGTTTAAAAAAATTGGATTGTCGGGGAGCTAATTGAATCGAGCTAAAAGAAAAATGAAAACCAAACTCTGCCACGGTTTTTATGTGCGGTTTTAATTCTAAATGAAAAAATTCAATCGAATAATTTGTTACGTTTATTTTGACACATTGAAGACATCTCTTAATACTTTGAATAAGTCATCATATTATTAGATTAATTTTATTCTTGTAAATGAGCAAGAGGGATTCTTTTACGGACAACCTGTTCTAACATTATACCTATAAAAGTGACTTGGATTAAGAATATTTTTTACAAAATGCCATCCCTGGTGTCCAACTTCTTCCATTATAATAAAACATCACGACGTTTACTAACAACAAAAAAAATGCTTGTCTCAAAATATGGTCTCACTTGTGATGTTGTAATCAACATATCAAAATGTGTAGAGTAGATATTTCCTTTTTTTTGTGTTTCCTATTCTTTTTATTTGCCTGGAGGTTAGTTTACGGTTCTATCGTTGGATATTATTTTTGCCTGCAAACAAAAGAATTGATTTTTTACCTAATTCTCAGACCACCGCCTTGGGGAAATGAATGAAAATAAACGAATCGGGTTTTTTGAATTTAATTTGATTTTCCTAATTAAAATTTTATTTGCTTCATTCTACCACCTGATGAAATTTTTGGGTATCTTAAATAAAACGGATATATTGTCGAACGAGAATTTGATTAAATAAAAAAAAAAAAAAATGGTAAACTAACAGGATAATTACCTGATAATTTTAGTGGCAATTAGGTACTGCAAATATAATTAAATTAATTTAAAGTTAAATCAACGTAGTACTGATATAACTGAAACACAATCTTACAATTAATTTTATTTTATTGAGACAATGACTTAAAATTAAAACCATTTTTTGAAATATTGATTTAGGGCTTGTTTTATTTTAAAAAACTTAATTACTTTAGCTTAATTGCTTTAGCTTTCGATTCCTATTCGGAATCATTCTCGAGTAAATTCTATAGTAAAAGAATGGGAAGAATTTGGCAAGATAGATTTAGAGACAAAAGAAAAACTCACGAGTTTCCAAAATTATATGGTCCACCCAAAATCCATAAACCAAATTTACCGTATAGGCCAATTGTAAGTTCCATAGCAAGCCCACATATTCTTTATCATCATTTTTAGGCAATATTCTAAAACCTTGTGTAGGGACAACAAATTATTTTATTGAAAATTCTGAAAATTTCAAAAACAAAATCAGTAGTGTAATCATCGCTCCAAATTTTCTGTTAATCTCTTTAGACGCCACTTCCTTATTTACAAATGTCGAAAAATATTATTGGTCAAAATTGGAGTAATATAAAAAGAAATTCTAAATCAAAATTAACAAAAATACATTGCATTTACAGCTTAAATAATTCAGAATTTTCTTTTGATAACAAAATTTACAAACAAATTTTTGGCTCACCTATCACGGTGTGTCTAAACCACTTTTAAATGGCTCGGAAAACCACGTCTCTATTTTCTTCAAGGATCGAAAGTTCCATGTTTGAGAAGTCCAAAAAAACAAAAATTAGCAAAATCCCCGGAACCGTTTTGAAAAAAAACGCAATTTCAAAATTTTTTTGGTGACGATACGGAAATTTACGACTTTTTTGCAGCTTGTTTGTTCTCTCTTGTAGAAAGAAGAATCGAGAATAGAAAGTTTTAATATTTTCAACAAAGATCAACTTTTCCAGACCAAATCAGTAATATTGGACGAAATCTATCGAATTAAGTAATGCAACTTTATTTGAAAAATTACGAAAATCAAGATTATTGAATGAAATACATGGAGACATCAAAATGAAAAGGCAAAATTTATTTAGGCTGTCCAAATCATAATATAGTCCTTACACGAAAAAATGTCTTCTCTTGACTGTCATTCTTTATTCAAGGCTGTGGAACAAAAGCCAGAAACACCTTGAACCTTAAACATGGCGAGAATTATATTCTTGTATAGCTCTTAGAAGTTTGGAGCTATAATCTGGATGTGTATGGTGGACTTTATAATTCATCCAGGTATTTTTGAAGTCATGGTGAACTGATTCCATAGCTTGCTCACTGTAGTTCCCGAGTCCTTTCTCCATTTTTTGGCAAAAATGAGGAACGTGGAAAAAGACAGCATGAACTTTTGGCGTTATTGGTATTGCTAGGTCCAAATAATTTCTTAGAAATTATGAAATATACACCTCAAATTTTTCGTCAAGACTACTTGAGAAACATGAATTGACGACACTTGAAAAATCATTAAAACATCTGACATATTTTAAACAATGAACACTACATTTTGCCCGAAGCAGATCTATCTTGTTCAACAAATTTTTGCAGGCATTGCCTGCGAAACCAGGAGATCCATGGACTAATTCTCTGCTTACATTGCACGGTTTTGCCCATTTCTCAGTATCGTCTTCGCATTCCCTCAGCATGTGCCCATACAACGTGTTTACTACCCCGAGCATTAGATGCAGTTCAGGTGGAGGTATTATATCGATGATTTCTGTCTCTGGATTCCCTGTAAAAATAGGTTGAGATACGTATAAATAAAAATTCTTGGCATTAATTTTTTTACTGCCACTATTCTTGAAGGCGTCTGAATTTTCACGACAACTACCAACGGTTCTATAACTTCCACACTTACTCAAGAGATCTTTTGGTGCAGTACACCACGTACACGGGTAATGAGAAGAATGAGCCATGACCCCAGTTATTATATTGGCCATTTTTAGGTCTGTGGCAATGGTCATGACTTTTAAGTCATTCAAATGTAGAGAGGGCCACAGAGTGCAAACATTCACATAATTTTCTTGTGTATCAGAAATGATACCAAGGACGAATAACTTTTTCACACCCGTGTCCTTAAATTTATTGGCGTGTACTCCATCATGATAATGCTGCCTGGCCCCTTTGAAATGTGGATTATTATCGACTCCTTCGAATCTTGATTGAATGGATAAGCAAATCTTCAAAAACCCTCCACCACCGTCAAGCCCAATTTTCAAATCTACTTCTTGCAAACCTCTTTTTTCTCGAATATATGTAACTAAACCTTGTACATTATTACCACAAACAAAGCATCCAGAACTATTTATTACACAAGACTTCTTGGTATTCAATACGTCACAAACACGAGATTCAAAAAACGAATCAAGCTGATGAATCAACAAAAGCAGGTCCTGCTTCATGTTGGGCTGAAACATTTTCCTATTCTTACTGCCAACTCGCAAAGCAGCAGTTAGAGAATGTGTCTTTCTTGTAGACAACCCCAATTCTGTACTTATTTTCAATATGTCGATAGCTGCGACTGTTTCTTTTCTTGAGCTTTTATCCACATTGTTTGAATTCATTGAAACTGGTAGTTTTTTGCTTCTCCTTTGAGATAACCGCAACTGTCCTTCATTGTTTGAGTGTTCTGGCACGTGTAGAATATCTTTTAGCATTGATGAAGCTAATTTTTCCTTTTCTTTGGTAGACAAATTTTTTGAAATCAATTCAGTGAGAATAGGGATGCATTTAGGTGAAGTGCAAATTTATTTTTCATCCAGTGGTCCTCTGCATTTCTTACACTTTTTCTTGATCACTTTTCTTTTCGCTGAATTTCCTAGACACAGATTGTCTGGTGCACGTCTCGCAATTTCACACAACTTGCAGTCACAAAGTATCTTATTTTTAGATCGTGTTACACATGGGAGTTCCAGAAAACCAGAATAGTCCGGTAGAGCTAATGTGGTTTCTTCAGAATTTTGTTTATTGAATTTGTATATGATGATTTTGCAACTGCTACAGACAGCAGATGGGTAACGAATATCATCAAGATTAATATTTACAGCATTTTTTACCTCAATTTTCAATGGGCCCACAATATCCCACATCTTATCTTTCTTTCTTAAACACAACAAACAAATCACGCCTCGGTTTTCTTCATGAGTTCGCGCATGGTCCTTTGTCTTTAGTGACATTTTGTTTCACTCGTATGTAGGTAATAGGTTCGTCTATTACTAATAACTGTTATTTACTGGCCGGTTTGTCAAGGACTGTTTTGACTAATATTGCGACAACTAAGTCTGTCTTTCTGCTGATTTTTGAAGCAAACATTTGAAAACAACAAACATTTTACGTGAAAAGAAACAAAACAATGTCTGTACACAGACAGATATGGTGATGTATTTATTTTTCAAGCATTTCAGCATATCTCTTGGCTACACCTACAGAATTATGAAAAAAAATCGTGAATTTTCGTATCGTTGCAGAAAAAAAAATGAAATTACGTTTTTATCAAAACGGCTCCGGGGATTTTGCTAATTTTTGTTTTTTTGGACTTCTCAAACATGAAACTTTCGATCCTTGAAGAAAATAGAGACGTGGTTTTCCGAGCCATTTAAAAGTGGTTCAGGCACACCGTGCAATGGGTTCCCCAATAAGTCCCATCATTGCCAATTTACTTATGGAAAATTTAGAAATTTCAATTTTAAACTCTTTAGATTTTAAACCATTCAAAATCATCAGATATATTGGTGATATAATTACAGCCGTACCAATAGATAAGATTGAATATTTCCCACAAGCTTTTAACTCCATAAACAACAGAATAAAATTCAAACTAGAGAACAAAATTTCTTTTTTGGACGTTCTTTTGATTCATGAACCAAACGTTAAAATATCTTGTGATTAGTACCATAAAACTACTTGGTCTGGTAGATACATATCTACATTTTCATTCTTGGCTTCCCACCACTTACAAAAGTAACACTATAAACATTTTGACTAAATTCCACCATAAAAATTTAAGAATTCTAAAACATGCATTAATTAAAAACTAATATCCAGAAAAATTTATCAATAACATATTTTGGAAAAAAAGAAATTTTCACACAAATCCTGATTTTCAAGTCCCTACTGAAACTATACATTATTTGGCCATTCCATATATTAAAAATCATCTTTATGAAAAAATAAAATACCTTTTTAGGAATTATAATTTTAAAATTGTAGGACCGTGCAGCCACAAATTTAAAGGATAATTTTTTTTCAAAAATGAAAGATGAAATACCTTTAAAAAAACAATCAAATATTGCTTACCAAGTATGTTTCAGTTACAACGCAACATATACAGGGCAGACAAAGCAGTTTTTAGAAAAACGGATTTATCAACACAAAAGAGGCGCAAATCCAAATATAAATTCAAACATGAGTGCACTTTCACAGAATTTGAAAGATACATACCATTTAATCAGCTTAGATAACGTCGAAATTCTCTAAAAAGCAAAAAAATTTAAAAAAAAAAAGATCGATTTTAGAATTGTTGCACATTAAAGCAAGTACAAATTCTAAAAACATTGTAGTTTGTTAATTCGTATGATTTGTTTATCTAAGTTTTTTTTCCTCATACAATTTATTTTGATTCGTACAAATGTACAACCTATTTACATGAAAAGCATTTTAGAGTACAAATTTATTTCCCAATAAATTGTCTAGGCTTTCTATGCGTTTCTATGATAAATGGGTTTATCAAGACAGCTTTTGAGAATGATAAGGTTTTCATAACGCTTTTGAGAATGATTCCGAATAGGAATCGAAAGCTAAAGCAGTAATTAAGCTTTTTAAAATAAAAAGAGCACTAAACCAATATTTTAAAAATTTGTTTTAATTTTACAATCTCACAACTTAACCCAAAGTAATTGACATTCTTTTCACAGAAACGCATAAAATTTTTCTGAGAGTTTCAAAAGTTATAAAAAATTAAAGCGTTATCAAAGAAATGATATGTAATTATTTTGTTAATGGTCTATTTTAATATTTGATTGTACTAAATTGTATTTCAAATCACCTTCAAAACGAAATAAAAGTTGTAAGTGAGACAAAAAGGAAAGTAACAGGATAAAAATAAAGGTTAAACAACCTATAAAGGCTAAATTAAGTTTTAAGCGTATTCTGTAATTTTAAGTAATACCTTTCAGCAAATCGTATTAAATATTATTCTCTTACTGACTCTTATTATATGAGAAGATTTTTTTTTTTTTTTTTTTTTTTTTGTAACAACGAGTTAATTTTGTAGCTAACTTTCATTTTTCGGAATTTTCTTAACAGACCATATTTAGTGATCAACAGGTGGTGGTCGTATTTCTACGTTGTAGTATATCATTGGATCATTAAATCAAAATAATCGTCAAAATCGTTTTATAACCAAGTTATTAAACAAATTTGCGAGACATAAAAATTAAGAATTATAATTGAATAGAATGTAAGTGTAATGTGGAATTATCGCATAATAAAATTGTAATTACACAAAACTCCCTTATTTTATGGCTATTAATAGGAGATTTTATTTTTATAGCTAAGAAACGTTGTTCAAAGAAATTTAATAATTGAATCGCTGATAAATTTGACATGAAAGAATAACCGCACGGGTCGAACCACCAAGGCCGGCGTTTTAAACCATAATTTAAATTAATTACATAATCAATTTTTTTTTTTGGTTTTTATTATTTTTTTAATAAAAAAGCCTTGGAACATATTAAAAAATAAATTGAGTTAGCAAAATAAGAAAAAACTTATTCTGTTTTAAATTATTAGTAATTAATTTTTTTGTATTCAAAATTGGAAAACTAGCCTTTCAAAAAGTGGACTTTGAAATTAAAAATCTGTGAGCTTCCTAAATGGCTCACAATTCAAACGTTAAGAGAATACAAAATTTACTAAAACCTCTGCTGCAGAGTAAAAAGAGAGAACGCAATTGTGGAGAGAATTATAGTACAGCAGATGAATCTCGTTGGCTTTCCCTTACAATCTTCTGCAGTATCTCTGTGGATGTAAAGGAGAGCTGATCCTACTGATCGAGTTTTAGTTATGAAAATAGCTTGTGCAAGACGAAAATAAAATGGCGGCCTTTTTGTCTGCAAAAGTACCAAATAATAACTGAAAATAATATTGTTATTACTAAACACCCAATATTCATAGACAAATATAGTTTCCACGTCATTAAACTGTGCGCCTCACTTCTCGTTCTCACATCATTAGTTTGGGTCGGTAATTATTATCCAATTTAAAAATATATATGCATACACACATATGTATGTATGTAGGTATATAAGTGGATCAGTTACTGCGGAAATGTTTATCCTTGAAGAAACTTCAAGCGATGATAATCTATAATAAATAAAAAAACCTTATATTTATTTAATTTAAGTTAACAATGAAATTATTAAAGATATTTTCACATAATAATTGTATTGGAATAATTTCTACTCCTTTGGTTGTTGGTACGAAAAATATTTTTTTTGACGAAACCAAATTAACCGTATGAATCATAACTCAAATTGCCTTTTTTCTTACAAGACTTTTGCCAAATATAAATTTACATGTATGTAGTATGTACATAGAAGATAGAAGTATATAATATTCCATACATGTATTTATATAAGGTTTTTACTTTATAATAAATTGTTTATCATTTAAGATGAAAATGTGATTTTCTTCTAAATGAGATACCTCAAAAATGCACACTATACTTTTAGAAATAAGTGTTTTGAAAACATACATTTACGAATAAATGTTTGTTCACAGTTTTATTTTAAAATACTAGTATATATTGTATAAGTGAAATGAGAAAAAGATATAAATAGAAGTACTTAGATGTAATGAATCAAGGCGATACTATTTGGTGACCATATTATATGGTCATTTGTCTTAAAACAATAAGTGATATTAATGTTGCAGTTTACAGAAACTATGATTGAACACAAAAAATTATTGACGGTTTAATATCACTGTTGTTTTGTCTAATAATATTGATATGAATACCAATGATTTAAAATTCAAAGAATTTCAAAGAGAAAATTTATTTTCTCACATAGACAAATAAAACTGTTTTAATTTATATTTTTAACAAAATCCGCATCTGCTTTACATACCACATACAAATTAAAAAAAAAAAAAAAAATGTTACTTTATATTCGTTGATTTTCTAAAGTAAAATAAAAAAGAAAATCAAAGTGTTTTTTCTGTATTAAAATTGGCACAGTAAAGATAAATACAATTAAAAAATAAAATAAAAATCCTATTTCTTGTTTAGTTTCGTACTGGCCTTTGGGCCCATATCACAAAGAACCTAGATGCGTTCGAAAACTTAATTTGAGCTTTTAGCTTATTACAACGTTTTTTTTTTTTTTTCGTTTTATAAATGAAAATTTTTATAAAATACGAAGGTGATTTTAAATATAATAAGAAAAAAAATATTCTAAATTATGTGTAAAGTGTTTTCCACTTGTGAAGTAGTGAAATAAAAATTTTAATAAAAAAGGAATAAAAGATAAAAATAAGTGTTAATTTAATATTAAATGTGGATTTTAAAAATATCGTTGAAACAATTTGCAAAGCTAACATTTATAAGTAAGTTTAAAAATTGTATAATTATTTATAATTGTTAAATATTTATAAATCAATAAATAAAATTGTTGCAAAAATAAAAATTCTAGGTTAATCGAGAAATGCTATAAGAATATTTTGTTCAGCACATGTCTACTATAGAAATAATCTCTTAAGAAAATTGGATCTATAAAAAAAAAAATGTTATGTAATATTTAGAAATCTTATTAAAATGTCTCATCATTTAGTGTTGCTTGCGGTAAATTTTTTAGCTGTGTGATCACAAAAAATACAAAATTTTATTTAAGATTCTCCTATTAATTAGCAATTTAAAAATAATATTATAAAGAGTTAAATTTTTAACGAAAATATTATAAATGTTGAGTTATAATTGATTAGATTTTCCTACATCTATTCGAAGAACCAAATAGTTTTCCCTTGAGATTTTTATATTTTTAGATATGTGAAAGATATTTGTTTGCCCACATAATATAAAATAAAAATAACAAACAAAAAAAAAAACTGAACTGATCTACAGTAAATTCAGTAAATTATTAATTTTAGTAAATTTTAGCACATAAATTAAAGCTATGTTTATTTTGGGAGATTCAGATGGATATGACTCGATCAGTTTTACTGGCCAAAACAAAAGTTTCTAGTACTGTGAAAATGTTACACGTGAACGGTGTTGTTGGTTGCCGCAACGGCAGACAATCGCTTTTTTTGTCTGCCGATCGATGAATGTTGCAATTAATTAATTAGCAATTTAATCAGCGGTAGAATCGAATTCAGGATTACGACATGTTAAGCAACTCTTTTAATCATCGCCCTATGTTCGACAACAGCAAATTCTGTAAAACATATAATCTATAGAAAGATTGAGTTTAAAAGGGGGGGTGGGTCACATTTATCGAAAAAATATTTCTACCACATCTCTATAAATTTCTAATAAATAAATGTACTATCATGACATAGGTACACAGACAATTATTTGGATGAATAATCGGAAATCATACTTCGAAGACTCAAAATGTAACAATAATCAATTTCATGATTGCTTTACTTTATTTGGCTATGTATAATCAAACCAAATATTATTTAAAAAAACATTTCTCCCTATGTTTGGTACGTAAATACATGAGTATTCAAGTAGGTAGTTGTTAGTTTATGCTCTTCATTTGTATTTTTATTGTTGCAAGAAAATTTATTAAAGAACCTTAATAAACGAAGCTATTAACAAAATTGATGTGTGTGTGTAGCCAACAAAATTCAGAAATCACTAAAAAAGATTATTATTATGATTGTCGTTGTAACGACATTCATCTTATATACACCTCGTCTTGAATGTACATAAAGTATTATGTAAAAAGTTATCTTGTTTTTTATCTATACATACATACATGTATTAGGCAGGCCACACACATACAGTTTTAACTGACAGTTTTAACTGTGCAGTTATAATTGTCAGTTTTAACTGTGTACTGAGATGCACACACACGTTCAGTCTAATCCTTCAGTTATTATCATGGATTTGAATGAGCGGAACGATTTGCCTCCTCTCCTCTCGGTGTGGTTTTTTAAATATTAAAAAAATTAAATAAAAAAAATTCTCAAAAGTGGTGCAAGAATTGGCTTAAAAAACGAAATTTAACTTCCCATATAAATTTATTAAAATAATTAAGTGAAGAAGAACCACTAGATTCAGGCTCTTAATAAATCTGATAATACTACTACCCGGTACAAGATACATACTATCAGGGCTCATTGTTCTCCCTCCTAAATGTTGAAGTCTATGCTGGAAAATGGTTGGGCATTGGCACAGAACATGTTCCGCTGATTCCGCTTCCAGATCGCCGAAGCGGCATCCATCTGTCGTACTTAGGCCCATCTTATTAAGGTGATATCTTAAGGGGACATGACCTGTGAGGAAGCCAGTAAGCAGCCTCAACTCATTTTTCCTAAGTTCAAGACACTCCTTAACCCTGACAGACGAAGGTGATATAAATTTCTTTGCCTGTCGTAAACCTGGAACTCTGCGCCAGTAGGAGGACTTTTGAAGATCCTCCCAGCGTTTTACCGCTGCTCTAAAGTGTCCCTTAGTGAAGCCGCAGAAGGGTTCTGGTCCAATAAATGGAGAGGCAGAACCCTTACGGGCGAGGCCATCAGCTGCCTCGTTTCCTTCGATTCCAGTATGATCTGGCACCCACATAAGTGTTACCTTATTTGAGCCTGCCAGATGTTTAATAACCTTCAGACAATCCCATACCAGCCTTGACTCAACTGTACAAGAACTAAGAGCCTTTACGGCCGATTGGCTGTCTGATACACTATAAATTTTTGCATCGTTTAGGCCGTTTGCTATGCCTATCCTAGCGCAAAGTTTTATAGTATGTAGCCTTTGCATGAAAAAATTATATAAATAGTCGAACTAGTTTTGTATAATTCAATGTTTTAATTATTATATGAAACGTCCTCTCATCTCAAAATTTCGACAAAAAACTGAGAACTGTGCAGTTAAACCCCCACACACGTTCAGTTAAGTTAATCGTTTCAGTTAAAAATATAAAAATTTTAAAGTTCTCAGTTAAACTGTACAGTTAAGTTTAACTGAACCGAAATACCCACACATGTACAGTTTAAACTGACAGTTTTAACTGTACAGTTAAAACTGTCAGTTAAAACTGTACGTGTGTGGCCTGCCTTACAATAAGACAATGGGTCCAATTCTGGAACGATGAAATCATCGTATGTTACTTTATTTCCCAGCTTCCTATTTGAGATGATGTTGAAAAACAAAAATAACAAAACATAAAATTTTTGTTTTTAATTATAGTGTATAGAGAAAATTATGGTCCGAGTGGTTTTGCAGAATTAATTTTTATTTTTGGTTTAATTTGACTGGATGAATAGGTAATAGTTTTCCCCGTTGCGCTTTACGCTGAAATTATGAAACAAATTAATGTTGCGTTAAATATCAGCTTAACTTATAAGACTTTATGAAAATATATTTAATTTTAAGTTTTTGTTGTGCTAGCAAAATGAAAAAGATATAATAAGTAAAATTAGGCAAAAACGTCCACCATTATCCCATCAGGATCAACGAAAATTTATTTGGATGAAAATTTAGATGTTTGATTTTGAATTTCATTTTACTTTATTCAATATTAGAGAACAGAAGATTGTATAAGCATGCACCTCTTATTGGAAATTCATTTATTAGTTTTAACTATCGTTAAACGTCTGGATTTTACATATTTATAAAAATAAAGAACGATTTTCATCTGCACAAAAAACAAATCCTGCAGACTTTTAGAAACGCTCTTTATAACATAAAATAATCTCCTACAATGAAAAGAGGCTGTAAAAGTTGTTACGAAATTAAAATCGCAGAACGGTTTGGTTGCCATTTTTAACTAATTGCACAACAACTTTTCTTTTTTGGCACTAGTTTAAAGAGAAGGTTTTACCAAATCAACCAATATTTGGTGCCAACCAAGTGAAAAGATTCACTAATAGTGAAATGGAGAATCTTTATAATACAAAAGTAAACCTTTACAAACAGATTTTACCAATTGTCTAATATTCAAAATTGCTGGCAATAACCATTCAAGTATTCAAAAGTAGTGAAAAATATGCCACCAAAAAGAAAAGTAACACAATTGACAATTCGCTACATGTGACGAAGGCTTTTAGTACAAAAAAAAACGAATAAATATGAATTATTTTCTATGTATCTACAGTTTAATTAGTAAAAAACGTTAAATATGAATAGGTTTAAAAATATTTATCTCTATATATCTACAATTCCAAATCGACTATTTATCGCTATTGTTGGTGGTAGAGTGTATAGAATGCAAGGGTTATGCGTTCGTTTCCTCATAGTCACACAAAAATGTCAAAATTGGTTGTTGTTTTGTGGATGTGTGTGTGTTTGTGTGGGGGGGGGGGGAATGTGTGTTGTGAAGTGCATCTTCATAAATTTATATCCCTCTTCCTTTTCAATAAAAAATAAAAAAATAAAATAAAAAAAAATAAAATGTTGTACTGTATGTCTGCGGTTGTGCATGCAAATTAAGGAGCAACAACAATACAACAATACAATTAATAATACAATTTTATGAAAACTCTTCTGTCTTGTAAAACGATGACAAACAAATTTCTTCTGTGTATCAGAACGCTTAAAGTCTCTAGTAGCACTATTCTGGTTTTCCCGGGGAATTGGGAATTGGTTTAATGTCATTTTTGTTAGTCTATTTTGGTATTATTTTTCCCCAAGCATACTGCGGTGTTTTGCCTAGAATTTTTGTTGAGAATTACATAATAGACAGTAGTCTTAAATTGGAATTATTTTTTTCAAAAATTTGCAAAAAATACCAATCGCCATGGAAAAAATAATACCAAAACTTATACTAAAAAATTCACAATAAATCAATTCCCAATTTTCTATTCGAATAAAGGATAATTTGATATTATAAATATACATAAGGCAGAAATTCCCTTTGTCCCCAATAAAATGGTTTACGTTAGGATAATAAGTTAAACAATTTTCAATAAGCCATACGCACCAGTATCAATGACACACATCTACAAATCGTAATAGCACTTGATAATATTAAGCAACCTTCCGTATATGATACTATGTACTCGTATACATATTTGTTTAATTTAAATGTTTTTTCAAGCATAAAATAAAGCTGAAAAAATTAAGTAAATAAATAGAATAAATTATGTGCTAACGTCATATTACTTTTGTTTTTATTTTCAGAAAATATATTTGGAGAATAAGGCAAACTCAAAAAGGGCCTCTCTTACGGGGGGGCACCTCGGATTCTACTTACTACTTTTAACTTTACACAAATAAGGTAATTATTAATTAAAACCAAAATCACCGTAAAATAAAATTAATTAATTAACTCTTATTATGCCAAAACAACCCAATTTTTCTTTTGTATAATAGAGCTATGTTACAAGAAAATATAAAATTTAAAAGTCATTAATCACGTGAAAATTATTTGTTACGTTTATTTATCTTTCGTTTTCTTTTTTTTTTTTTTTTTTGTGTTTTGACATGAAAAATTGTATTAAAAGAATGTAACACGTGTCACCCGGTTTGCAAAAATATTTTCTGTATACAAATTTATTTCAACCATAAACTAATTTAAATGTTTACCATAATGTTGACTTTTTCTATCATCATTCAGGCATTAGTTTTTGCTTTCGGGTTACACTAATTTGTATAATTTTTAATGAGTTTTTCATTATGACGTACAATTGAACGTTATAATTGTAAGAGTGTCGGTAATTTTTTTTTTTATATTGAAAGCATAAAAGCGTTAGATGAATTAATTTTTAATTATCACAAATGTTTATGTTATTAATCAATAATAAGACATATGAGCTTATAAGCACTTACAAGTTATTCATTCAATAATAAACTCTAATTTAAGCACACAGTTGGCGCCTTAACATAAATAGGTACCCGTACTTAGGTAGAAGGTTGTTAAAAACTATAAATTTAAGATACGATTTAACGCCATGTGCACAAATAAATAACCTTATGTTTTGACATAGAAAAACGAAAATATGATAGGATAGTATATTTGGTTCTTTAAACTGTATGTATTCTATAAATAGAAAATTTGATAAATTCGAGCGAGATGTGAAATTTAACGTGAAAAAAGGCAGATGTAAATTACAAAAATAAATAAGAGAAAATGTACAATTTCAAAAAGAAAATCTGCTCCAACATTTTTATTCAACAACCTACATTATTCAAATTATGATTTTACATTTATATTTAGAATATTAAATCGCCATACACAATTGTATTCGCAAAATACGATAAATTGTTATATTCTTCTCTAAAAAATGTCGATTCACTATTAATAAGAATAACTATATGTCAAATAATAAATACATACATGATTTCAAAACCAATCTTCATAAATGTAAAAAAAGTAAAAGTTTAATTGTGGTAGAACATAGAATTTATACAATGGTTGTAGTATATTTTCCGGAAATTAGTATGAAAAAATTAAAACTTTTTTTTTTTTAAATTGACAAGGTTGGAAAATTATTTCAAGGTTTATTTCATGAGCTTGAAATAGACTGAACCTTAAATTTTGAATTGCAGTAAATTATTGATTGAAGCTGTTCCTTACAAATTAAGATCTACTACACCCTGAGTCTCTAAAAACTAAACTAATATATTATGTGTAAACGTGAAAACTTTAAAAAAGCAAAGCTTACTTTAAAATATTTTTTTTAAATATTATCGACAAATTCTAAATTCATTAAAGTAAACTTTGCTTTTTTGAAGTTTTCACTTTCACACAATATCTGAGTTTTTAGAGAATCAGGGTAGAGAGCGGAAATTAACGCGAAAACTAAAGGAATCGTTAAAATGCATCAAAAATTTCACAGCATACTTCTCTTAAAAATAAAAATTTTAATAATAACGATACATTTATTTGATTTGTGTGTTCTTACGGGGTCGGTGGCTAATATGTAAAATATGGTTTAAAATAATTTTGTCAAGTTCTACAAGAGTTATTTCTGATTCAGTGGTTAGGCTACACCCCGATAAATAATCTGTTTAAAATATTTTAATCTTTAAATAACTGAAATTTTACAGAATAAATATACAAAAGTGCGTCCAATATTGATTTTTTTTCTACGCAATTATATGTGTAATATAAATTAATATAAGTAATTATATTGTAAATAGTTATCATATACTACATATAAGTCGTATTAATACATTATTTACTTAAGCATAAGAAAGTTTATTATACATTTTTAAAAGGATATTAATTAACCTTATGTATATAAAAAAAAATTAATAGTCTTGCACATAAGAATTATGCACAAAAAGTACACCAAAATATTAAATAAACAAAATACTTTGTACGAGTAGTTAAAAATAGTAACTCTTGCACAAAAATTCACCAGAAAAAAAAATCTTCTTGTCACTTACCTTACGAATTGATACATCTTCAATTATTTAAAGAACAGAATAGAATTGAGAATTTTAACTGCTTCGAAAATCCTCGCAATTTCTCTAATTCTCTAGAACGCCCCAACTCTAAGAATTTTAAGTAACAAAAAGAATTATATAACGTTTTTGAACGAACTTGAAAAGTGGCCGCGAATCGAATTGTTCTACTTAGCTAGATCCCTTCTTAAAAGCCCAGACAAAGATTGACTTTTAACACATCCTTTTATGAAAAACAGGCAAGTTTAGAGGTCTGGTCATTAATAAAGCAAAGACATAACAATTAAATAATCTTGCAAAATCTTAAATTATTAAGACTGATTTTTCATCGGTCAGAAACCAAACTCAAGATTAAGAAAATTTCATAAAATGAAAAAATGTATGCCTTATACGAGTATTTAAAAAGCAAATAAAAGAATAGTTTTATAATTTTAATTAAAAATTTATATTACAAAAATATACAACTAAAATTTTGCATGTACTTATTAGCTATTTGGTTTAACTTTAATTTTAAATTTTTTGTAAGAAAAAACAAATAATGAAAAAAATAGTCGTCACCGTCTTCTATAGATCTCATTTTTTTTTTTTTATTTAATAAAAGTTTCTCGTATCTTATTACAAAAACTATACTGATTCGGTTTAATAAATTTACGAATAGAGGAGAAATTCCGGAATAACCTAATGTTTTTAATAAATTTCTTCATAAATTTTAAATTTGCTCGGTTAACTAACACTAGCATAAGTATACCATAAGGCAAACGAATATCTATAAAATAAGAATATTCTTTGTCTTGTAATCTTTGCGGAAAATGAGAATAAATTAATAATGAAAGTTAGCAATAACCGAAAAACCAAAAGTTGTTTATTGTAAAATGCAAGAAAATACAGACGCTGAAATTCGTTCGCTTTACAAATTTCGAAAATAAATAAAATCAATTCCATTCTTGTTTAGTAGACCACCTAAAACGTTTACTAATCGAAGTGTGAATATATTTGTGCGTGCAATTTAAGCACAGTTGGATACAGAACGTAAAATAATTTATATAACCGTAATTATTTTAACTTCTTAGCATTTTGTCGACTATACTTAATCGCGAAACTTCTTTACCAAAATAATTGATTAACTAATACTAAAAATAAAACATCGCGATACTTGGTGAATTTATTTCGTTTTGTTTTATGAATATTGTCAAACAATAGGACCAAAAATTTGCCTTAAGCATATTTCTTGTATTTTTTGTGATATTTTCCGATGAAACATTAATTTTTTTTCCTTAAGCAAAAATTCTAAATAATATTATTTTTAATAAAATTTATTTTTTTAAACTTTTCAATAAAAAACCTTTAATAATGTTAAAGCTATGTAGTCTCCAAAAAATAAAACGTTTGAGCACAGTCTTTATGCATTTCAAATTTAAGTCCATTGTCTTTTCAGTTTCTAATTATTGAACGCTAAAAAACAATAGTTGCTGCTATGTTCCGTCAATCACAGATCCTCTATTTATGTAAAGCATTTCTATTTACGATTTTGTTTTTTTTATTCATTAGACTGCCAAGCTTAAGCTTAACTTAAGGGAATTGCAGGACAAGTAAGGTTTATTGTTTATGACAGTAACTTAAGACAATACAATGTTATTAGTAAATTAATTAATTCTTTATTAAAACTAGAATCGAAGCTACCAATCAGTTGTCAATCTAACATTAAGAATTTAAATCAGATTCAGCTAGACAGAAATTCAAATAATTTATTAGTACACACCTCCTACTTCCCGTTCACACTCAGCTTCTCCCTTCACCCCTAAAATTATTAGAAGTTAATATATCCATTAGTTAGTTTCCCTGTGTCTGTCTGCACTGCTTCAAGTCCCTACCGTTACAACTAATATTCCAGTGCCAACCAAGATCTATTCTAGTATTTTTGTATAAAGTAAACTTAAGTAATAAATATAACTACTTCTTATACTAGTAAGTGGATTAGGAGAGTTTTCTATTTTAGTAAGTGAATAATTATTAAAAAAACACAAATTTTTTAAAAAGTTGTAATTTCTTTTAATATTGGAAAGATACAACGAGTTATAACTAAAAAACTTAATCCAAACTAAAAACTCAGTAACCATTTAGTATCTTAAAAGTAAACCAAATTAATAAACCAGTTAGTTAATAATTCCAGAAAATACGACAAAGTAAAGATGTAAAAAAAGTAAAAATCAATAATTAATATATTCTTATTAGTACCATATATGACAAAACAACACATTACATATATATGTTTGTTTAGGTATACAAAAAAAACCGTCAGAAATTCTGTCTATGGATAACTGATACAAGCAACACATTCAAAATATGAACAAGATTCCAAATGATGCTTGAACAGTATCGTTTTGTATATTTTGAACATGAGTGATCCTGTTTCATGTTCAAACCACACTTCATTTTTATTGATTAACTAACGTACAATACAACCATAGTTTTTTAGCTGAATAAATTTAAATATTATTTTGTTTTTTAATCAAAACCTGCTAAAATTCTCCCTTTAGAAAGCCTGCTTGTTTTGTTAGCATGCAGATACACATCTAAAAATATCAACTGTTAAGTTTGTTGGTCATTACGAAAAACCATACAAAAAAATGTATTTTTTTCGTTTTCACCAACACTACTTATAGTTGATATCACACACTGCATTCACAACTGTATACATTCTCACTAATACAATTAGCAGTTGATATATTGGGCTACAGAGAGAATTGCCAAAGGTTTTGTTTTGAGTTATTAAAATAATATTGTATGTATTTATATACGTATGTGTGTTTGTGGATTTCTATGTGTTCTCTGACTCAATAAACGTCACATCTACAATTATACAATTTTGGACCTAGATGTTATATTATGTGGAGAAGTGCACCTTCTATTTTAGATACGATCGGACAAGGGAATTTTGGGACTATCATACGAATATTTTTAAAACTGTCACGAGAAAGAAAGTTGGGTGTTCAGCGCCATTCGAGGTTCAGCGAGGACTATTTAACTATACTGGTTTTTAAAATAACCCATACCGGATTTTACACTTATCACATTCGATGATGGTTTAAACGTCTTTGGTCTTTTAATTTTACTCGTATGCGACAAATAGAGCTTGCCCTGTTATTTAAAAAATAAATGAGAATATATCTATTCGTTGTTCTCTACTCCCTCATACCATCGTGTTGAATTTTACACTAATACATTTCCAATACTCTTTCCTATTTACAATTTCTACACACAAACACATACACATACACAGATACATACACAGCCACAAACACATAAACATATACACACACATACCCACACAAGCTATTTTATGTTTGATTAGGGATAACTATCATTTTCAAGTTGAATTTGCAACTGAGTAACTAAAGAGCATTTTTCGTGAATTGGGAACTTAAGCACAGTCTTCTAGTTGATTCAGTAGAATTATCATTAACAAATACCTTAAATGCATTAACCAACTGAGGTCGAATTCTATTCATCATTTGAGTCAAGAGATTCTTTTCTCGCTGGTGATGGTGAGATGGACACAAATCCACAGCTTGTTTGGTTCCAACGATATCCGCTCAAGAGAGGTTTTTGTAACCAATTTAAGAAACTGTGAAAGTTCGAACCAGTCCAGAAACCGATTTCCGAATAATGGTCTAATTTTTGTGTATACCTCTATTCATCCTGAATAATGTAAAAAACTTTAAAGGAAACATTTGTTTCAAAATTACCGACATAGCTATGTACACTCCAATTCTATTTATACAAGTATATAGACTTAAAGATTACAGTCAAAAAATCAAAATTTATGTTTATGAATCCAATAAAATGTAGGTATCATGAAAAGTAATACGTAAACATGTTGATATTCAAATATATAAATCATGAAGTATTTATTTATTTTTATTTTTTTTTTCCTAATTTTTAACATGAAAAATGAAAAGTTTCTTTATCAAATAAATGTTTTAAACATCTTTATTAACACAATACATTATTAAAGATTAATCAAAAATGTAGGTAAATGGAATAAACTTTTGTCAATGTAAAGTATACAAAGCGTTGGTTTATAAGGTTTTCGAAATTAAAAAACAGCCATAAATTCCGGCTGTTCTCGTTACAAAAACAAAATAAATAAATTCTTAGAACATTCAAAATATACTTAATATATTTCATTTTGCTCAGAATTGTTTCGCGAACTTTTTGTATACCTATACCTTTTCTTGAAATAAGCAGGTAACAGTAAAATATTTATTGTATGAATTTGAGTTAAAAATGTTCATTTGTAAAATATGTTTCTGTCCCCAATTTTTATTTTTTTTCGATCGGGTTTAATATTCCATTCTTATGGCAAGGTAACTTAAAATAAAAAATAATATATTTTATTTATAAATATTATTAACAATATACATTATTAGACAGCTAGCCCATGGGAGCTCACAACCTTTAAAAGTAAACAATATTTTCATTATCAAATTACACATGTTGGGTTCGATAAAGAGAAAAATAAAGCAGCAACTAGAAAACCAAACGATTTCGATTTTATATTTATTTATTTGGTGAAACTAAATAACTAAATATTTATTTAAAACATTTGATATTGAACTTCGACAATATTTTCTTTTTGTAAATAAAAGAAACGACTTCATCCGATGCAAAAATAGGAAAAAATTTACATACGAGTACATGTATGTATGTACAACGTACATATATACACACATATACGCTATTTTTTACTTGCCTCTACTTTTTAAAATAGTTTTACGTACATATGTATGAATAAAAACGAATTAAATAATTGAAATTTATTTATTGAATTAAATTCACTACTAAAAAATTATAATAAATTAAATTGATTTTAGTTAATTGGATTGCACTGCAAAAAAAAAAATTAATTAATTTTGTTATTTAATAAATTCAACAATCTCTACAAAAACGCTTATAGGCGTTATAAATTACATTTCGAAAGATAAATAATTAATTTAATTTTTAATTTTTTAAACTTTTAAAATTTTTTAAGTTGATTAGAGGCGACATGGTTGAATGTCAATTAAAAATTCGGTTCCTTTAAAAGTTTGAACTTTTCTTCGAAAGACGCTAATTTAAATATACTTTACCACGAAAATAATTAATTTGCAAAAACCGCGTTGCTACTGCATGTATTATATTGTACCTATCATAATTTCTACATTTTCGCACAAGTTATAAAATTATTAATTCTATTCTATGATGGTGTTTTGACCGTAGTTGATAAATCGATAAAGATTTAAATCCACCTATATATTAAATAGGTGGACCACACATAGAATCAATCTATTCTATGAATAATAAAACTATGTAATTAATAATTGATTTTCATTAACATGGAAAAGTCAATGCAACAATAGGCGCGGATTAAAAAAATTGTAGAATGTGGCTGGTGCCTCTTTCGATACACAAAACTTTGCCAGATCGTGAAAATCCTTTAAACATTTCATGATAACAATTTTAAATTGGCCTTTATTCCTTAAAAGTCTACCTATCTAAACTAAAACAAAAGCACGTTGACATGAATTTCTCATATAAATTTGCAAAGAAAAACTGGCTCACACAGCTATCAATTGAAAAGCTGTCTCTTCATAATCGTTCCTTATGATAGACTTTGACAGATTCAGAAGTAACATATAAATATTGTTGTGTAATTGCGAAGTATAATGTAGTAGATTAAATTATTGAAATCATTGTTGCTTATCTCGGAATTTTGAACGAAACTTAAAATAAGCCATCTACAATTATGACTTAAATAAAAAACCAGAACTTAACAGACGGCCAAGCAAGAGGAAAATTGCTTACGTAAATGTTATAAATCAATTCATTTCAAAATTACATAAAGCAAAAAAAAAATCAATATTAAAAATTGTACATAGCTACATAACAACAAAATAATGTACTTATAAATTCTTAAAACCGAAAACATTCATCTGAGTACGGTTTTCTCTTTCTTTCCTAGTACCTAAAGACAATAACAAAAAGAAAAAATTAAACACTTTCGCAGAATAACAAGGCAATCGCAATATATTTTCAACAACATATTAATAGTCTATTCGCGTTTGCGAAGCATCTGTTCAATTAATAATTTAAATGGGCCAAAGGATAAACGCAACAAATAAAATAAAACTTATTAATTTCAATGTATAAAAAACATAAACAGAATCTGTTCAATTTTTTTTTTATTCATAAAAACGATGAACAATTCGTTTTTGTGTTTGTTCTTCCCTACGTCTTTAAGTCAATTAAAACATTCATATTTACAATATGAAACATATTATTTGTACCAAGATTTGTCCTTCCCATAATTAAATTATAGCACGAAAAAGAAAACATTGATACATAGACGTTGCAAATCGCCTGTTATTTTAGGAAACATATTTGGCTAGATTTACGTGCAGTTACCCAAAAGATGTGAAATAAAGCAAAAATTATTTGGTTTTAAAGCGTCATATTCCTACAGAAAAAACCAGTAGTTCCTATTGACTTTCATATTTTGTAGAAATACATAGTTTGATGCGCCTTATTTGAATAATTGTCTTGGCCCAAATTTAATTTTGTATGGTAGAGATAATCTAGTAGTCAATGTCCGGCACTGAAGATGCTATATTAAAAGGGTTATAGAGGACAATATTTTGAGGCGACGACTCCTTCTTGGAGATTGGTATTTCTTTTAGAATCGTGATTCCTTGGAATTTTGATTAAAATTCCGGGATTTACCAAAAACCCTTCTTTACACAATATTAAGACTTTTGGCATATTAAAAATAATATTTGAAAACCATCGCTGGATATTTATTCATGAACACCACATAAATTCTCTAGTCATAATGGACTTCTAGAGTACACCACATACTATATAATTAAAATTAATGTAAAATAAATAAATAAAACAAATCGTATACTTCTATTCACAAATCAAGGAGTGAGGCAATCACAAGGATTTCAATGCGATTTTCCATTGGCAGCTTTGTAGTTTTTCGAATGAAATCTGTACTAGGGCGTTTCATATTTGAAAGCGGTTTGGAAGAATAAATCATATGGATTGCATTGATTGAATTCGTACTTGATTTACTTTGTAGCATTTCCAAAATCGTTTTTTTTTTTTTTGAAGATTTGTTTGTTTATCAAGGGTTTTGACGTGGTCTAGATTAGTTTGGTAGTTTGTGTATTACAGGTGTCGTATAGGTGTACTATTGTTTGAATTTTATTGAGGTCACTTTTGCGTTGAAATTTTTTTTTTCTAAAAATTACTTTGTATGAACACGTACAAGTGGCGTTACTTGGTAAACAACATTTGACTATTTATCTAAAGGTTTGTCATGTTAAATTTTTTGGAAAACAAATAGTTGTTTAAACTTCTTTAAAGAAACAATCAAATTTGTGGTATTGCACGACGTTTGAACAATAAATTCTCGATAAATAAGATAATTTTGGAGTGGGATCAATTTTGGTTACAGGTTCAACCAATGTTGTTGAAGATTGTGCTTGGGCTTTCAACTAATACGATTTTTTCATCCAAATTGGTTTTGTCTCAAATGTCGAATATAAGTCGAATATGCAAGGTGAGGTTTGGTAAAAAAAATGTTTTTTTTTAATTTCTGTGATTGATTCAGTTTTTGATTTGTATATGAAGGAAGCAACTTTTGGAGGATTCTGTTTACTTTTTGAAGATGAACCTGAGTAGGGTTTAAAAGTAAACGATTTGGTTGGAGCGGAATGAGGAGCCCTGAACCAACAAAAAATGTTTTATTAATAAATATTTCAATAACCGTGAAGACTAAAGTCAAATTAAATCAAATATTTTTCCAGTCGCAACTGACCACTACTAAGCAAAGATTTATATGCATACAGAAACTAACACTTGATTAATCAAAATCAACTTCTAAAATAAAGGAGATAGAAATTTATAATCACGGGAACATTATCAAACGATTCAGTCAGCTTCAACCGATCCGAAAGTTTTTTGCCTATTTCTGGCAATTGTCACAAATAATAGGGTTGCCATCTGACCACTCGAATGACGACATTTTGTGTTTTTTAGAAGCTTAAAGATAAAATTATGTTTATAAATTTTACCTAAAGAGTACCTAAGAGTATCTGTTATACCAAATATTTTTTCAAGAAAGGGGGAATAAATTATTTTATAAGGGAAATATTTTAGATACAAAAATAATTATTTCAATTATTTATAAAATGGAAACATGATGATTTGATTGCATAATAAAATGTATAATTTTAATCTTCACAAGTTACTCAATTAAAATTTTTTATATTAAAAAGAAAAATTCTTTATTATTATTTATTTTTATTATTTTAATATTTTTATCTTCCTTATAGTAACAATCTGTTTTATTTTTTTAAAAAAATCGATTTCGGATGCTTTCGCCTTCCTTTCTCAATTTTTAATTTAATATTATTACAAAATTATTAAAGTTAACTTTAATAATTTTGTAATAATATTAAATTAAAAATTGAGAAAGGAAGGCGAAAGCATCCGAAATCGATTTTTTTAAAAAAATAAAACAGATTGTTACTATAAGGAAGATAAAAATATTAAAATAATAAAAATAAATAATAATAAAGAATTTTTCTTTTTAATATAAAAAATTTTACAAAGTAACAAAAGCACACAAAATAGTGAAAAAATGGAAATCCATTCACACAATAACAATTAAAATTATCTGGGATAAAGGTTCAATCTATTTTAAATGCTGCAAAACTGCAAAAATATGGTAAAAACGCTTTAATTTTTTTTTATATTTTGCTTGGTTAAGAAGAATTAAATTTATGATTTTCTTATCAGATAAATTCTGAAATGAAGAGTGTCAACCGGACACTGAAATCACTTCAGGCTCGATTATCTGTATAGTAACCGCGGTGTAAAGTTTTAAACGCATTTTTTTAAAACATTTTATGTGAGTGTACATTTGTTTAACAGTGAAACTCAAGATCCTACCCTTCCATAATTTATGGTTGTGCTCTGATGAAAAATTTTCAATTTTTAACAAAACCAACTAATGTGTGGCAATAGATGATACTACACTTTGCTAAATAACAGGAATCTCTTAAATTGGTTCGCATAGTCACCATATAGAATGCAAACAGGACAGACGGTATTCCATAATTTAGGGTTGGGATCTGATGACAGTGTCCTTTTTACATTCTGTAAGGTAGACATTTTGTGCTGGTTTCTATTTTCAAATATTACCAAAATGTTCGAACGTGGAAAACATGATACTACACCTTCCTAAATAACATCAATTTCAGAAATTCAATCAATGATTATTAGCAAATCGTTGTGTTACAGTATTTGCTTAAACATCTATTCATTGTGTGATCCAAATAATTTTGTTAGTTTTACTACTACAACTAAGCCTTAAAAATAGAATACGAAGTTTAGATTTAAAAAGCCTGATGTCTCCCTTTTGCATCATAAACGTTTTCTATACGGCTCAATCTCTCCAAGATGACTGCGTTTTCGTGTCGGAGTGGTTTGCGCGTAGTAAAAAAGAAGTGGTCCCAGACAGAGCTAACTCTGGAACTATCAGACAAATCGTGATTATTAAATTAAATTTTTTTATAATTTCATGCTTCCTTCTCAAATTTTTATTTCATAGCTTTTGATAGAATAAATTTTCCAAATTTTTGCATCAAATTGTTTCTTTAAAATCTTTAATACTATAGAGGTTTCCAATTGGAATGTCCGCATTTTTCAAATTAAATATCTGAAATTCCCTGGCAACCGTACGTATTTTCGCGTATTTTCCCGGGGTATTTTTCGCGTCTGTTGTGACTAGGGTATCCAATACCGATTATCGAGTACTCGGGTACTCAGATATTTTGGTCCTTCTTTGAATACTCGGCTAACCGGGTAATTTGATCGATTACCCGCGTAATTTGGTTCAGTAGATCAATTCCCGTTTAGAAATGGAATAGAATGAAATTTTTGTTTTTCGCTAAATAATTTCATTTTATAAATTTGTACTTTGGTTCTCTTTGCGAGATTTATTAGTCATTAGTCATTTTCGCGATTTGCTTTCAAAAAACGAATGAATTGTGTAATTTTAAATTAAATTTGCCGAATTTTTGGAGTGAACAAGGGGATAATGGGGGCAACAAAATTATGTACGTGTTTCATAATAGTCATACAGCCGTACAGTAATCTCAGCATCATTTAAATGATCGCAGCCATTTGTATTATTAACTGAAAATAAATGTTTTCCTAAATATTTAATTCTTCTCATTTAATGTTATTTATTGTTATTACATATTATTTTATAACCGTTGCATTTTTCGTCCGACATTTCAAATCGTGCAAAATATAAAGAATTAATCAAAAATGATTAAGAATTAGATCACCGTCAAATTTCACTACGAGAAATGTTGACGTTTAATTTAAAACGGGATTTATTTCCCATTTTGCTGAATTCTCATTTAGAACAATATTTAATTCCTCAAAATATTTTCAGCATTCATAATATGTGTCTACTTACAGGGGCACGAAATTAATTCCATTTTAAATATGAATTAAATCGGCGACATTCAATTTTTTTAAAATAAAATGATTTTTCGAGGATTTAGTTCAGTAAGTAGTAGGTAAGACCAGAAAAACTTGTTGAAGAAGGCTTCTATTACTCGTCGATTTTTTGTTGAACTAAAATACCCTATCTTCAAGTGGCTTTATAAAATTTTATTAATTAAATCAAACGATATTCGCTGGTTTTATTTTAGACTGTTTGCTTCCAGATGTCCGATTCCGTTCCGTTCGCTTTTATCTGCGCTGCTTCGGCTATTTCTGCAACTCGAAAATTTAAAATTTAATCCTAATATGGGATTCGTTTTATTCCCCATCATTCTTAGAATTGAATTTCCATTTTTGATTCAAAATTATAGAGTAAATTGGGACGAAAAAATCATGTGGAACGGAACGGATATCGTAATGTTTGAACCTTAAACTTTGACATTTCATTCAAAAGTTGTCCATTGGAAAATTTGTTATCCAAACCCAACCCTAAATTATAGGATGCCATGGACTGATTTGAAAAACTTAATGACCCCTCTTCACTTCCTATATGGTGCCTATGTAATCCAATCTCTTAGATTTGTGTTATTTAGCGTAGGGTAGGATATTGATACTAATTCTATGATAAATTACAATGCTAAACAAATGTGGTAAAAAATATGTTAAAAACTTCACACCGGTCCTTAACACCTTTCTAAGAACGACAAATTTGCTAAATTTTGATCAGTAAAATGACAATGTGATGTTTATGATACAGATTTTCTACCGGTCGGATTTATAATTAATGAAACAACCTCTGAATGAAAAATAATATTGCAGTTTTTTGAAATTCGTTATCGTTACGTTACGTAGTATAGTTAACGGTCTATATAAGAAATAAAACATCCTTTTTGTTTTTTTCACCAATATATAAATAAATAAAAATTAGATTAAATTATGATGAGATATCATTGAATTGAGAAACAACTTTTCTTTTTAATTCTCATTTAGTCGATACCAAATTTGACCGATAAACTTGAAATTATTCAACAAAGTCATCAAAGTAGATAGTACAGGACCGACCTTCTCAATTTTTTCGACGGTTTTTCGTGACTTGTCAAATTACTCGAGGGGCCCACAAATTAGGCGATTAAGGTGTCTTCCATCCACCCATCCGCCGCACAATTTTGTGTTCGGCCCTTATATAGTGTAAAGAGGGTTTTATAAACAAAACAATAGAGCACTATAAACTTGTAACTTTTATGGATTCCAAAATATTGTGAATTTTTCAAAATGAAACGAATTGGATTTATGCCTATAAATCCAAATCGCAACGTCAAGATTTGTTGTTAAGGTTTTCCCCATGAATTATGAACAGCAATAATAACAACAAACGAGCAGCCAAATTTTTTACGACTTTGTGGTTTCATAAAAGTTTATATTGTACGAGTAGTTCTCATTTAATACATGTATATTTTTTTAACAAGATAATTCAAATTTCTACTGACAGCTAACCTCAAATTTTTTTTAAAAAATTATTGTTTTGTTACCAACACAAAGTTATAAAAAAAATAATTAATTCACTTGTTCGAAAGAACTCGATATAAATAAAAATCGAGAAAAATCAAATACAAAAGTTGAATTCACGCATACATCATAAATACTCAAAAACCAAAAGATCTTGAAAACGTACACAAAACCCGAAATGATCGTACAAAAATGTGTTTTTTTTTTTATTTTTCAAATAATTTAATTTTAGACATTCGCGATTTGGATTTTAAGAGAAAAAGAAAAAATTCTATTCTATTTTCGTAGGAAACGGGAGTTTTTTGTTCAAACATTTGGAAGATGCTGTACAAAATATTTTTGTATCTTTGGCGACGTCAAACCAAATGGGTGTTCACTAAGAATACGTTATTGAAATGCAATGATGTAGGTACCAATGTTTTTAAATTGTGACCTCATCATTTAACAACGAAACCAGAAACTCAATATACATAAAGTATTCTATTAAATGCGTATTTATTCATTTTTATCATTGTCACCCTTTATTTGAAACATTTTCTATTTTCGTAACTTCTACAAAAAAAAAAAAAAAAAATTAAACATAAAATTTTTCATTTTATAAATAAAACTGAATTTTCTTATTTTTCAAATTTAAAACCGAAAACACACTTTTTCGTTAATTGCAATTAGTTTTAGTTCAAAAGTTGAAGTATTATGTTAGTCCGTTATTTTAATTTATTAATTTAAGATAAAATAAATATTATTTTATAGTTTTTATAATAAAAAGTATAATATTAGTGATTTCAAAATAATTAATAATAATTTAAATTTAGAACGTTTATTTCCTAAAATTTTTAAATATGAAACTTAAGAAGCTAAAAATTTAATCAAAAGATTAAAAAAAAATGATTTGAGAAATTAAACTAAATAAATTTATGTGAATTATTTAGAATCTAATAATATTAAAATTTTTAAGTACATGAGACTTTTGAAAAAAAAAAAAGAACGTGAAGTGGTTTAAAATTGAAATTCCTGGTTTGTTCCATTTTGGATCATAACCAACGACAGGTAAATTCTAAATTTTATATGGGATCTCTCCACAAGTGTTTTTATTGACAATTAATTAAATTCTATTTGAGAGTCACGATACTTGTTTGACGAAATAGTGGTTTAAACATACTATATGCTAAAACTAAACATTAACATAATTTTCTTCCTGGTAGAAAGATATTAAATATTTAAATTTCATTGAACTAAAAAAAAATTCTTTAAGAATGTGTCGCTCTTCATAATGTTGGATTTTTCTCGAATTTTGATGATTCAAACATTTAAAATTATTTTCTTTGTAACATTTAAAATTTTAAAACAAATCTGTGTTTAAAAATTTGGTTTTGATATGACAATATCACAATAATAATTTCATTCATATAAGATGACGAACACAAATATTTTGGCATATAAAAACGACAAATGTCCGTTTTGTTGTGGGTTGGTAGCAAAAACTCTCAAAAGCGTGACGAAAGAAACGTATATGTATTTCATTGAGTAAACAGCATTAAAATATGGACATGTGCCACTTCGGAAAGTTATATATTGTATATAAATTACATGCATATACATAACGTCTACATATATTGTATTTATTTATGTATTTGGTTGTTGGCATCCATATTTTTCAATGTATCGATATGTTTCTAATTTGGTTTTTCACACACGGTCATGATCAAACTGTAAATCAATAAATGTAACATTTTTACAATACAATATCAGTCACTCACAATCACAACGTGATAAAATTTCATTTAATACAAATATTGTATTATGTATTATATTTAAATGTACATTTGTAGCTAAAATATTATAAGGAAATGTATTATTGAAACTCATAAAAGAATCATATCATGGAAGTAATAAGGAACTAAGAAAGTGGATTAATACAAGTATTGAAACGATATTTTTCTGACATGTGTACCCATATTTCTAACTCGTACATTTCCATTTTATAAGAAAATTCTTTAAAAAGGAAACAGATATGTACATAACACACAGCAAGGCATTTTATGATCATGGATTTCTTTTTTTTTATCAAAACTTACGAAATTTTATTTTCATTCGTTTACTTGTTTTTTGTATTCGAAAAAATTATTGGCATATATATATGCACGAGTATATGTATGTAGGACTAATTTAAGATAAATATTATTTTATGCTACTCAACAAATATTTACAAAACAATGAGACGACAAACCTTCCTAATATATCAATCAATTGTGGTATTTTATATGTCAGTTTTATGTCATTTTGTAATAATGTATAATACATATATGAATATATAATATTAAACATATATGTACATATAACCGTCAGTTCCGTTTTCCGTACAAATAAAAAAAAACGAAAATCACATCAAGTTTGAATTGTTTCATCTTAAGTAGTAATAAATCGAAAATTTTATGTATTAGGTCGACAATAATAAAAAAAATATGAAAATATAGTAAGGTGGATGAATGGATACCCTGATTACATATTCTTCTTGACAACGAAAAATACCTTCTCGAAAAATCCCCAATTCATTCTTTGACGTAATCTTTCCATTAATAATAAAACACACTCAAAATATTGGCAGTCAGCCAAATAAGCAAAATACAGCATAAAATTATAGTCCAGCTCAACGTCTAGCTAACCAAAAATTAAAAATATTCTATAGTTATTGTTACAAATGTGTGTAGTAAAGACTTTTGAAAATCTATATAGAAAAAATTGTAGGCCAGCAATAAATAGATTTTCAATTATGATGAATAATTTATAGGTCAATAGAAATCAAAACGTGTTTTCATTGTCATTGAGGATTAAATATGTGTCGCACACATTTGTTTTGTCTGAAGACAAAGCACTTAACAAAATATAATTTTATTAAACAATAAAACAAACATGTCTTTGTCCCTTTTAATACAAGTATTTTACCTTATTTAATTTCAGGTTTTCATTTATTAAGCGAAAATTAACTAAGAAACGAAATTATGGAGCAATTTGAACAATTATTGACATGTTGCGTATGTTTGGATCGGTATCGTATCCCGAAATTACTACCATGTCAACATTCATTTTGTATGGAACCATGTATGGAAGGTTTGGTTGATTATGTTAAAAGACAAGTTAAGTGCCCCGAATGCCGCGCCGAACATCGTATCCCATACCAAGGTGTTCAAGCATTTCCAACCAATGTTACATTACAACGATTTCTAGAATTGCATATTGAAATCACGGGCGAATTACCTGATCCGACATCGGGTCAAGTGATGGAACGATGTAACGTATGCTCAGAAAAATCATACTGTTCTTATTGCGCTCACTGTGATAAAAAGATATGTGAAGATTGTAAAAGTGCACATATGGATATATTGCGGCGAGAAATAAACAGAGTAACAAGTCAAGTACGCCGTGGTGTTAATAGGCTTTCAGATTCACTAGCATTGGTTGAGAAAAATATTACAAGTTTGCAAACGATTTGCGTAAGTGCAAGTGAAGAAGTTGAAGAGGTTTATCGACGACTGAGTCGCGCGCTAAAAGATCGTACCGATCATCTTCGTTCGGAAATTGATCGATATCTCACTACCGAAATGAAATTTTTAACACAACTGAAAAGCAACCTTGAACTTGAAATCAAAAACATTACGAGCAACTGTGATGTAGCAGATAAATATATGACGGATGCAATTGAGTGGGATGACTCAGAACTAATGGATACAAAAGAAATATTCTTAAAATCCGTTGAATTCTTACGTAACTTCGAGTATGAGAATACTGATTATAATCGCAGAGTTCGTTTTACCATGCCAACCGATCCCAATCAATTAGTCAATAATTTAGCGTCTTTAGGCGATTTGCATACCGTAGCTCATCCAGCTATTACCAATGCCAATAGTCCAAATACATTAGCACCACCTTCAGGGGGGCCAGGATTAATGAGGTCGAAAAGTGATCATCGTTTAGCAACACAGTTTCGTCAACAGGAAGAGAGGGGTTATGGTGATGAAGCGCCAGCATTGGCGGGCCGTAAATTTGGAGAACGGCCAGCTCACAGCTCTAACGAAAAATATGGTGAATCACGATATGCTCGTGGCGGTAATGAATATGACTATGATTATGATAACGAACCAAGTTCAAGAGCAGGAAAATCACGTTTCCGTTCACGCTTCGTTCGTTCGCAACATGGTGATACATCAGACGACGAACAAAGCCGGAATGTTCGATTCAACGAAAAAGAAAAGGAAAAGGAGCGAGAACGTGTGATTGATACAGAAGATGTTACACGTGGCCAGCTTAGTGGTATAATTCGTCTAACTGATTCTCCCCGTGTCATGAAAAGGTTACAAGATCAAACACGTGAGAAAAAGGAAAAGCCAAAGGTGGAACCACCAAAAGTACAACCTGTTGCGCAACAACCAAAAACAGCAAAACCAGCAACCCAACGTCAAGTATCTGAAGACGATGAAATTACGCGAATTAAGCGACAAAATAAAGGTGCAACGTCTTCAACCGGAACCACTGAGGCTGAACGGCCAGCGGCAGACCGAGTAGCAGCATTAAAGCAACCGCGGACGAATACCAGTGGTGAAGAACGTGATAGTTCACCTACTTCTACCGTACGTAGAACGCCACCACAAGTTGAGGTGAGTTTTGATGATGTTTAATCAAACAACATAAAAACACAACAATAAAACACAATATTTAGCTTAAATTATATAGCTTAGATCAAATACTCTCACCTCCATTCAAAATCATCCCATCAATTTTTAAATGTCTATTGTATGTAGTATATAGCAAAAATACTATCTTCTGTACGTAAAATTCCAATTTTACAGTATTAATTAATCCATTTCGAAGCAACAAATTCAACTATATGTTTTTTTTTTTAATTTATTCATAAATCTATGTATGTATGTCTCTTACACTTGAACCGAAAAAGAAAACTTCATTTTTTTTGTAAACTTTTTCGTCAAACTTTTATCTATCGATTTATCGACAAAATCAACTCCATCAATTCATTTGTCATCTGATTAGGCTGAGAGTGATGAACCAGATGATTCTGATGGATCTGTTAACTCTCATCAACAGCCTAAAACACCGGGTCAAACATCAACACAAAGAAAACCATCATTAAGCGTTCGAGCAGCCAGTACCGAGTCAACAACATCAGAAAGTTCAAATGCTTCAACATCGGCGACGCGTAATACAGGTGCGGCATTTTCTATCAACGAGATTAAACAGAAAATACAAACCAAGACTAACGTTTTAGAAAATTCAACAGCTCCAACAACAGGTACGTCATCTCCAGTGAGGACAAGGCCAGCAGCTGAATCAACAATACCAGCAACTACTGAAACTAAAAAGCCATTTCAATCACGCTTTCTACCAGCTAAATCAGATACAACAACAGCCGGAAGTACAACTACTACAACAAGTACAGCCGGCTCAGGAGCTGGAGGATCAGGAACAGCAAAAGATGAAACAGAATCAAGCAGCGAAGAGGAAACAACAAGTGACGAATCAGACGAAGAAGAGGAAGAAGAAGAGGAAGAGGAAGAAGAGGATGTAAAACCAATACCTCCAAAGCCGATTTTGAAAGAAACAACCAGTGTAACACCCACATCGACAGTTGCTTCCCGAACAAGCAGTGATACACGTCGTAATTCACGTGACGATAATAAAACATCATCACCATCGCGAACATCCGGGTACAGTAGTCCAAGCTACCAACGATCATTTGACCGTGATAATGAAAGTCCAAAATATAGTACCACTACATCATCGATTCGTTCTCGGCCAACATCGGCGCACGATCCAGATGAAAATAGATACGGCGCTGGATCAAGCTCATCAGGGTAAGTAATTTTTTTAATATGCCTATCCCTTATTTTGGTTGTTACTTTGATTTTCAGTTGTTTTTATATATTTTTAATCAACTAATTACACACATTTAAATTTTTTTAAATTAATTAAATAATTTTTCAGATTATTTACAAAGTAAATTAAATTTAATCTTTTGAAAATTAGAATAATAAAAATGAGAACAAAAAATGGAGTAGGTATGACGACAGTAACGATATAGAGCAAACATTTAAGTTTCATAATCTAACCAAAATGGCGAAAAATGATAACACGGTTTTTTTTTTTTTTTTTGTTATAACCTCAATACAATTTTGTTTTCTTTTTTATTATTTTGAATTTCTTTTCGTTTTTGAGGACGAACCAACATTTAATTAAATATATTTTACTTTTTATTTTATTTTTTGCTAATTAGATATTTGTACAGAACCTGCAGCTTTATTTAACCAAAATAAAAAAATTTCCCAACCAGATTTTTTTATTTGTAATCATGTATTTTTTATTTGGAAAATTGTGATTTTTTTCTATTTGTAAATGTGATGTTATTAATCCAAATTTCGTTACGCGGTCCTCATTAATTTTATTTATTCTTGTCGTTTTGTTTTTTCTTCTGTTGATCGGTATTGATCGCGGAGAGAGATGCAAATATGTCACACTCACGTCGAAGCAAGTGTTCGTGATGTTTTTTCTTTAATTTTTTTTTTTTGTTTTTCTTTGTTATTTTTAAAATTTGACGCGGAAATTGTGTGGGTTCAAATGATCATTCATCATCTTAAAATATAAAAAAAAAATTTGTTTTTGCTACAAAATACGTTTCGTTTTAGCGTAGGATTTTATCGTTTTTCATTTAATATGATGTAATCGAATGAGACTAGCTGAATTTATGTTCAGTAAAAATGGTTTAAGGGACTCCATATGTGAAGTGAGTACAGAAGGTTCGTAAATAAATACTATGGAATTTGTTCTCAATTTTATGTAAGCAGCTTCACGCTGCGAGTAAATACCACATGCGGGAGAACGAATCTTATTCACATCAAAGACGAGCGGATGTGCTGCCAATTGCAAAAAACACAATACAACAATAAAAAATTTAATTTATGGCGACAAATTTAATTTTTTTTACTAAACTTATTAAAATTATATTTTTGATTTTTAGTATGGTTTAATTCCAGCCAATCTCCAATTAGTTCCTTAAATTTACCTTTGACGTATTTATTTATTAAGCTAAAAAGTCATATAGCCGAAAAGTGCAATTTTACTGAACGATTAGACGAGCGAATGCGTGTTATTTCCTGAATGGATAAAATACCTTCAGTTCTTTACCAAATGTTAGTCAAATAAATTCAAAAGAACTTGAAAGATGAATAAGTGCCGAGTATCTTCTCGATTTAAAATTACATTTGATCATTAAACCATTACCAATGCGTTTGAGGTTAATTGTCTTTATATGCAACACCACATAAAATTAAATTATTTCCACTCACTTTCTAATTTATGTTAAATAGAAAAATATCACATTTTTTGTTAAATTTTACCTCATTCCACTAACTCAGGGCCTAGTTTTTTCTGAGGCCAAGAAAATTATTTTGTCTAACAAACAATCTTTTCCAAAAATCAATTTCTATAAAATAAATTAAATTTAAATTATAAATATTTGCCAAACCATTTTCTAAATGATTGAAATCAACAAAAATTGCAGTTACACAAGCCGATTTTTAAATAAAAGCAAAAGTTCTGCAATTGTTCCTCCACCATTAACAATCACATCAATTGCAACCTCACCATCATCACCTACAGGAACAGCACCATCATTGAACAATAACTCAAATGACAATGATGATACAGCAGATGATTCAGATAGCCGATATGGTACAGGAAGATCACGTTATATGGCATTAAAAGAGCGGAGAAATCGCTTGGCGAAATCTAGGTCGACACATACATTTGGAAATGATGACGATGACTTAGATGAACCGGTCTCACCAACAACAGCATCTCCGTCTGCATATTTGGCTTCAAGGTGCGAGGAACTTAAAACCATAAAAAAATATTCTATAACATAGACTTGCCAAATTAATGTAAACAACAGTATCGAATTTTATTATCCAAAAACTATAATAGTTTAAGCTTAATCAGAATATTAACCTCCAGTAGAAAAATAAAAACACTTTATTTTGAAATTCTTGCCAAAGCATTACGAATTTTTAATGGATTTTAATATTTAAGAATTAAATTTTTTATCTGAGTTAATCCAATATTTTCATCAGAAATGTATTCTAACAATTATTACAAGTAGTTCTATTAACTAAAACCCATTTGGCAAGTCTATCGGACACAAACACAAAACACACACATAAAATATTATTTAATATTTTTTTTTTTTTTCTTTTTTAATTAAAAAATTAAAAAAATTTGAAGAAAAACCGATTGCAAAGTAGCTAAAAATCTCTGAAAACTTTGAAATTTTCAATATAATTAATTTTAATTTACTTTATAAAATTCGTTTTTCGTCTTAAAGCACCAAACCGTAAATATAAATTAAAACAAACATAATAATAAAATAATAATAATGGAAAGAAATAAGATTTCGAAACTTCCTTACTGTTTTCTTTCGATCGATTTTGACACTGTCAAATATGTTCGATTAATTAAAAAAAAAAAAACAACATTTTAATTTTTTGTATTTGTAATAACTTTTTGTTTGGAATTCTCAATTTTTTTCTTTCACTTTTCTAAAAAACAACCAATTAAAACAAGTCTTACAAAAAATATCAAAATAATCAATTTATATCCCGTGGAATGCTTTTTTTAATTAAAATAAATAAATAGATTTTTTTTTTTAAATAAAAGCAAACTCAAAACAACAAATTTAGATTAGAATTTTTTTTGAGATAGTATAATCGATAGATGAGCTTGATTAATTTTTTTGTTTATTGTATATATTTTAATTGATAACAAAACATAAAAAATTAAACGACATTTCCTAATTTTTCGTTTAATTTTATTTATATATTTGATAAGATATGGAACATCATCATTATCAAGCGGTTCAGATCTAGCTAGATCCAGATCATCGCATGCACTAAAATCTCGTGAAACTTCACCGGTAACACGACCACATACATCAACAGTGTCAAGCAGTGACGACAAAGACGGTGCCAATTTAAGTTCTTGGGCCCGTTATCTAAAAAATAAATATGGCAATCGAAGTAGTAAAGATACAACACGCGATATGCCATCATCATCAACAACACCAAGTTCTACAACATCAACAGCAGCAGATCGACGAAGACTAAGTCTAGGACTGCCGCTGAGACAAGCAAATGAATTAGGAAACTCAGATGATGATTCAAAAAACGGGTTAGGCTCCCCTACCTCTCCTACGGCGGCAGTAGTCGGTATAACAGGAGTAGCAGGTATGTCCCCTAGGACGCAATACTTGCAAAAACGCCGGCAGCTGTTCCAATTGGGTGGCCGGGGGAGCGAACCAGGTAGTTTTACATGGCCTCGTGGTATTGCCGTTGGGCCAGATAATTCTATTGTTGTTGCTGATTCATCAAATCATCGAGTACAAGTATTCGATTCAAATGGAATTTTTGTTAAAGAATTTGGGCAATATGGTAATAGTGAAGGAGAATTTGATTGTTTGGCTGGTGTCGCTGTGAATCGTATTGGCCAATATATAATTGCTGATCGTTATAATCATCGTATACAGGTACTTGATCCACAAGGACGATTTTTACGACAATTTGGTTCACAAGGAACAACCGATGGTAAATTTAATTATCCTTGGGGCATTACCACCGATGCATTAGGTTTTATTTATGTTTGCGATAAGGAAAACCATCGCGTACAAGTAACTATAGGAATTTTATTCATTTGTGGGGCATATCCCAATTTATTTTTTGTTATTGTTTATTTAAGGTTTTTCAATCGGATGGAACGTTCGCTGGAAAATTTGGTGTATGTGGTAACGGAGAAGGTCAACTTGAACATCCACATTATATTGCAGTTTCAAACACAAACCGTGTTATCGTATCTGATTCAAATAATCATCGTATTCAGGTAAGCAAACTACACTAAATATTCATTACCACATTCAACCTAATCTTAATATTTAATTATTTCAGATTTTTGACGTCAATGGTCGTGTTTTAACTACATTCGGTGGTGAAGGTTCTGATGAAGGGCAATTTAAATTTCCAAGGTAAAATATAAGTCACATTTGGAATCTATAAAAAATTTCAATAATTAAAGTAACCAAATTATACAGTCCAAAATTTCGTTATGTTAATTTCCCGCCACAAAAAACGAATCCAAGACAAACAAAAACTGAAAGTTCTTTCGTGTTGGTTTAGGATATTTTTGTTTTGTTTTATTTTAGAAAATTAACAATTAAAATACAATATTAAATGTAAATTTATTCTGAACAAGGTGTCAAGGTGATAAAAGAATGTATTATTTAATAGAGAAAAAAAAAAAAAACGAAACCCATTATATGTAAACAGGCTGTCCCAAAATAACGCACTCGTCTTCCAAATACTAATGGAGAAGATAATGCCTAATGCCTCGATACTTAACATTTTTATCAAATCTTAGCAAGAGCTAATCCTATGTTCTTTCATTGTGGTACAAAAAGAATATTCTGAATAATTAAAATAATCAAAAGTAGATTTGGCTTTTGAAAAAAAAAAAATTGATTGTTTAGGATTCTTATGAAATTTAGACTTGTTTTAATTTATAGTTTTAGAAAAACGATAAACAATTAATTTTATGTCCTTATTCGTATAAATCATTTAATATATGGCGCATAAACTTGTCCTTTTGAAATATTCAATTTAAATTCTAAAATGTATTTAGAACAAATTTTATTTCTTTTTTAATTTAATATTTCAAAGATCAAGAACATCATATGATTCACTTGCTTTATACAAAATAAATAAACCAAAACCTAACTTTTTCAGAGGTGTTGCGGTTGATGATCAAGGTTACATTTGTGTAGCAGACTCTGGTAACAATCGTATACAAATTTTCCATCCTGATGGGAGCTTTTTACGTGCATTTGGTTCCTGGGGTTCAGGGGACGCAGAATTCAAAGGACTCGAAGGAGTTGCAATTATGTCTAATGGGAATATATTAGTTTGCGACCGGGAAAATCATCGTGTTCAAGTTTTTTAATAAAATTTTCTACTCAAATATTTTTGTTTGTATTATATTTCATCATTCAAAAGGTAAACGTAATTGAATATTTTTAATGATGTTAAATGATATTTAACTTAATTAATTTCGATTTCTCATTCCAGAACCAATGCTTTTCTATGATAGACGACTATACCAAATAAGTAAATTGACAAAATTTTACAGTTTTCTTCCTATTTCAAAAGAATATCTCAATACAATTTTTTTATTAAGCTTTTAAAAGTTCAACTTTTCATCTAAAACTGAAACTTCATTATTTTTATTACAATTATTTGTTATTTAATTTTTACGATATTAGAAAAGATTTGTTTTTGTTTAATTTTTTATTTGTTGTTACGAAATTTTTTTTTAATAAAATATTTTATTATTTATAATCAAAAAAAAATTTAAATTTCTTAAAATGTGTGCTAAACTACAACACATTAATTTATTGTTAAAATCAAAAAATAAAGATGTTTTGTTCACGGATCTGAAATTCTTAACATTAATATTTTAACTATTATTGTTATTAAGAAGTACAAAATGAGAAAAATAAATTGATTTTTTTTTTAAATTAAATCAAAATTTATTTTTGGATTAGTTGGAATATTAAAATATGTAAAAAAAAGATTACGAATTAGTTAAATAAAAACCCAAGATAAGAATTCAATATTTTTTTTGTATTTACTATTAAAAGTCGACTTAAATTTAGAACCAATAAAATTTTTATTAAAATTGAAATCAATCAAATAACAAAAAAATTTAGATAAAACCAAAATGTGTTTGTTTAATTTACTAAATAATACAGTTTTTTTATTATGGTCTAATTTTACTTTATGTTTGTTACTTGAGAGATCTTAAGTTCCCAAGGAATGTATTGGGAACAAGGTAAATGTTAAACAAAATATTACAAAAACAAAGGAGACATTCTTTTCGTCTCGAATTGTGAAAAATTAGGCTGTTAATTATCACAACCAAAATAGAATATAATCACTAGTTTTGGTGCCGCCTTGAAAAGAAAAGGCCTTGTAGTTATGGTTTCTAAATCTTCACTTAACCAATAGACACAAAAGAGAGCTAATATACCCTAAAAATTGATACAAGGGTTTTGGTTTTTGATTATATTTTCGCTTGTAAGCTCAATTGAAATTGCTTTTTCACCCATTTAAACAGCGAATATAAGTTTTTGCATCTGGTAGCGTGATATTTAAGCCTATGAACTGAAAAAATAAGTTGCCAGTAGTTGGTGTTATTCGCGCAAAGGGGGTAGAGCCCCCAAAAGTATACATAAACATAAATGTTCGCAATTCATACATAATGTACGTATGAATAAAGTCATTTATTTAAAGAAATCAAAATAATTTTATTTTACATATATCCCCAGGTGACATTGAATATAATTTCATTATATGTACTATTATACCAGCAAACACAAAATAAATAATATAAATTCCAAAATTTTTATATTTTCCATAAATTTTCTATTTTCATTTTTTATTATAAACATGTACGTATATTGCAAATCTCATATGTGTCGTTGATGTACTTTTATGATTAGAAGAAAACTGTTTTCTTATTTTTTGTTTTCCCAATCTTCAGTGAGAGAACCAGAAAAACACTTGACAACATTTATTTTGTATATTTTCTTACTGCGTAATTGTTTGGAGTACAAACAACAATTCAGAAAGAAATTTGAAACCTTATTTCTTTCATATTCAGAAAGGGTAACCGTTGGGAGCAAAGTTCTTAAAAATTCATATATGTATGTGAATAATTTTTGTAATACGCATTATTAATAATATATTGAAATAAATAATAAGATTAAGATGAAGTTTATTTTGTCATACACTCGTAAACATATTTACTCAGCTTTCTTGTGAATAAAGGTTATGTTTTGATCAATCTCCTATTTTTTAGTATATATTTGATATTTGTGGTTAAATTTTCTTCTTGAAATGGCAGGTAGTGAATTGTAACAATAAAATATAATATAGGGTTATTACCTAAATGTAATTTGGTATTTAGGGCTTCCATTTATTGGAAATAAATAAGTTATTTATTTTGAATTATACAGTTAATCTAATCTGGTAATGGAAATCTCAATAAAAAAGAAATCTAAACTTTTTTATGTATTGTTAGAAAAATCGAATCTTAAATTGCTTATGTATTTGGAATTTAGCATTATGAACAAACGTATCGTTGGAAATGAGCAGTAGCAAAAATTAACTACCACCATTTGCATAATCAAACCACATTTCGCTTTATAAATTTACATAAATAATAAACTATTTTGAGCAACTGGTCAGATTAATGATTGGTGACATTAATGTTATAGCTGACAAAAAACAGACCGAGATATGTGGAAAATAGGCGCGTACTCTCGAACGAAACCTCACGGATAGTGCTATGAGAATGGTTTACTTTCATCGCACACGGTCTTATAGTGGCTAGTATATTCTTTCGGTACAAACAGAAACTTGGTATCATACACGTAAGACTCTCTCAAGATTTCGAACCGCTCCCGTTTACCACAAATCGTGTGGTCACTGCTGCGGCAATGATGGCTGTACAAATTTGGTACAATCGAACTAAACGTCACCACTCGGAATAAATTCAAGTTCAAAAATTGTACAAAAAGCAAAACTAATTCACCAAATATTAAGAACGTGTGATAATTTTGTGATTAAATATTTTTTTTTTCGTATTGTGACGGTGACACCTAGTGTCTAATAGAATAAGTTAAAATTATTAGCTCAATTTTAAACTGTTCTAAATGGAATTTTCCATTATAAAATTGTTCTACTCTAATCTAACTAGAAAAATCATGAGCTTTCTAGAAGTTTGGTTTATGTATATAAAAAATGGAGGTGAGGCTAACACACGACTTCCTTTTACGAACAGAGAATTTTGAGAAATTTTTTTTAAATTTTTTTTTTTTTTTTTTTTATTTGTTTTTAATTTTTAGAAACATTTTGTATTAATTAGTATTTTGTAAACCTTATACTTTTTAAGATATTTGCAAAACAAATTTTCTGGACCAAGGGAGTGGCCACTTCCGGTTAGCCGATTTGGAGTAAAATTCACTGGGACCTCCCAATTTATCAAAAAAACTTAAATTGGAAGTTTCAGTTCGATTAATTAAACCATATGGGCTGTAGAGAGGACACAGACAGACTAACAGACTGACAGACAGACACCATTCCGAAACCCACTTTTTCGGACTCAGGGGACCTCAAAACAAATAAATCTCTAGAAAGCTCAAGGTTCAAAATTTTCAGGATTACTATACTTTATTTTACGAGAGTAAAAGAAAATAAAAAACCCTAATCCATACGAATCGTTCGTTTAGTAAAAGTTCTGCAAAATTATTTTTTGGAAATCGCACACAAATCCCAAGGGCCAATATCGGCCATTGCCAACAATGATGACAAAGGTTTCGCTAGCACATGGAATAGGTTCCTTAATTACCTAGTTAGAAAACCCTAATCCACACGAATCGTTCGTTTAGTAAAAGTTCTGCGAAATTATTTTCTGGAAATCGCACGCAATCCCCAAGGGCCAATATCGGCCATTGTCAACAATGATGACAAAGGTTTGGCTAGCACATAGAACAGGTTGTTCAATTACCTAGTTAGAAAACCCTAATCCATACGGATCGTTCGTTTAGTAAAAGTTCTGCAAAATTATTTTTTGGAAATCGCACACAAATCCCAAGGGCCAATATCGGCCATTGCCAACAATGATGACAAAGGTTTCGCTAGCACATGGAATAGGTTCCTTAATTACCTAGTTAGAAAACCCTAATCCACACGAATCGTTCGTTTAATAAAACTTCTGCGAAATTATTTTCTGGAAATCGCACTCAACACCCAAGGGCCAATATCGGCCATTACCAACAATGATGATAAAGGTTTTGCTAGCACATGGAATAGATCCCTCAATTACCAAGTTAGAAAACCCTAATCCATACGAATCGTTCGTTTAGTAAAAGTTCTGCAAAATTATTTTTTGGAAATCGCACGCAACCCCCCAAGGGCCAATATCGGCCATTGTCAACAATGATGATAAAGGTTTTGCTAGCACATGGAATAGGTCCCTCAATTACCTAGTTAGAAAACCCTAATCCATACGGATCGTTCGTTTAATAAAAGTTCTACGAAATTATTTTTTGGAAATCGCACTCGACAATGATGATAAAGATTTCGCTAGCACATGGAATAGGTCCCTTAATTACCTAGTTAGAAAACCCTAATCCATATGAATCGTTCGTTTAGTAAAAGTTCTGCAAAATTATTTTTTGGAAATCGCACTCAACTCCCAAGGGCCAATATCGGCCATTGCCAACAATGATGACACAGGTTTCGCTATCACATGGAATAGGTCCCTTAATTACCTAGTTAAAATTGAGGTGTGGCCAACACACGACTTTCTTTTACGAACAGAGAATTTTGAGAAATTTTATTTTTTTCTTAATTTTTTTTTTTAATTTTTAAATTTTTAAATTTTTTTTTTTAATTTTTTATTTTTATTTGGTTTTAATTTTTGGAAACATTCTGTATTCAGTTGTTTTTTGTAAACCTTATACTTTTTAAGATATTTGCAAAACAAATTTTCTGGACCAAGGGAGTGGCCACTTCCGGTTAGCCGATTTGGAGTAAAATTCACTGGGACCTCCCAATTTATCTTTATATTATATGACAAAGGTTTGGCTAGCACATAGAACAGGTTGCTCAATTACCTAGTTAGAAAACCCTAATCCATACGGATCGTTCGTTTAGTAAAAGTTCTGCAAAATTATTTTTTGGAAATCGCACACAAATCCCAAGGGCCAATATCGGCCATTGCCAACAATGATGACAAAGGTTTCGCTAGCACATGGAATAGGTTCCTTAATTACCTAGTTAGAAAACCCTAATCCACACGAATCGTTCGTTTAATAAAACTTCTGCGAAATTATTTTCTGGAAATCGCACTCAACACCCAAGGGCCAATATCGGCCATTGCCAACAATGATGATAAAGGTTTTGCTAGCACATGGAATAGATCCCTCAATTACCAAGTTAGAAAACCCTAATCCATACGAATCGTTCGTTTAGTAAAAGTTCTGCAAAATTATTTTTTGGAAATCGCACGCAACCCCCCAAGGGCCAATATCGGCCATTGTCAACAATGATGATAAAGGTTTTGCTAGCACATGGAATAGGTCCCTCAATTACCTAGTTAGAAAACCCTAATCCATACGGATCGTTCGTTTAATAAAAGTTCTACGAAATTATTTTTTGGAAATCGCACTCGACAATGATGATAAAGATTTCGCTAGCACATGGAATAGGTCCCTTAATTACCTAGTTAGAAAACCCTAATCCATATGAATCGTTCGTTTAGTAAAAGTTCTGCAAAATTATTTTTTGGAAATCGCACTCAACTCCCAAGGGCCAATATCGGCCATTGCCAACAATGATGACACAGGTTTCGCTATCACATGGAATAGGTCCCTTAATTACCTAGTTAAAATTGAGGTGTGGCCAACACACGACTTTCTTTTACGAACAGAGAATTTTGAGAAATTTTATTTTTTTCTTAATTTTTTTTTTTAATTTTTAAATTTTTAAATTTTTTTTTTTAATTTTTTATTTTTATTTGGTTTTAATTTTTGGAAACATTCTGTATTCAGTTGTTTTTTGTAAACCTTATACTTTTTAAGATATTTGCAAAACAAATTTTCTGGACCAAGGGTGTGGCCACTTCCGGTTAGCCGATTTGGAGTAAAATTCACTGGGACCTCCCAATTTATCAAAAAAGCTTAAATCTGAAGTTTCAGTTCGATTGATTAAACCATATGGGCTGTAGAGAGGACACAGACAGACTGACAGACTGACAGACTGACAGACTGACAGACTGACAGACTGACAGACTGACAGACTGACAGACTGACAGACTGACAGACTGACAGACTGACAGACTGACAGACTGACAGACTGACAGACTGACAGACTGACAGACTGACAGACTGACAGAGTGACAGACTGACAGACTGACAGACAGACACCATTTCGAAACCCACTTTTTCGGACTCAGGGGACCTCAAAACAAATAAATCTCTAAAAATCTCAAGGTCCAAAATTTTCATGAATACTATACTTTATTTTACTAGAGTAAAAGAAAGTAAAAGGCGAACGAAATCGAATTGGATCAGTAATATTTGGTAAGCGATAGTATAAAGATTAAAAGGAATTAAAAAGTGATTTAAAAAAGTGTTGTAGTGCGATAAATAAAGTAAAAGTGATCACTAAAATTTAAGAAGAATTTATATAAAGTGATTTTGTGAATTTTTATTGATAAACTGTGTTGTAATAAATTTTGTGAAATAAAAAAATTCGTTGGTGATAAATTGAATTGAGTTTGTATTATTCACAATCCAGTGATACGAACCTTGATTGACAAGGCAAAAACGTAACAGTATGTTTCTGAAAACAATAACTATAGACATCTGACGTACACTAGTAAAACTAAAGATAAATTTAGCAAGTACAAAAAAGTTGAAAGTTCGACAAATATATTCCAGACATAATTTAATTTTAATATTTCTGCAATTAATATTAATTATTTAATATCAATATAGCCCTCTTGTAAATTCTTGTTAAAGGTATGTAGAAAACTTTCATATCTATAAACGTTTTATAATATTTTTGATTTTACTTTCTTTTACTCTGGTAAAATAAAGTATGGTAATCATGAAAATTTTGGACCTTGGGATTTTTAGAAATTTATCTGGTTTGAGGTCCCTTGAGTCCGAAAAAGTGGATTTCAAAATGGTGTCTGTCTGTCAACCTGTTAGTCTGTCAGTCTGTGTCCTCTCTACAGCCCAGATGGTTTAACCAATCGAACTGATGGTTTAACCAATCGAACTGATCAGATTCAGATTTAAGCTTTTTTGATAAATTGGGAGGTCCCATGGAATTTTACTCCAAATCGGCCAACCGGAAGTGGCTACTCCCGTGGTCCAGAAAATTTATTTTACAAATATTTTAAAAGTATAAGATTTACAAAAAACTGTTTAACACAACATGTTTCCAAAAATTTTCAAAAAATTAAAATTAAAACAAAAAAAAATTCTCAAAATTCTCTCTTCGTAAAAGAAAGACGTGTGTTGGCCACACCTCCATTTTTTCATTGAAAAACTTGAAGCTATAAAAGATCATTGAAAAGTTATACTAGTAAAAAAGCTTCTAAAAAATGATGACATATGATTACGGCTCTATTTCAAGAAGGATCTGGCTGAATGCGTCCAACGGTAAAATTCTGTAAAAAGCAATGCTTACTTTAATGAATTTGAAATTGGTCGATATTATTTTATTTTGGTAGTAGTAAAATCGAAAAATTGCAAAAGTTTTCACGTCCATACATTATCTAAGGCTTATTCTTGCTTAAATCTTAGATACTTTTGTAAACGTTTACTAGTTACTTATACTAATACATAATAGGCATCTTGAAAATCAAAGTTAATAACGTCAACGTTTTAAATAATTATGATAAACAGATGTACATAATCAATATTATCGTTCCATAAATAATTCCGCCGAAGTTTGTTTTTAGTTTCATTTATGTATTTTAGAATTGTTATTTGAAAATGATTTATCTTTAACTATATTTTTAGTTAAGTTTCTCTTTGGTTTAAAACTACTATGAAAAGTGATAATTGGAATGCCAAAATTAAAGCATGAAAGATTTTTTTATTGTTCAGGATGTGTGTCAATATGCTAAAAATGTTGGGTAGGGTGGTAAAATTTTTGAATTAATTATATATAGAATATGAATTTTATTTTATTATGAATGTGAAAATAATAAAAATGACATTTTTTAACTGAAATCTTTTATTGAAAAATAAGAAAATTTTACATTTTTTTTACTACCTTTTTCCGTCCTTGCTTACAATAAAAATCTAAAGGCGATAATGCTTTTTTAATTTATATGATTTTAATACGTTCCGAAGATTGTAAGAGAATTCAATCCAGTTTCGAACTGATGAGCTTATGATTATGAAAAAATCAATCTTCTCATCAGGCCGCGGCGACTGGACTGATTATACTACAATTTACATTCTATATATACAGAATGTGCTGTGCGTTATGTACTAGCGAATCATACTAAATTCAGATAAATTCTCTTACAATTTGTTTTTCTTCTTCACGACATTCACACAAATTATTTATTAATATAATTTAAAACTAAAAAATATTATGTAATAAAAATTTATTTTATAATTCTTTATGACGCCGTCACCAATTAATTTTACATAAAATAATGAATTGCCTGATAAAAGGATTACCTTGTGTTAATAAAAACACATTTAAAATGGTTTAACCACCGGTAGCATATTAGAAATTACATGAATTAATTAACATTCAACAAAAAATTAATAAAGCGATAATACTTCTTAAAAGGAGAAGGTTCAAGGTTTAATTACGTTCAAACATTTTGGATTATTTTTGGTAATGTTATGAAATTTTGAAATTTGTCAATTTTAAAAAAATTGACTGCTAGGGCGTATTTTGTTTCCAGACTAAAGCATCTTATTTACGTATAATATTGTTGTATTGTGGTGTTTTTGTAACTGTTTCATAATAGAATATCATCAACTCTAAAATGTAGGAGTAATATTTGTTAGATATCTCACAAACGACGGCAATAGGAATCTACGATTGAACTGCAGAACTTGATGAACAAGCCTATTATTGTCTATTATCGCGTTGATCATATTTAATTCCCTTCTCTAGTATGCTCTAGTTCAATTGGTCGAACCCACTGAAATCTGTCATACAACTAGTTAGATTATCTTCCTTATAATTTAGTTGTAGAAGCGAAATAACAAGAAGTAGTGGTGCCGTAAACCGCATATAAACAAATTTAGACAAAACCCCAAAGCCTGTATTACACTTTTATATAGTATGGCAAACATGTAACAGTATTTTCTTTTATCCATCCGTTCAAACCACAACAATCTAAAATAAGCCAAACAAGGCCCTGAAATGTTCCACAAAAAAAAAACAACAAAATTCCATCAAATTAAATACCAAATATACATGTAAACCATCCAACCAACTATAAATTCTAAATATATCCTTTAATTTCCAAATAATGGTCCCCACATAGATTTTCTACGTTCCCATTTCATTTTCCTCACATTTTTTTTTGTTGTTATTATTTTTTATAATGAAAAACCCCTGTAAAAAATATAATACAAATTTTCCAGAATTTTCTTTTCATTTTACATTTAAACAAAAAATGTAAACAAAACTAAAACATAAAAATCTTTGATACTTTCCAGTTCGTTGATTTTCCCAACAAAAAACAGTACTGGGTGGGAATAACCAGAGAGGAAGTAGGTTTGTTCGGTTAAAGACACTCTTTTATTTTTTTTTTAAATTTCTGGTTTTACGAATTACTTTTGTTAACGTACTTTTTGCTGTCGCATTTCAAAGATGGAAATTTTATTCTGTTCGTATGGTATAATTTAACAATTAAAATATTTGAAACTTTTTTGTGAGAAATTGATAAAGAAAAAAGTAAAGTTTCCGTCTTTTGAGTTGATATTTCTTTTTTACCACAAATATAAAATAAACATAACAATATTTAAAATGTTTTTATGGACACATGTAAAGGAGCATGTGTTCATTTTTGATTTTAGAAATCTTTTGCAATAAAAAAAAAAAAAAAAAATGCTTGAGACCTTACTTAGAGCCTTCTAGAGTATGGGAACCGTAATCATAAGTCAAAATTTCTAAGACATGTAGAAAAAGTTTTCTACATGTCTTGAATATTTATGGTATTAAATAAATAACTATTGCTGAAATAATAAAATTAAAGAATGCCTAAAATATATTTTCGAAAAGATCATAATTAAGAATTCCTGACGTTTTTATTTAAAGACAGGTTAATTCCTTTCTAAGCTCATTTTTTTACATTATGGCTTTGTAGAATCAAGGTGGCTTTGCCGTACTCCGAGGAAAAATTCCCACAAACATTTCTTTATAATTTCTAAACTTGAAAACTAGGCGTGGACCTTTACGGTCAGTTCTCGAAAATAGTCAATTAGCTCAATAAAATAAAATAATAATTAAAACATTTTATATTTTGACCATGTTTTCATTTGCTGCGTTCAATTAATGGTAACAAATTACATGTATACAGTCATTATTAAGAGGGAGCACTGTAAATCCGGTCGATATAATGTTGAATCCATATGGACAACCTGATCGCTACAAACATTGTAAAATGGGTTTAACATTAGGATCACGAAATACTTTACCTTTACGAGAAATATAACCCAGCAGGTAACTCCAAGGACAACAACTTGACAAACCTTACCCAAATTAACATTAGATATATTATAAATCTTATTAGTTAAACATGTCACCATGCATTTTTGAAAATTTATTTACAGCCGATTTTGATGTTGCAAGAGAGTTAGTGGAACATATAACACTTCCATAAATTTTGAAGCATAGAATAATGGGAGCTGCTTTATTTATAAAAATATCGTAAGATCGCATTTAGTAGTGCGATTAGTCTAAAATTTTCTACCTTGCTTTTGTAGCCTTTTTTAAAGATATAAACAAGAGACCCTGATTTTCCTAGAGGGAAATCTACCGGAGTTTAAAATTTTTTTTAAAATAATTGCCAATGTTTGTATAATTGTTTCCTTAATTGAAAATGAAGTAGTTTGTTATATTATCTGTACCCGGTCCTTTGTTTATATCTAGCGAACTGAGAACGCTTATAACATCATTCATAGTCGAATAGGTGAACTTGTCAGGAATTAATGTTTGATTTAAGTACCTAGTAGTGATTATATTTAATGTAAAGGCTGACTGAAAGTAAAAATATATAATGAGATTCAATGGTATCAAATCTCACAGAAATCAAATAGCTTAGATGTCAAATAATGAGAAAAATTCCAAAATTCTTTAGGATTATGTTTATAAACATTAAATATTTAGAGAAATGAATTATTTTAGCTCTAGAGAATACCAAGAGGGAAATTTTAAAGATGATCTATCAATACACAATTTAGCTTGTAGAAAATTATTTAGCACTTTTATCAATACTGACTGACACCAATCCTGACTAATCCAAATTTTTTTTTATTAGTGTACGGCAAGCAATTAAAAGATGTGAAATAATAGGTGGATTCAAAATAAAAGTCCCAAGATGATATAAATTAAGAGAATAATATTATAGTATATTAGAAAATTATAATTTTTAGTACACATATGAAACTTACGTTTTAAGTTAATTAGTAAATGTGGAACAAAAAAAAAAACGTTAGTACTTATAAATATGAAACGCGAGTCAAAAAATGAAACGCTTTCCCATATACATACACCCACAGTAAATAATCCTCTAATATACATACTAAATTTGAATGTTTTGAGTTAAATTTTAATGTATATAAAAATTAATTTTTTATTAAATAGAAATCTAAATCTCCCCTTACACAAAAAAACTGACTTATTGTTAGTACGCCGAAGCTATTATAATACCATTAGTGTAAGCTTATATAATTTCTTTTAGAAATATATTTCAGGTCACAATATCGCCACACCTTAAATAGAAAATATTTCTGATTTCCAATGGTAATACAATGTACTCTGATTCAATATATCAACCTCGGTCTTTCATCCTCTTATTTTAATTAATTTATTAAGCAATAATAATATAATTAAGTTTTATTAACTGAACAGCTTTAGTTACTTTTCTGTTTTATTTTTTTTTAAAACCCGATTTAAAATATGAAAAGTAATAAAATTATACGCAAAATATGTACATATAAATATTAAAAATTAAAGGGTGATAATGAGTTCCACTAAGGATGTATACATTAATTCATCGCCTTTTATTAAAGTTTAACTTTTCGTTTTAAATTTAATTTCCTTTATTTGAGGGTACTAAATCAGTTTATAATTTTGTATACTTTCAGTTTCTCTGAAATTTTATCTTCGAATACACTGTACAAATAAATAAAACAATAAAAAAAATGTAAATTTTCCAAATTTTTTATTTTTTTTAAAAAATGAAGTGAAAACATCTGTTTCCTTCTTTTATTTCCGTTTTTTTTTTTTTTTTTTTTGTGCTTTTCTTAATATTGAAGCCAAATCACTTTAATATTATTTTGAACTGTTTATGTATTTTTTGTTCGTAAATTTTAAAAGTTTTTCATTTTATTTATTTTAGAAACGGAAAGCCAAGAAAACTGATTTTACTTTGACAATTACTTTTTTATGTTTCTGGTACTGCGGAAAGTTTTTAACAGACTCATCTTCTTGCCGTTCATCAAACAAAAAAAAAAAAAAAAAAACATTAAACCAAACCAAAATTTCCGTGAATAATTTAGATAAAATATTTGGATTTATATCGCTTAATGTTTAGCTAACGGCTCTTCCAAAAAATTCACTAATTGTTAGTGTAACCTTCTATGAAGGAAGAATTTGGGAGCAGATTATAATTATCGTGCTATCTCCAGTTGATGTTTATTATAAATACCATATATTATCTGCATTTACTATCTTTTGAAATGAAGGTATTGTTGTAATATCCAGTCTTCATTTCTAATTTATTTAATTTGAAAACCAAGAAATACAAATTATTGGAAAATTATATTTTCTTATCCTATTTCAATTTGCCTAATATCAACAGAATAATATGAAATTTGCGACAAATAAAATTATGTGGAAATTGAAATAATATTAACAATATTAAGACTTATTGTCATCTTAATATTAACGAGATTGTTTCCTCATTTTGTGCTGTATTTTTCTGCTTAAAATAAATCTATGCCAATTTTCTTGGTATTTTATGCTATACTCGTATATAGATATGGTTACATAAATACTCAAGCTATTGAAGGAATGGAACCACTTTGAAAATTTTGTTTTCCTTTTTGCTCTTTATTTTTTTTGTATATTTTCAATAAACATCTACGAGTACTTATCTGATGTTCTTTGAATTTGAATATAAAGTAATGTATTGGTAGTACATATGAGAAGTTACAATGAACTTCATCATGCAATCATCGGCCTTCGTAATTCATTCTCTAATAAATCATATTCCTAATGACATGACAGTTATTCGAGTAATAATAATTCAGAAATGAAGAAAGTATTCTATTTAAATAATATATTATCAAACACAAAATATAAATAAAGTGATTTAATACAAGCCAAAATGTTTTCTTTGATTTTTTGTTACTTTTAATGAAATCATTTCAAAACAAGTATCAAAAATTGGTTTGACGAATGGATCGCTTCAAAAGACGACGCCTTTTTCAGAAAGGGTATCCATGAATTGCCTAAAAGATGGGCGAAGGTTGTGGCTTCTGATGGAGAATACTTTTATATACTTGCTAAATAAACCAAAAAACGGAACTTACTTTTACATATACATAATATAATATTGGTAAAGTTAAATTCTAGGCTATGAATTAGAAACTACATAGTGGGTAAAATGACCAGACGTGGACATACATATGTACATAAATATCTCAAATTTAAGGCTTTTGTACTATTTAGATATAGGCGGTTATTATGTTAATTCACTTATTGTAACCGTACAATAAATAATAATCCTAATTGAAAAATCATAAAACATACGGCCACTACGTGCGACATAAATTAATTTTTTAAGATTTAAATTTGTAGAGTTTTTAATGGTTCATCCAATGAGAGCTGGTAAGTTAAGAATTAATTTAAAACTTTTAACCTAGATACAAAATGAATTTCTTATTTTGTGGCAATTCAAAAATAAAATAATTGGTTTATGCTAGCTATAAAATGGGATACAGATGGCAAAAGTGCATAACCGTCTATCTACAAAATTTCCCAAAATCGTTTTACTGGTTTTTTAAACTATCAAAAATGTAGATTATTATTATTGTTATTGACATTGGTTGGAACCCATAAAGATTCCGCACCCAATTCCATTAGGATTCTATCGAAAACCAAGCTCAAGCGATGCAGATGATCCTTAAAACGGTTATGGCCAGTGAGGATTACGACCAGCATTTTGAGCTGATCTATTTTTAAAGATAAAGCAAACTTAGTAAACCTCCGATCTGGTTCACTACCAAAGTGCTTCGTTTTACGGCAACCAGAAGTAGCACGCCAGTTCAGCTTTAGCTCTTTAAGATCGAAGTTTTTTATAGCGTCTTAATGTTAATCGCGAGCCAGTCTTGGTTAGGAAATCGGCGATCTCATTACTTTCAATTTCACAATAGGCTGGTACCTACATATAAGACAGTAACCATATAACAAAGAAGGTTGATGAAATGCTAACAGTTTCCTACAAGTTTTGAAATAGTCAAGCAATTTTTCAATTAATTCAGCACAGCTTTACTATTCGTACAACAGAAGAATAATTTGGTTGTTAACAGTAAAACTCATAGCCTCAATAACACCATGAGTCAAATCAATTAATTCTACAAGAAAGACAGTGTGTAAGGCCTCCGTGATCCATATTAATACTTGGCCGCTATTAGGTTAATAATATTGGGTTTACGCTATTAAATTGCCCTAATTATCGATCGAGAGTGATCGTTTTTGTTTTCTGTTGGTAAGGGAATTTCAAAAACAAGAAAAAAAAAACACGAATGAAGATGGGTGGGGGAGGTCTATTGTTTTGGGACTGATATATAAGCATGAAAAAAAATTTTGACGAGGAGATTTTTTTTGATTTTTGGTTATTTGATGAAAAAAAAATTGAATAATTATGGCGACGATATAGTGAGTAAAAAATAAATGTTTTTTTTTTGGATTTGATGTTTTTTTTTGAAAGTAAGATAAAATAGGAAAAAAAAATCAAATGAGAACAAGGCATACAATTCCATGGTGTTTATGTGAATATATGTTAGTGATAAATTAATACTTTTATAAGATACATATGATTCTGCCATTTTGTTAAAAAAAAATATTGATTTTATAAATCAACTAAAAATAAAAATTTGCTAAATAAACATGGCACGATCATGAAATGGACAAAAATAAAGGCACAAATATCTAATCTAATAATATATGTATAATCATAGAAATAGTGTATTTCGGCCAATGAATTGTAAATTTAATCATTGTACATAAAAACGAAAATTGTTAATTTAAGTATTTTAAAACAAAAAAGTGAATAACTTGTGATACAATTAATATTTATATCATATAATTAATATAATGTTGTACAAATTAATTTTTAATCAGAATTTGGAAAAATTGTAAAAACAAAAAAAAACAGTTATAATATAAGGAGTGTGACAAAAATATACCAAAAAAACAATAAAATAATAACAACAAAAAAAATACAATATACGCAAATTGTGGATGTTAACGGAATCATCATTGCAGCATATATATAATCCAAAATTCATTGATAAGATGTCGGCACAAATAAATAGGTAAACAAAAAAAAAACATTCCATAACATTTTTTTTTTTTTAAATCTTATTTATAAATTATTATTATTCAAAAAAACAAAAAAAAATCATATTTAATTATTTATATTATTTATTCATTAATTATGTAAAAAGACAAAAGTCTAATTAAGATTATTTAAGGAAATTTTCAAATTTTATTTATAAAATTTTTTTTTTTCAAAATTATATTAATTTAAGAAAATGGTGCACCAAAATTTTTTTTATTAAGCAAAAACTTAATAATCTATTTTTGTTGTAATAATTTAAATTAATAATCTATTTTGGTTGTAATAATTATTAGTAAACAATTTAAATTCATTTAAATAAAATGTTCAATTTTGTCAATATATTGATAGTAAATATTTGAGTTTATGTTAAAAATTTAAATGTAGTGATTCGGTGAAAGTTTAAATGGGAGCCTGATCGGGTAAGTGGTTCGTAGATAGATAGATGGGTTGTACCTTTTCCTTGCTGAAATAAATAACGGTCAGTTACAGATCAATCATAACTGATGTAGAACCCCCCCAGGCTGAGCAGCTAGCAAAGCGGCCGTTTACAGCAAGAAAATGATTGATTGATAAATTCTGTTAACAACAGGTGGTCCTAACGGAGGCCTGTTCGTTACAAGTGCAGTGCGAACCCAGATTACCAAACGATTTGAAATCATTCTGAGGGTAGTAAGTTCCAAATCCAGCACCAAGTTCCGAGTAAGAGCCATCAGAAAAGAAGGCAAGAGACTCCAATAAAATTTTAAGAAATTGCTCCGAGGACCACAAATCGCTCGATGGTTCGGTGGTTTATCCACACTGAGAATAAATTATCGAAGTTGAACTCAGGCAATTGCCTATCATTAACCATATCAATTTCTGGTATCAATGAAAGGTATTTTTTAATGATTAGTCTACGGCCCACCATTGCACCTAAAACACTCCAAGCGATACGCCGCAGAGCAAGCAGTGCCTAGAAGGAACGTGTTCAACTGGCACAAACACAAAATATACTCCATAGGCAGAAGTAGAGTAGAAGACATAGCTCCAGTAATGGCTCTACAAGCAATATTTTGCAGTTCATTTGGTTTAGTTAAAAAAGTCTTTAATTTAACCACTGGCCACCAAACAGTCGAGGCGCATGAGAGGATTGGTAGAACTAATGATTTGTTTGTAGACCATTCAGCAAAAGAAGAGCATTAAGTCTACAACTATCATTTGCCAAAATTTTATTAAGTAGTAACAGCCGACAGGCTGTTAATTTCCTCACAGAAGTCAATCCACATCCACGATGATCTATGAGATTTCCTTAAATTTTTTTTAAAATCCTTTTGAGCCACTATGAAGTTACCACAATCAGCCTGAAGTTTAGATTTGTTGGCTTTAATTTTTAATTTTCTAACGAATTTTCTTAAACTTTTAAGTTCAGAACTACAAAAAAGTTTATTCCGAGTGTCTTAAAGGAAATTATCTTTAGAACGTATTGCAACAGTGAACCGGAACCAGTAATGCATTCGAAAGATTTCTGGTCTACCCGGAATACAATCGATTGTCTCAATGTCTCAACAGAGCATTTTCTGTTCCTGATGATACATCAGAGTTGCAACCAAGGACAATATAGGTTCGATCGGATAGCTAATAAGCTTTGAAAAATCTGAAGACACAAAAAAAAAGGACAAGTTAAAGTTAAATACAACGGCTAGAAATGGAAGAGAAAAAACTGGGTAAAGTACGTATGAGGGTGGATAATCAATGACAACAGAGAGACAAAAAATAAAAATTTTATTAGAGATTAAATGGGGAAAAAGGCAAAGAAGAAAAACAGAAGAAAACAGAAAGACAAAAATCGAAAAAAAAGTCAAAAAAAATTTTAAATAGAACGTAAATGTAACGGATTAACGGGTTAAGCTGAAAAAAAGCTGTAAAAAAATCGTATATGGCAAAATACATAAAAAGAAAAAATCAATATCTATTAAAAATAATATAGAAAAAACTCAAAACTGGGCCACTTACCTTTAGCGTTACGGTAAATCCCAAACGAACAATGAAGCGTAACCTTCCTCAACGGGCAAAAAACACGCTTCTCGAAACCCAAAAAAAACTCGGTTTGTGGTTAAAACGCGTTGCAAACGTTAGTTAAAAAAACATAAAATACAATAAACCGTTAGCAAAAAAACAGATCGCACACAAAGAATTAATCAACCGCACACACACTCAAAAATAATAGGAAAAAACTACCGATATAATCAATTACATCAATAGATTTTTAGAACGCACAATAAATTAAACACCGTAAAATCACTGAACTATCAATTAGAATTTATGCTACAAACTGTATGAGTAAACAAAACTCTAAATAATAGTAGGCACTATCACTGTAGTAATAAAATCACTGAAACTAACTCATTAGAATAAACACTGAACTGCATACTAAGGCCGTTTTCCAATTACTAACTTATTTTTGAAACCTAACTTATTCAATGTAATTTCCGTTCGATGTTGAAAGGCCGAATGTCGGAAAGCCGAATGTCGAAAGGCCGAAAGCCGAAAGGCCGAATGGGTAGGAAGGCCGAATATCGAAAGGCCGAAAGTTGTGTGGCCGAATGTCTAATGGCCGATTGGGTCGAATGGCTTAATATTTAAGGCGATTTATTAGTAAAAATTTGTATACAAAATTTTTGATAAAAATATAAATTTTGGTATTCATAAAAATATAAATTTTGAAAATTTCATAAAAAGATGAAAAATTAAAATCAATTTCGACACAAACGGCCTCTCGACATTCGTCATTTCGACACAATCGGCCTTTCGCCATTCGGCCTTTCGACCTATTCGCCCTTTCGACACATTCGGCCTTTCGAAATTCGGCTTTTTGATATTCGGCCTTTCGACTTTTTCGGCCTTATGACATTCGGCCTTTCGGACCTATTCCGTAATTTAAGGTTCTATAAATAAGTTAGTAATAAGTTAGTAATTGGAAAAGGGCCTTAGTATGCAGTTCAGTGATTATTCTAATGAGTTAGTTTCAGTGATTTTATTACTAGTGATAGTGCCTACTATTATTTAGAGTTTTGTTTACTCATACAGTAATTTGTAGCATAAATTCTAATTGATATTTCAGTAATTTTACGGTGTTTAATTTATTGTGCGTTCTAAAGATCTATTGATGTAATTGATTATATCGGTAGTTTTTTCCTATTATTTTTGAGTGTGTGTGCGGTTGATTAATTCTTTGTGTGCGATCTGTTTTTTGCTAACGGTTTATTGTATTTTATGTTTTTTTAACTAACGTTTGCAACGCGTTTTAACCACAAACCGAGTTTTTTTGGGTTTAGAGAAGCGTGTTTTTGCCCGTTGAGGAAGGTTACGCTTCATTGTGCGTTTGGGATTTACCGTAACGCTAAAGGTAAGTGGGCCAGTTTTGAGTTTTTTCTATATTATTTTTAATAGATATTGATTTTTTCTTTTTATGTATTTTGCCATATACGATTTTTTTACAGCTTTTTTTCAGCTTAACCCGTTAATCCGTTACATTTACGTTCTATTTAAATTTTTTTTTGACTTTTTTTTCGATTTTTGTCTTTCTGTTTTTTTCTTTTTTTCTTCTTTGCCTTTTTCCCATTTAATCTCTAATAAAATTTTTATTTTTTGTCTCTCTGTTGTCATTGATTATCCACCCTCATACGTACTTTTACCCAGTTTTTTCTCTTCCATTTCTAGCCGTTGTATTTAACTTTAACTTGTCCTTTTTTTGTGTCTTCAGATTTTTCAAAGCTTATTAGCTATCCGATCAAACCTACATATATTGTCCTTGGTTGCAACTCTGATGTATCATCAGGAACAGAAAATGCTCTGTTGAGACATTGAGACAATCGATTGTATTCCGGGTAGACCAGAAATCTTTCGAATGCATTACTGGTTCCGGTTCACTGTTGCAATACGTTCTAAAGATAATTTCCTTTAAGACACTCGGAATAAACTTTTTTGTAGTTCTGAACTTAAAAGTTTAAGAAAATTCGTTAGAAAATTAAAAATTAAAGCCAACAAATCTAAACTTCAGGCTGATTGTGGTAACTTCATAGTGGCTCAAAAGGATTTTAAAAAAAATTTAAGGAAATCTCATAGATCATCGTGGATGTGGATTGACTTCTGTGAGGAAATTAACAGCCTGTCGGCTGTTACTACTTAATAAAATTTTGGCAAATGATGGTTGTAGACTTAATGCTCTTCTTTTGCTGAATGGTCTACAAACAAATCATTAGTTCTACCAATCCTCTCAAGCGCCTCGACTGTTTGGTGGCCAGTGGTTAAATTAAAGACGTTTTTAACTAAACCAAATGAACTGCAAAATATTGCTTGTAGAGCCATTACTGGAGCTATGTCTTCTACTCTACTTCTGCCTATGGAGTCTATTTTGTGTTTGTGCCAGTTGAACACGTTCCTTCTAGGCACTGCTTGCTCTGCGGCGTATCGCTTGGAGTGTTTTAGGTGCAATGGTGGGCCGTAGACTAATCATTAAAAAATACCTTTCATTGATACCAAAAATTGATATGGTTAATGATAGGCTATTGCCTGAGTTCAACTTCGATAATTTATTCTCGGTGTGGATAAACCACCGAACCATCGAGCGAATCTCTTGCCTTCTTTCCTGATGGCTCTTACTCGGAACTTGGTGTTGGATTTGGAAGTTACTACCCTCTGAATGATTTCAAATCGTTTGGTAATCTGGGTTCGCACTGCACTGTCTTTCTTGTAGAATTAATTGATTTGACTCATGGTGTTATTGTGGCTATGAGTTTTGCTGTTAACAACCAAATTATTCTTCTGTTGTACGAATAGTAAAGTTGTGCTGAATTAATTGAAAATCGCTTGACTATTTCAAAACTTGTAGGAAACTGTTAGCATTTCATCAACCTTCTTTGTTATAGGGTTACTGTCTTATAGGTACCAGCCTATTGTGAAATTGAAAGTAATGAGATCGCCGATTTCCTAACCAAGAATGGCTCGCGATTAACATTAAGACGCTATAAAAAACTTCGATTTTAAAGAGCTAAAGCTGAAGCGGCGTGCTACTTCTGGTTGCCGTAAGACGAAGCACTTTGGTAGTGAACCAGATCGGAGGTTTACTAAGTTTGTTTTATCTTTAAAAATAGATCAGCTCAAAATGCTGGTCGTAATCCTCACTGGCCATAACCGTTTTAAGGATCATCTGCATCGCTTGAGCTTGGTTTTCGATAGAATCCTAGGTTTACACTATGGGTCCTTGTGGAATTGAGTGCGGAATCTTTATGGGTTTCAACCAATGTCAATAATAATAATCTACATTTTTGATAGTTTAAAAAACCAGTAAAACGATTTTGGGAAATTTTGTAGATAGACGGTTATGCACTTTTGCCATCTGTATCTCATTTTATAGCTAGCATAAACCAATTATTTTATTTTTGAATTGCCACAAAATAAGAAATTCATTTTGTATCTAGGTTAAAAGTTTTAAATTAATTCTTAACTTACCAGCTCTCATTGGATGAACCTTTAGAAACTCTACAAATTTAAATCTTAAAAAATTCATTTCTGTTGCACGTAGTGGCCGTATGTTTTATGCTTTTCAATTAGGATTATTATTTATTGTACGGCTACAATAAGTGAATTAACATAATAACCGCCTATATCTAAATAGTACAAAAGCCTTAAATTTGAGATATTTATGTACATATGTATGTCCACGTCTGGTCATTTTACCCACTATATAGTTTCAAATTCATAGCCTATAATTTAACTTTACCAATATTATATTATGTATATGTAAAAGTAAGTTCCGTTTTTTGGTTTATTTAGCAAGTATATAAAAGTATGCTCCATAAGAAGCCACAACCTTCGCCCATCTTTTAGGCAATTCATGGATACCCTTTCTGAAAAAGGCGTCGTCTTTTGAAGCAATCCATTCGTCAAACCAATTTTTGATACTTTCATAAGATGTGAATCGTACCTCTTGAAGGGCTGACTGCATCGACTGGAATAAATAGTAATTCGAAGGAGTAATATCTGGCGAATAGGATGGGTGGGATAGACCTTCCCAATCATGCCCTTCTAGGTAGGTTTTAACATGCAATATGTGGTTTTGCGTTGTGATCCTGCAAAATTAGTTTTATTGCATCTATTCTCACATCTTGAACAGCTCGCCTCAAATGTATTAATTGCCATCGGTAGACTTCACCAGTAATAGTTTCCGAAAGTTTCAGTAGCTCGTAATATACAACGCCTTTCATATTCCACCAAACACAGAGCATAACCTTATCACAATGAACATCTCGCTTTGGCTGTGATGAGCCGGCTTCACTAGGCTTTACCCAAGCTTTTTTACCTTTAGTAAATCCATTTTCCATCTCCAGTCACAAGTCGATGCAGAAAACCCTTTCTTTGTTGTTTTTGAAGAAGCATTTCAGAAGTGATTTTTCTTCATTCCATTTTCCTTTCTGTTAATTCATGTGGTATCCAATTCCCAAATTCTTGAACCATTTCCGCTCCATGTAGACGTTTACTGACAACGGATTGATCAAAATTAAATGCTTCTGGCAATTCTTGTTGCGTATGTGTGTTGTCTTCATCCAACAATGCTTGCAATTTTTCATCTTTAAATTTTTACAGTATACTTGTACGTTGTGCGTCTTTAACATCGAATAAACCTTGTTCAAATTGTTCTTCTACACATACTATCAGCAAAAGCATTTCATCGTAAGCTGTTACAATTAAACGATGACTTTCAGCAGCACTTTCCTTTATAGTAAAAAACACAATAAAACTTTATTATGTCCTACAAGAATGTCCCGATAGCGGTCACTAATAACTGGTACATCATTAATGCTCTTATTTAAATAAAATATTTTAACAATTTCAACACGTTAGATGCTCGATAATAAATTGTTATCCACCACTCGCTATGACTGTCAAATGCCAACACAAAACAAAATTGACCTGGAACATAAAACATACCCGTGTTGTTGAAATAGCTTTGTATGCATAGGTATAACGTCCAACCAAACGCATACAAACCCTTATACAACGTACCAACTTCATTTATTATATTTTGTTTTTTCCCGTTTTTCATGCCACGACACTTTTATCGAGTTTCCCCACTACCTATATCTATATCTTTATGTTTAATACTAAAACAAACTCGATTTAAGTCCAGATAAACCATAAAAACTATTTTAATTGATTTTGAAAGTGACGGTCGAGAATCGACCAGAAAAACGTTAAATCGGAAGACGCAATAATTTTCGAGAATGTTAAATTGATAATGAATTCTTGATATAAATATTCTGTCTATGTAAATGATGGATCTGGATATGGTATATGTAAATGAGATTTAAAAGAGCCCCTTGAAGCAACAGCAGTTGTATCTAATAGCTAGAATGTTATTGTTGAATTCTTTAGCCGATGAATTGTTGGATGCAGGGCAATCGTTCAATGATTTTTGAATCATTTTTATTTTGAAATGGAATTGTCATGGATTTATCCTTCCAGTGTGACTTTTGTACCTTTGCCTTTATAATCAAAGCTGTTAAGTTATGATTGTACACGGTTTTTGTTTTAAATTCTTTAATAATCAGGATGTCAATATACAAAACGCACTACTGTATCTCTATTCGTATAATATGGTGTTAATTTTGTATAGACTCCTAACTATGTATGTCAATCAAAATTTGCAAGTATTGTAATTTTCTCAATAGGAGTTTTATATTTTTATATGCGAGTACTTATGTAACTATGACATAACGTATGTACATATGTATGTATATCTAAATCAATTTGCTTTATTATGATCAATTTAATCAAAACTAGTTTTCTTGTTCTCTAGTTTGTATCCTTTTGATAAAATATGTACTTCTTTATAATACGTGTAAGGACATTTAAAACATACTTAGCCATGTTAAAGAATTAAGGGTTTATGTACATATTAGTTTGAATTTAAGTATTACGGAATATTTTATGTTTTAAAGAAAAAATTAAATCATCTCATATATAAATAATACAAACCTGCCATCTTTGTACAAGTTTATAGTTTGTCGTACGCAACCAAACAATTGAAGTATGGTTAAATAGCAATTTTGATAGCTTTAATTAAATACCATATAATCATCGTAATCATGAAAACCATTAGCTTAATAGCATACATGAATTCGGATGGCACAACAATTATAGCAGTTAAATGGTATTAAGTACCAGGAGTTCAGTAAAATTTATAAAATTTTATTGCTGGTAATAAATCCTGAACATATGTTTAATGTAATAAAGGTTACTTAAAGCTGGAAATTGAGAGAGATGATAGTTTTCGTTAACAAATAATTTTTAGGTTTTCGATTATTAATTTTTACTTAAAATGTTTTTACGATTGAGTAACAACTATTTGAAAAATATTGTGTTCCAATATAAAACCATTTTACATATATTTTTGAAAACTTCTTTGGTAAAAAATTGGCGCCAATTAGGCAAGTTTGCAATTTGTAAATTGCAAATCCATAACTATGGCCAATTTGCTTATATCAGAATTGTTGCGTAAAACCCCATACTCGATCGTTTTAGCAATGCAAAATATTTTTTTTACTCGGCACCCAAATGCCATTGTGCTGAATAAAAAATATAACCTCAAAATGTAAATAATTGAAGGTTTTATACTTTATTTTAACCAATTATGGTACAAATAATGTCAATAAATTAAAATAGTTTAAACTATACTGAATATACTGAAAATAAGCTGAAATACAAAACGCTCAGAGTGAATTCATGAGGCCGGATAAAACAATCAGATCATATTTTTTTATGTTATTTTAGTAATTAATTGACACGGAAATAGATACCTAAAGTAAAAACCGACCTCATGAATCAACTATTAGTGAGCTGATTGGATCTGACGCTTGGAAAAAGGCCTACTATCCGTGATTTTTTTTTTCTTATTCACATTTACAAAAATATTAATTGAAAAATTACGATTATAAAATTATTATCCATTTTGTACATTACTAGTTTTATTCCAAATTAAATTAATTTTTTCCAATAATTAGACATTAAATAATAATTGCGGACACTTTAATCGTTCGCAAAATTTTGTCTGTTAGTCAAGACAAAAACTTCGAGTATAACATTTTTGCATATAAGCCTAAAATATTCTAACTTAAAATATCGAGAATATCATTTTTCGCAATTTTGGAAAAATATTATTCGATTGCTACAGCATCTAGTATGTGGCCCAATATTTTGTTAATTTTTATTTTTATTTACTTTTTTATTTGAAGTTTCTTCATTTTATGTTGCTTCTGTTAATTCTGCTGAGTAGAGGCTGTTATTTTCTACATTATATTTTAAGGGGGTTACACAGTCTTGGATAATGAGAATGAATGTATTTTTTCGGATATTTTTACAAGAAAATGGCTTGGATGATCAGAGTACAGAAATTTTCTTTTCTTTTTTTTTTATGGCTTTTTATGGACACTAGCGACCGGAAGATGGCATCCTCGAAAAAAGGTTATTAGGCGGTTGAAAGCACAACTCCAGTTCCGATTGTCTGAAATACAATTTTCAAAAATATTATTAAAATATATGTAGATGAATGGCTATGGCCGCATCGTACGGAATTCTAAAATTTCGATTAGAAAAAAATGGCGGCCATGTGGAAAAAAATGACTTTTTCAGTAATTGTTAAAAAAAGCAAAATTTACAATGAACAAAAACCGTGACATTCGGCAAGTTAGTAATTGGAAAAGGGCCTAAAAAAAATGTATAATCGCATAATTTATTAATTGTACCAAATTTAGTAAACGATGTTTTCTCAACCGAGGCTGATGATCGAATGAAAAATGTAGATACGCGGTTATGCACTTTTGCCATCGATACGGAAATTACACTCTGCAATAGTTCCAAATGACTTAAGAAAACTACATCTATAAATTAACCTCTAGTTGCATTACTATATGTAAATTATTTAGTGTTGTACTAAGCTAAATTCACTTTAAAATGTAAACCTATCAATTCACGATCATATATTCGTTTTCGTGCTCAAGCAGTGTTGATTTAATATTAATAATTTTAAATTAACTGCTTCTATCCCGTTTACTTTTCCACACTTTTTGCATTTCATCTTTATCATGTTTTTATATTTAGCTAAATTTTGTATCGAGTTGTGGCTTGTAACAGAATGTGCGACTGTCTAGTTCGTTTGTATCTTCTCTATTCTTATATGGTATAACACTAAACAAAGCAATACTCGTAAACCTTAATAAAGAGTTTGTCATTTAGTTGAGTTTGTTACAATAACGGCATAACTGGGATGAAATGGTGATGTCGGAGTTTAGTCGAAAATAATTTTAATTTAACAATTCCAGAATTAGGTCCAATTTAAAATATAGAGAACTGGTTGGTTAGCCATATCTATGAATTTTCAAATGTGTGCAACACCTTCCAATAAAAATTGAATTTTTCAAGTTTTGATTTATAAATTAAACAAATTTACAAATTAAATTTTTACTTCTACTTTATCAAAATTTGAAAACTTTTAAGAGATCTTGTTTGGGTTTGGTAATGGTATTCCGGAAAACTAATAATGAAATAATCCCGAGGGGGGAAATCTTAAAAGTAAAAAAGTATCAAACATAATATATTGAAAAACAAAATGAGGAAACCCGAAATTGGAAAATAAAGATTGTTTTACTTGCTTTAATATTTTATAAATATTATCAGGGCTTCCGGCCCTGAAACCCTGGCTTTGCAATAAAACCTGGGTAGATTCTGGTAGCGTGACGGTTTTTCGATATTTTTTATTAGTAAAAAGTATTTATAAATTTGCTATTCTTACGTTAAAAACTAAGACATTTACAGAAGTTTAAAGCAGTTAAGAATTGGTTAGATAGCACTTAGAACAAAATTCACCGAAATAAAAATCATTGGCAATTTTCTTCAATTGGTCATTTTATTAGTGTCATTTAATAATGTCATTTATCGTTTGTCACTTGGCAGAATCTACCACTGGCTTATAAGCATTATTATAATACTTTCATTTAGGAAAGCGGGATTCGGTTAAGTAATTTGTAGATGGAGGAGCATTGACTATGGTTTGATGAGTTTAGATGGGTAAGTGGTTGTAGGGGACGCCGTGGATTGCAATTTAAATGGTGGTACTATTGTTGCGTTGAACAGTTGAATGTGTGGTGAGGGGAGGGCCGGGAAAATGAGTGGGAGTTTGGAGGACGAGATAAATATGGGTGTGTGAGCTTGCCTATGCGATCGATGTGAATGTCTATGCGGTTGGCTTTATGCATGGATTGGCGTGCGCTTACGTGGAGGTGAATTTTCTGCGGATACTCGGGAAATCGAAGCAGCAGGTAAATTTGGAGGAGTGAACAATGGATTCATATATTAATACATCTCCTTTGTTTTACTGAGAACCCTATGGATATAGCACATGCATTTAGGTCATTGATTTTATAGCGTTCAATTTCGTTGAAGCCCAACATATGTTTGCCAAGCCACCCCTAAAATGTTTTAGAAATATTAAGATTATCTAGAATTGTTACGCTAAGATTGTAATACGCGTTAGAAGAACTTTAATCAATTAGAATGGTAGTATCTTAATTAATTCTTGTTGGTTTAATCACCAACATCTTCCTTTGGCATTTTTATCTAATTTTGAACTATAGGCGCGCCGTCGTTTAAAACGTCTATATTAAAATCGCCAACGATAATTTTTATCATTTCATTTTCATTATCACTTAACCAAACGATCAAAGAAGAGAAAAAAGAGCATGGATTTAAGCATATCACTAACTTTAACACCCATCCACCAGTTCCTGCCTCATTTAAGCATTTATTAAAAACTCCACAACACCATAAGTGTGTCCCGAATGTAAGTAACAAAAGCACAATTTATATCCAATAAATTACTATCAATATCTTTTGGAATTCTAGTTTCCGTCAGAAAAAGGTCTATGGTCTTTTATTTCATGGACCTTGGTTCTAGATTACCATAAGGACTTTGAAAATTTAGGAATAAAATATTATTGCTGAAGAAATTCAGGAATGAAGAAAACTTAATTTCAACCTAAAGTATTCTATATTTTATGATTCGATTCACTTAAATTATCAAATTATTAACAATTTTGTTTTGTCATTTATTATTCCATAAAACATGTAATTTAAAGTTTAAATAGATTTTCATTTTACTGTAATTTAAACAAAGTTTTTAATGCACAGATACCATTAGCCTTTGGAACATTCTCAACAATTTTGAATAGGTTCATTATTCATCAATAGAGAAAAACAACCTTACATTGTTCTACATTGTATGTTAAAAACTGTTAAGTCACAGTACTATTAGTGGAAAAACCAAATTGTATGAATTATGCAAATGAATAAAAATTGAATCGAATTGAAATAAATATTAAATAACATTTGTTAAACCCTGAATAGGGTATCAATATCAATTTAAATTTTTAGCAAACATTTTTATGTAAAATTTCACAAAATTTAATATCAATTCCAATTAATCAATCATCAATCATAAATTAATATAATTAAAGCTACACTTCAAAAACGAATAAAAATTCAAAAGCATGAATATAAAATAAATTAATAATAACAGTAATAATAATGGAGGAAAATATAATTTTTCATTTCATATTTGAATTAACTTCAAACCCAGTGAAATATTTTGTGTATAATTTCTAAAGAAGGAACAATGAAACATTAAAAATAAAAGATAAAATAATGATAAATAAATAAAAATACATGTATCAATTAATCATAAAATAAAACTTAACTTTCTTAATTGTATGCAAAAAATTGTATGGTTTAAATATTTTACGAAAATTATTTCATAACACTTTTTCGGTTTTATTGTTTTCCTTAATTAAAAGTTAAATAAAATTAATTAATTGGTATATTAAATTTTTAATAATTAAAACACCAAACTAATTTTTATGTGGACTTCAATTTTATTATTTAAGAACACAAGCTTGGGTTTTCTTGAAAAATCTCGTAAAGATTAATTGTTCGACAAAAATATTTAAATATACAATACACGAGTTCAAATTTAAAATTTGGTTAGTAGCCTTCTTAAATCGATTAAGATTTAAATCCACCTATATATTAAATAGGTGGACCACCCCAAAGTAATAATAAATTTAACTTTGGGGATTTTTATGGTTTTAGGGTGCTTGTAGCCCATGGACACGCTGTTGAAGCCAATGAACCCCGAGGATGACAAGGATTTTCCGGACCTGGTCGTCTTTGACTTGTGCTGGTTCAACATGTGGTTGTGTTGAAACTGAAAACAAAATATTAAACTTATTATCATTTATTGAAATACTCGTATATAAACAAATATTAAAATTATTATTATTTATTAATATAAATTTGTTAACATTTATAAATGAAATAAACTTACCATATTTTCATTTTATTGTAGTGATGACACCTTAGATTAGATGATTGACTTCTTCGACTTGTGCTGGTTCAACATGAATCCAATTAGTTGTGTTGATTTGGAAGAATTATATCAATCGTTGATTTCTATTGTACTACAATAATTGATGGTGTTGAGCTAGTATTTCTGTTGCCTTTTCTAAACATATAAATTTTTTGAATTTTAATCTTGCCACTTTTCGTTGGACACCTTCCTTTTGCCTAATCGTAAAATTTTGAAGTTGATAATATGTATATTTTAAATAATCCGCCTCCATTGGCGAAATTATTTCTGAAGGTGTCCACTTTTTTAATTTGTAATTTCGACTGTGAACCCCGGTCATGTTCCGAAAATAGGAATTTTTAAATTTAATCGGCTCCCCGTTACACACACCACCAACGATTAATTTGAGACCGGGGTCCAATCCAATTTTGACATCATAATTTTTAAAATTTTTCCGAATGTTTTCTAAATTTAAATCTTCACCACGTTCAATTTTTTTTTTTTTTTTTTTTTTTTTGATTTTTTAATTTTGATTTTCCTTGTTTATTCATTGCAAAACTTATCGAAACACCATCCGTCATCATCGAATAATTGAATTGTTTGGTTTTGGTTTTTGGAATTATGAAAAATTTCTTCCATTCTTCATCTCTATTAAATTTAGCCCACTTGCCTTTAAATAATTTTTGTGAACACAAGAGTTGCCAAAAGGCTTGTGAGTCGTACCTTACGTGATGTCTACCGAATTTTAATATGGGGATTAGCGAAAAGTTTTTTAATTTATTGATTTCATTATATCTCTGAAGGTTGTAAAAAAATAGTATAAATTTTGAATATTTTGCCCGGTTTTCTATGTCGAAAAATGGTTCCCCATCACAATTTAGGTCTAAACGCAATTTTTTAATGAATAAGTCTTGATTTGGTGTATGTTTTGAATTTTTATTGAATAAATGATCTAATGTTCCGAAAGTTTCCTTGTCTTTATCACGGCGCAGGTACCGTCTAATCCTCGAATACGCGTGCATCCAAATGTTGTTATGAAAAAGGACCGAATACTGTTGTGCAGCTCCAACGAATAAATTTGGTCTTAATATTTTTTCGTACAATTCTAAATGATATTTAATCCTTAATTTTTGATACTCCTCAACCAAAACATATTTTTTCATGTTCTTTAGCAAGGGGTAAAAATCGTGCAAAAAGTCCACCTTACTAAAGTCATTATTGGCCCATTTCTTCATTAAACAAAAATGAATGTATCGTGATGCTTCGACAAAAAATGAAAACATATCTTCAACATCTGACTGACATTTGTCGAAGACATCACGATTTTTACATTTTGTATTTAAACCACATTTTATGGTTACTAAATTTTCTTCAATAAAAGTATTTTCATCCGATTTTCTTTTTTTCGACATTATTTTTTCACCATAAATGCTTTGACTCTGAAAATAATACAAAAGAAATAAGAATGTAAATATGTTCGATATGCCGAATCTATTCTATCACAACAATTAAGGCAAGCTATGTACATATTAAATTCTATGACATATTAACAAATGTACCGACACATTGCATTTGTATAAAATAAACCATTTCTTATTTTCAACGAAATTGGAAAATCGCTAGAAAATATACTTTAAATACAAACACCGGCAAAATTAGGGGACATTAAATAAAACAACTATTTTTTTAATGTTTTATTTTAAATTTATTTTTACAATTATGCAAAGTATTATAATAAAAACAATATTCAACTTTTATGATAGTCTGGATGCGTGTGCTCATTCCTAGTTGGGCTGGATTCTTCTGATGTACCTTTCTTCCAAACTGGATTCCTAGTTGGGCTGTATTCTTCTGATGTACCTTTCTTCTAATAATGTCCCACTTGTATTCTATACTGGATTCATGTCCAATGAAAGTGTTGGCCAATCCATTTGGTTAATACCGACACTGTTTAGTTTTTCTTGCACACAAAAATTAATGGTGAATTTGTTTTAATTTTGTATATAATCAATTATATCCAAAACGTTCGAAATTTTCAATTACAATAGGTATAAAAAAAAACACAAACCCCACAAATTTGATTAAATATTTCATGTTTTAAGGACAAAGTGAAACTTTGTAAAAATATGAGAGCCACCGCTTGCATAAATAGCAACACCAGAAGCCAATAATACCATAATTTTAATTAATTTTAAAAATATGTAGACATTTTACCATATATTCAAAAAATAAATATAAATGTTATAATTTAAAAAAAAATATTATATTCAATTATGATCAATATATTTTATAATTTTTATTACCATAATGGGATCCTAGATTTAAATGTTAATTAGCACCACCATCACTATACCCCCCCATTTTCCCAATAATGAGATACCAGATAAATATAATGAAACAATGCGATAACCCATCAGTCGGCTCTATTTTTGTACCCACAATCATGCCCACCAGTGTATTTGGTCAGGAGTACCCCGCAACATAATTGTGTGTAAACAAAAACAATGCCATGTACCAATTTGCAATATAAAACTAAGAATAAATTCAAGATTGATTAATATATTTTTATTACCATAATGGGATCCTAGATTTAAACGTTAATTAGCACCGACTGCCGATACATTTAATGAAATTAACCGATTTTGCAATAAGCAAAATCATTGTTATTTCGTAATTCAATGATTTTAATATGATTTTGATTTTATTTTATGCACTTTTTTTTGATATATTTTAAGTGTATTTTAAATTCATCGGAATTTAAATCAATCAAACAAGCGTTAAAATTCCTAAAACTATATAAGAACGCAGCAAATGCAATTCTACCCCATTTATAGTTATTTATAGAATGCCCCATTTATATTTTATTCGTAACCAATTTTTAATTCGAATAGTTCGAAGTTATTTTATATTTGAGGGAAAATGTTGCAAGGTAAATTTGATTACAAATTAAATTAAATTAAAAATAAATTAAAATTTAATTTGGTAGATTACAAATCGACTTCGATTGAATTACAATTAAAAACACGATGGATTTGACCAAAATTAGAGGGAAATCGAAAGGTAACAAAATTAGTTTCCATATCATCCAGACTATGAAAAAAAAAAACCAGATACATAATAATATACATATAAATCCATATCTAAAATGCTAACAAATTATTAAAATGTGATTTACTTAAAAAACATGGATATAACATTTTTCTATCATTAGATTTCAACCATATTTTGCATTCCAATAGAAACTGACATGCACAAAATTATGAACAACTACAGTGGTGTTTTCCATGAGAACTGCACTAGAACTCGATAAATTTTAAATCCCTTTTATTCTATGTAAAGAGAAAAATTAATAAATTCATAAAGTGCTAATGTGTAGTGCATTTAACATGAATACACATTTTAAGTTGTTACAGCAATAAATAATTACAATTATAGCTTATTTTTTAGTTACACTTGATAAACCCATGAATTTATAGAGTGTAGTTGCGTGTAATGACGTCAGCAAGAAATAAGAAAATATTGATGAAATAACTGAAGGGGGAAGTTTTTAAACTTAAAATGTGTATTTCTGTCAAATTCACTACATATTCGCGCTTTATGAATTTATTTTTTTTCGGTTTACATTCTAGTGCAGTTCTCATGGAAAACACGGCTTACAACAGTGACGTTAAAATTACAAAGGCAGAAAGATTATTTCGATTTCATATTAAAAGCAAAGCACTACAGAAGACAGAAACAATGAAAATTAATTTTAGAGCTAATTCTAAGCTAAATTGTATTAAGTTATATGGAGTTAAAATTACAGATTTAGTTATTATATACCACAAACATTATTTTGTAAAAACTGTTTAAATTAAGGGCACCTCAAAAAATATTGCATAAGTAATGAAACAAGATGTGGTATATTGTGCGTTAAAATTTAATAAAACCATAGTTTAATATCTTAAGAGAAAAATTTCAAAATTTGCCCAGTAAAAATTTTAAATTACAAATTGATTTCTTTAAATGAAGGAAATAACAATTCTCAATTGAAAGTCGAAAACGTTAAAATATTATATACAGAGAATAAAGGTATAATATTGCGAATGCTGTTGCTATCTTTTTTTCGCAATTAGACGTCACGTGTAGACAAAAATGCTGATATTTATATGGAGTTTCGTGATATTTTTGATTAATTTTATAAATAAATGGAAAATAAATTTAATTTATATTTTCCATTAACTGGGCGTTGTGAACTGAATTTTAAAAAACATTTTACACCTAAAAAACAATTTTTTTATTTTCAAAATAACGTTAACAATAATAATTTGTAAACTGAATTTTTATTTAATATACATATTTTTACATTTATATCTGCTTTTTTGTCTACACGTGACGTGATGCGCAAAGAAAGATGAAAATGAGACACGGGAATATAATACCTCTATTTTCTGTATATCTTGATATCCATACATAAATAGAAATTGTAAAGGCTTTGCCAATTGCCACAGCTATTTCCGTGCGATGTGATGCCAAACTTAACAAACAGCGACGCGATTTTTTTCGTAAGAACTGTCATAGTCATTGGTTGAAATTATTTTCTACAATTTTTTCTCGAAATTTTAATTATTTTTATTTATTTTATGTGTAATTTTTTTTTTTTTTTTTAAATTTAAATTTAGTAATCTGAGGCCCAAAATATATCGGTCAATATTACGATATTGCTTATCAATAATTTGCGGCCAACAATAAACTAAAACGTATCATAATATCACCAGTAACTACATCACATTGTATGTTTATTTGTAAATAAAAGCTGAAGGCAAAAATAACTTATAAATCCTTATTAGAATTTTTTTGATGTTTCTAAAAGTAATCAGTTTATCGTCAAAAAGGATTTAATGTCGACTATACACTTTTAATACTGTAGGGATATAATTTCGATTAATCCTTCAATCAGAAACAAATTAAAAACCCTAGACAAATACATTGTACATATAATTGATATAAACTTTGATAAGGTTTTTGGGAAATAAATAATTAAAATGTGAAAAATTCAGAAAGTTTACATGTTGAGAAAATAAAGTAAAGCAGACAAATGATTTATATAACATTAAGAATTAATTTGTCCCTTATCATGTATTGTTTTTCCTTTTTCTTTTTTTTTTCAATAATAAAATACTTAATTAGTCTTAAAATAAAATATAATATTGTTTGCTTTGTAATCTGTAAGATTATATTCTTCCTTACTTTCATGCCAGATTAACTAAACGGATTTTTAATTTTATTCATTTTATTAAATAAATGTAATTTAAATTTATCTTTATATGTACATATGAAACTCAAAACTATGTTATCAGTTAGTTGTAAATATTGTTGTAAATATCCTGTAAATATTATCCTGTAATATCCAGTAACAATTTATTCTGATTTATGTTGAAAGAAAAACTGTATAACGCTCGGGTCATTTTAAATTTAAAAACGTGGAACAAATTGCGTTATTTTTTTTTTTTACAATCAATACACCATGCCTGAAATGTTTGTTTTAAAACACCTATCATTAAATTTGTTCGCTCCCTCTATTGCCTACACCACTGACTCATAGTTGTACCTTTGCAAATACCCCCTATAAAATACCTTTGCAAATACCCACTATAAAATATCTTCCGTTCCTTTTATCGATTTATTTTTGAATCTGGATTCTGGTACCATTAATTTTTTTATGTATTTTATTAGGTATATTAAGTGTTACATATGTACGTACATACATCTGAATAATATAATTTATATAAATGTATAAAAGTATTTATGCTGGCATTTTCGTATTTTGTACATTTAGATATAATATGATTCTTGCATAAACCCAATGGGGTATTTCCGTAGTATCCTAAAAATCTCTAAAATTAAAATATCCTTCCGCAATGCAACAAAAAAATGTGAACCTTTAATTTTTTAACATCAACAAACATTTTCGTTCTTACATCCAGAGGAAATTTCTTAGTACCTAAGACAAATTTATATTATTAGCAATATCCTTTCAAAACTAAAACTCTTTTGTATGCTCATTAGAACAATAAGAATGAAATTGATCTCATTTCCTACAAAAAAAAAAAAAAAAATCATGTAACACTGAAATAATATGTACACTAAAACATCCTTTCATTCGTAAAAATAAATGAGGATAATTGTTTTTGAAATGAGCAAAGATACTCCACTTTGCAATACAATGAAAAAATGCTTCAAGGGATTTTTTTTGTTTTTAGATTTGAAAGTGAATCGATTTTATATAATGTGTTTGGTCTATTTAGGCAAGAATTGAAACGAATGGAAAAGAATTATTGTACTTGGGAAATAACTTCATATGCCCAGCTGTCTTAAGAGCCCTCAATATGAATGTGTTAAGGCTATATTATTACTACACAGTATAATATTAATAGAATCGTAATGATACACAGATTGATATGGATAAACGATAAACAAAAGGCAGCAACAATAACAATAATCCGGTTAAATGGATTTTTTTTATATTATATGAACAAGAATATATAAAAGACCAGAGGTGGCTATTCGATGAAAGCAATGCATGCATTGCATGCGTTAAGAAATTCAGATTTTTCAAAACAAAACGTGCAATTTTCATCTTTTTCCTTACGTGTCTCTTTCTTTTCTCGTGTTTATTCTCTGTGGTAAAAGCTTAAATGCGCGGTACCTATATCATTTTATTCATGCCTAAAATAGACCTGTCTTATGTGTTTGTGTTGTTACTAAGTTTTTAAACCGTCAAAAGGTACTTCGTACATAATAACTATGCATCCCCGTTTATAGCCTGGATAAGACAAATGTATTTAATTGGAAAGGTCTTCACTCCAAATCGGACTCAAACAAACAAATTCAAGCTCCAACGGCGATGATATACATAGCTGATAAACTCAATAATCTTGGACCTTGCTCCAGAACGCTTATTGTGAAAACTTTGTTTCAACAAAAGATATGTGATTTGATCAGTTCTTCAAAAACGGAAAGAATAAACATATCGCTGGTGACGATGCAAAAATGTAGATCTACAAAACTCTTTAAAATCGTTTTATTGATTTATCGCTAAGAAAATTAGTGTTTGCTAGTCTTTTTAATTAAATTTGTGACAGCGTTAAATTTGTTTTTTTTTTTGTGGTCAAATTTTGATTCTTAATTTTTAATAAAAGATTATTAAAAAAAATCTTATTAAAGTGTTCAACCCTTGGTTCAACCCAATCAATATTATCATAATTTTCCTCATCTAAATCTTCAAAATCGTAAACTTAACTGTATTGAATTCTTCAGAATGTTTTAAATAAAAATAATTTACAAATTTTTTAATGTAATTATTACGTGTACCGAATGAAATTTGTGATTTGTAAATAAAGGATTAAAAATAAATGGCAATAGATAATCATTATTATTCTTTTAATGTTTTATTGTACATATTGTATACTTTTTAATTAAAAATAGCCATTCGGACTTTTTGTTCATTTTACGGCGAAAACTCACTTCTCCCGAATGAAAGCCGTTAGCTACTGTATGATATCTTCAGTGACTCCAGTTCTTCATCAGTCGTTCAGTTCTTCATCTTTCTTTCTGATGTGATATTGGTGACTTGGAAGTGTCGAGAAATGCATATTGACGTAGGTCTCGTCGTCCATTACGATACAAGAATATTTCCGTTCATTCAACCATTTGTTAAAATTCTTTGCTCGACCTATCTCTCTATTAAATTGTTCAACACTTTTTTTGGGGATTTTGACTTCTTATGTGTTCGTATAGATTATTTCTGGTTTTAGCTTGTTCCACCATCGATTTGATTGTTTTCATTTTTCTGGTCAAATCCCGCACAGATATCGAAGAATGTTTGGTAATGACGCTTACAATTTTCTAATCCAACATTTTATTTCGAGCATCTTTCTTTGCTCCGGATCCGGGCTTGGGTGATACAGAAAGATTGAAATGAAATTTATTTTTTACATTTGTTACCGTATTATTGGAAACACCGGCAAATTGAGCAATTTTTTTAATAGTATACTCCGGACGATCATTGCACAATCTAATTATTACTCGTAAGTCACGTTTTCTCCTTATGATTCGTCCATTTCGAAATAAATAAAAAAATTCACAATTTGACGTTTTTTGCACATATACTATATAGAATGGTTCATTGCAGCGATTCGATAACGAATTGGATAACTTTTTTATTTGATGTTTGATCGTGTCATGAAGAGAAGATAATTTATTTTAGTTTACTTCTCTGATTTTAAGTATGATTTTAAGATAAGAATTCCAAAAATGTATCATCATCATTATGAGTTTAAGGAAAATGGGAAGTACACGTAGCATTGTAAAATTAAATGTTACATTTTTAATTGCCACTTGAAGAAATTGACAGAGAGAATTTTATTTTTTATTTTAATCTTTATCCTCCATGTTCGGTCCGGTCCGCTAACGAATAATTGTTTGGAAATTAAGCAAATCCCGGCTATTGCATTCATTATCGATTTTCTAATACAATTTTAATTCGATTTACATTCCATTTAGAGCAAGGAAAATAAGGTGTTTTTCAATTCGCCTTATTTTACAACAAAATATAATATCCCTGTACGTATGTACACACATAATCAAGAAGAATTCGAGTTTTGATTCTATTCAATCTATTGTTATATGCCTGTTTATTGGGTGTGTTATATTTGGTTAAGAAGATAATATTTCCGTGCTTTGGATTATGTTTCGTTGACGTAACATCTCTCTATTCGTATAATATGATGACGATAATGTAGATGACGATGTTTTCATTTCAATAACATCGAAGTTTGTAATATTTTTTGTTGTTACTGTTATGCTTCGATAAATTCAATTTTTCCTTTTTTTCCATCATTTTTCGCTAGATCTTAACCATTTTCTTTGAAATACATTCTTGTTTCGCTTATTCGAATTTTGTTGTTATTGTGAGTTAGTTTATATTATATTTCGTTTCGAAACGAAACATGTTAAATTTATTTTTTCCATATTTTTGTAATATATTAAAAAAAATTAATGGATTGAAAATTATTACTTAGAGCAAAAAGGCTAAGAAATTATTTCAATGGTTTGAGAAAGGCTAGGAATTTTGTTTATTTAAATCATTATATTTTGTACATAATATATTTTATTATACATAGCTAATACTGTTGTACAATAAGTAATATGTCCAACGTATCGTTAGACATTTTACAAATTTAAATGTTTTTTTTTGTAAGCCAATTTAAAAAGTTAAGGTTAGTGAAAACGATAAAAGCGACAATAAACATATTGTCTTATATGAACATATTTGTAAACGTCTAATAAATTCCTATCTATAATACACACTATACAAACAGATAATAAATTGCTAAAATTTCTATGGTTGCAGTGCGTCCGCAAATCGAATATTATAAAAGAAGATGAAAATGAAGAAAATTATCATTCACCAAGATGTCAATATTAATATGCTAAGATATTTCTCGCAATATACCGCCCAAAAGTCGGGATTTTATAAATTAATAAAAATAGGTGAAATCTGGTGAATCTTATTTCATTTGTAAATTTGTACTGTTTTTTAAACTTATAAAGAAACGATAATCTTTTTGTTTTGAGTTTTCAGTTGCCATTACGTATTTTTTTGGTTTTAATAAATAAATAACTAAGCAAATAATTAACGTCCCAGTTTGATTTAGAAAAATATAATTTGATGCTTAATATTTTTTTTAGAACAATACTAACATACTTAAGAAATTATTAGTTTTTTAGAAAAGAAAAATTGCAAAATATGTTTCATTAAATCCATATCGCTAAAAATGTTACGATATTATTTCACTAATCACATAACGTAAATGCAACACTTTAAGTGAACTGTTTACGAACTACTACCACATTCATAACTCCTCGCAAAAAGTATAATTATCATAGGACGGGAAAGACGCAACTGCTACATTATTGCCACACCAAACTGTTACGTTTACGAAGAGTTGCATGAACCAAATTATTCACTAGTGTTACGTAAACGTAACAGCTTGTTCGATGGATATATACGGGCAAGACAATTGGAATTTGTGTATGTGAATGTAAATGTAAACTCCAATTGGTAATATGCTTATTTCCTAAAAAGGTTTTCAACTTTTATTTGGATTTTTTCTCCAAATTTTTGATAATAAAAAAAGTATCTATGGATTACCAAATGGTAGAAAGTGGTAACCAATCCTGACACAACTACTTCCTACTAAAATAAGGTAAAAATTATTCGAATTTTTTAAAAGGGGCGAAATGGACAAAATATTATTATAAATTTAGGATTTTTTAAAAAATACAAATGCCTAAACGACAAAAGCTAGTAACTAATCCTGACTTAATGACGAAGAAATAATTCATTATTTTTATCAAAATTCTTAGATGGGGTGCTAAAAAGTTGGAGCTGTCTATTAAGTTAGTCATATTTTTTGAAAAAATTGCAAAAGTAATTATAAACAAAAATCACCCAAAATAGTTGATAGAAATTGATAGCCATTAAAATATAAACAGCAAAAATGTATGCATGCCAATTATAAAAATGATAATCCTCCTATAATTGAAAAAATATAAAAATAAAAATTAACAAACTTTTAAAAATAGTTAATTAAAATAGTTTCTATTTTCCAAAAACGGATACCGAAAACCAAATTTAAAATTAATTTCATAAATGTTTCATTTAATTGTGTTTAATTTTTATTAATATTATTAATTTTGAAAATCAGTTTGGGTTTCATAATTCTTTTAATTTAATTTTTATTTTTTTATCTTTAATCAGATAAGCATTTCTTATTCAAAGAGTCATTTTTTAATGTTTACGCTTTAGGTTTGAAATAGTTTTATTATGTACCGTAATTTTAATTGTTGTGTCATTTTTCTTGAACAGAAAGAAACAAAAGAAACGGTGGGCTCCATGGAGCAGGGAATAAGTTTTGAGATTATTGCCGCTTTTATCCAAACCAAAATTATTATTTTGGATTGTTTACTTATTGGTGAAATTCTGACTAAACATATACGAGATTTATCTCGGTGATATACAAATCATCCCTTTGTTGTTATGTAACACTAAGCACATCTTCTACCCCAAATATTTCCTATACTTCCTGCATAATACTCCATTTTTATGATCATTTTTTTTTTTTTTTTTTTTTTTTCAAATCCTGGAAATAAAATATAAACATTTTGGTTGGTATGTACTCGTATGTTCATTAAAAGTTCATTACATACATATATACAAACATTACTTTTCCAAAAATAAGCGGCAAATATTATATTTTATGTTGGCTAAAAATTAGTTTTTTATGCAAAGCAGATTAACACACAATACAAAAGAAGATTAAAACTCAACAAACAGATAAAATAACTCATAAACCAAAAAAAAAAGGAGATTTGCATTTATAAATCCGTGAAAAAGTGAAAATTCAATAAAAATTTACGGTTATTATTATGGAGGTTTCACCTTCAGATGGATAATATCAATCAAAAGTGTTGAAAATCATGAGTTTATGTATTAAAATAAATTATAGGGTAAATATTTGATGCAAAACATAAAAATATAATTTACTTGTATGTATATCCAATGGAAAGCGGCTCCGTCCCTGGTCATGTTGCTACCCAACCACGCCCAAACAAGTTATTGTCAGAGATGAAACAAAATACTTAAATGCGAATTATTAGCAAGTTAACAGCTATTGTTAAATATATTTGTTATTCTTACATGGCGTACAAAAGCTTTTGTTTAAACATCATTAATAAAGATTATTATTATTATTAGATATTATTTTAAAAAAATATGTTCTAAGGCCGTTGAGACTTCTCGCAAGCCATTAGAATTTAAAAATAAATCAGATTTGCTTGTTCTGAATTTCTGATTGTGTTAATAATTGTACATGATTCTTTACTTTAAGATTAAAAACTCGTGGATAACAAGGGATTTTCATTTCGAGTTTATATAATATAGCATAATTAGTATAATTATAAATAAGTTATAGCATAATTAGTACAAACAAATTTTGTAAATTTTACGTATGTACTTATGTAGAAACGAGAAGCTTAATTATTTGTTGAACTGTTTGGCTAGTTTGCTCTTCATTTTCAGGATGTGCTTCAATAATTTCAAAGAGTTTCCCTTCCTTACCATAACAAAAGGTGGTTTGGCATCTATTGGAGGCGGAACATTGTAGGGGACAAGGGGGCGGGGGGCATGGGCGTCTATTGGTGATGGGTACAATTGTGTAAGGGATAACCTGGAGACAATTCGCAAGTGTACGTGCTGCCTCCCCGTGGCAACCACTTGTAACTGAGGCCATTTGGCACATTTTGCCCATTTGAAACCGGCTAAAGTACGGTGCTAAAAAGATCCAAGCTACCTTCTTTCTAGCAGATGGACATGCTATAGTAAACATCTAGTAGGGAGAGCAATCAGCCCAGATAATAGTCTGAATATTGACTTTATGGATAATTAAGCCGGGTCCAAGCAAAAAAAATTTTTTAAATATCAAAGGAAATTGGAATTTATAATTGTTTAAACTCTAATTTTTTATAATAATTATCGATACTAAGAAAAGGTAAAACATCACATCTTACCACACATATGTAGAATGGCTTACTCTTGCCCACATAAACATGCCAAAAAGATGTGTCAATATAAATCAGAATAAAATAGCATTACAATGAGGGTTTGTAACGTGCAAACTTTTAGCCGAAAACCGATATTCTGCAAACCAAGTAAGGATCCAAAACACAATAAAAAAATGTCACACTAGATTATATGCCTACAGCTGTGCACATATAAATTTATTTTAACGATAATTTATTTAATATGTACCGAGAATTGCTGCTCTCTGCCCAGATATTCACAAAATGTTTACAAAAATTCCGCACACACTAACAAATACGACCAACCTTCATAACTTATGGACGATCACCAAACACGAACGGTTATTGAATTCTAATCTAAGTTTTAATCTTACTTTAAAGTTACTCTATAAATCGATAAAGATTTAAATCCACCTATTAAATAGGTGGACCACCCCAAAGTATTAACTTTAACAATGGGGATTTTTACATATTTTTATATTAATGGTGTATAAACGGTGTGGTACAGCTGATGGCAAATTAAACTTAAATTTCAATGCATGATTCATATTTCATCATCCAGTGCGCCGTTGCTTGATTTGCATCTGGTCGAAGTAGATATCAGCGCATCTCTCTGGTTCTTGGGCATTCGTGTGGCACATGGATGGCTAAAATATACAAACAAAATTTTAAAATTATTATCATTTAATGAAATATATAAATTAATTATACTTACATAAGTGTATAGATATGATGATAATGATGTTTATGATGTTAATTTTGTTGTGTTGTTAATTTTAGTGATCGAGAAAAATTTGGATGAGGTTTTATTTTTTTTATTAAACAAAGTCCGAGATAAAGGATATTACTGCCGGCGTTGACATCTCGATGTTTCGTGTACTTCATGGCAAGCGGCACATAATTTTGTTGTCCTAAATTCGTCTACTCCCAGAACGTCTGCATATTTTTTAATTGATTTTATTAATTTAGAATTTGAATTTTGAACGTATCCTTTCATCGGAGAATTTGCTGCAATTTTAGAATTTCCAAAAATAACTAGAGCTTTGTTTTTAATTGGTCCTAAAATTTCTTTGGCTAATTTGTCGCAAGCATTTTCCAGACATATAAATTTTTTCAATTTGAGTCTTGCCACTTTTCTTTGGACACCTTCCTTTTGCCGAATCGTAAAATTTTTTAATTGATAATTTGTATATTTTAAATAATCCGCCTCCATTGGCGAAATTATATCAATTTTGGTGGAAGGTGTCCACTTTTTCAATTTATAATTTCGAGTGTTGACCCCGGTCATGTTCCGAAAATATGAATTTTTTATTTTTATTGGCGCCCCGTTGCACACACCACCAACGATTAATTTGAGACCGGGGTCAAGTCCAATTTTGACATCATAATTTTTTAAATTTTTCCGAATGTTTTCCAAATTATGATCTTCACCTTCAAAAATTTTTTGTTTTTTTTGTTTTTTTAATTTTGATTTTCCTAGTTTATTCATCGAAAAACTGATCGAAACACCATCTGTCATTATCGAAAAATTGAAATGTTTGGTTTTTGTTTTTGGAATTTGGAAAAATTTCACCCATTCATCTTCTCTATTGAATGTTGCCCAAGGCCCTTTAAATAATTTTTGTGAACACAAGAGTTGCCAAAATGCTTGCGAGTCGTACCTTACATGATGTCTACCGAAATTTAATATGGGGACAAGCGAAAAGTTTTTTAATTTATTAATTTCATTATATCTCTGAAGGTTGTAAAAAATGTTTATATATTTTGAATATTTTGCCCGGTTTTCTATGTCAAAAAATGGTTCCCCATCCCAATTTAGGTCTAAACGCATTTTTTGTAGTAGCTCTTGATTTGGTGTGTGAGTTGAATTTTTATTAAAAAGATAGTCCAATGTTCCGAATGTTTCTTTGTCTTTATCTCGGCGCAGGTACCGACTAATCCTCGAATACGCGTGCATCCAAATGTTGTTATGGAATAATACTGAATACTGTTGGGCAGCTCCAACAAATAAATTTGATTTTAATTTTTTATCATAAATTCTAAATCATATTTTTCCCTTAATTTTTGATATTCCCCGTCCAAAACATATTTTTTCACGCCCTTTAGCAAGGGGTAAAAATAGTGTAAAAAATCCACCTTACTAAAATCATTATTTGCCCATTTCTTCATTAAACAAAAATGAATGTATCGTGATGCTTCGACAAAAAGTGAAGACATTTCTTCCACATCCGACTGAATTTTGTCGAAGACATCACGATTTTTACATTTTGTTTGTAAACCACATTTTATTGTGACTAAATTTTCTTCTATAAATGGTTTTTCTTCGTGTTTTCGTTTTTTCGACATAATTTTTTCACCATAAAGGCTTTGAATCTGAAAATAATAATGGAAAAATAAGAATGTAAATATGCCCGATATGCAGACTCTATTCTATCACAACAATTAAGGTAAGCTATGTACATATTAAATTCTATGACATATTAACAAATGTACCGACACATTGCATTTATATATAATAAACCATTTCTGATTTTCAACGAAATTGGAAAATCGCTAGAAAATATACTTTAAATACAAACACCGGCAAAATTAGGGGAACATAAAATAAAACCACTATTTTTTTAATGTTTTTTTTTAAATTTATTTTTACAATTATGCAAAGTATTGAACATTTATGAAAACAATATTTTTCATTTATGATAGTCTGGATGCGTGTGCTCATGCCTAAGTTGGGCTGGATTCTTCTGATGTACCTTTCTTCTAATAATGTCTCACTTGTGTTCTATACTGGATTCATGTCCGGTGAAAGTGTTGGCCAATCCATTTGGTTAATACAGACACTGTTTAGTTTTTCTTGCACAAAAAAATTAATGGTGAATTTGTTATAATTTTGTATATAATCAATTATATCCAAATCGTTCGAAATTTTCAATTACACTAGATATAAAAAAAAACACACACCCCACAAATTTGATTAAATATTTCATGTTTTAAAGACAAAGTGAAATTTTGTAAAAATATGAAAGCCACCGCTTGCATAAATAGCAACACCAGAAGCCAATAATATCATAATTTTAATTAATTTTAAAAATATGTATAAATTTTACCATATATTCAAAAAATAAATATAAATGTTATAATTAAAAAAAAAATATTATATTCAATTATGATCAATATATTTTATAATTTTTATTACCATAATGGGATCCTAGATTTAAATGTTAATTAGCACCGACTGCCGACTCCGTTTTATCACCATCACTATACCCCCCCGATTGTCTCAATAATGAGATACCAGATAAATATAATGAAACACGGCGATAACCCATCAGTCGGCTCTATTTTTGTACCCACAATCATGCCCACCAGTGTATTTGGTCAGGAGTACCCCACAGCATGATTGTGTGTAACCAAAAATAATGCCATGTACCAATTTGCAATATAAAAATCGGAATAAATTCAAGATTGTTAATATATTTTTATTACCTATGGGATCCTAGTTTTAAATGTAAATGAGCACCGACTGCCGACTCCGTTTTATCACCATCACTATACCCCCCCCCCCCCGATTGTCCCAATAATGAGATACCAGATAAATATAATGAAACATGGCGATAACCCATCAGTCGGCTCTATTTTCGTACCCACAATCATGCCCACCAGTGTATTTGGTCAGGAGTACCCCACAGCATGATTGTGTGTAACCAAAAATAATGCCATGTACCAATTTGCAATATAAAAATCGGAATAAATTCAAGATTGTTAATATATTTTTATTACCTATGGGATCCTAGTTTTAAATGTAAATGAGCACCGACTGCCGACTCCGTTTTATCACCATCACTATACCCCCCCCCCCCCCCCGATTGTCCCAATAATGAGATACCAGATAAATATAATGAAACATGGCGATAACCCATCAGTCGGCTCTATTTTCGTACCCACAATCATGCCCACCAGTGTATTTGGTCAGGAGTACCCCACAGCATGATTGTGTGTAACCAAAAATAATGCCATGTACCAATTTGCAATATAAAAATCGGAATAAATTCAAGATTGTTAATATATTTTTATTACCTATGGGATCCTAGTTTTAAATGTAAATGAGCACCGACTGCCGACTCCGTTTTATCACCATCACTATACCCCCTTGATTGTCCCAATAATGAGATACCAGATAAATATAATGAAACACGGCGATAACCCATCAGTCGGCTCTATTTTCGTACCCACAATCATGCCCACCATTGTATTTGGTCAGGAGTACCCCGCAGCATGATTGTGTGTAACCAAAAATAATGCCATGTACCAATTTGCAATATAAAAATAAGAATAAATTATTTAATATTAAAACGAAAACAAATTTTTTATTTAATTTGTTTTATTATCTAATAAATTTTATTATTTATATTATTTTAATATACATATATATTTGTCTGCAATTAAATTGTGGTCAAAATTTCAAACAATATTGTTATGGACGGATGATTCCCATAACATCCTTGAATTCATTATCTTCGTCCCAATAACCAAGCAGGATACATTTAATGAAATTAACCAATTTTGCAAAAAGCAAAATCATTGATATTTCGTAATTCAATGATTTTAATATGATTTTGATTTTATTTTATGCACTTTTTTTTGATATATTTTAAGTGTATTTTAAATTCATCGGAATTTAAATCAATCAAACAAGCGTTAAAATTCCTTAAACTATATAAGAACGCAGCAAATGCAATTCTACCCCATTTATAATTATTTATAGAATGCAATCTTACCCCATTTATATTTTATTCATAACCAATTTTTAATTAGAAAAGTTCCAAGTTAATATATATTTGAGGGAAAATGTTGCAAGGTAAATTTGATTAAATTAAAAATAAATTAAAATTTGATTTGGTATATTACAAATCGACTTCGATTGAATTACAATTAAAAATACGATGGATTTGACAAATTTGAACAAAATTTGAAAATACGATGGATTGAATTTATAATAAATAAATAAATAATAATTTATTTATTTTTGTCTTTGCACACACGCACAATCATATAAAATAAAAATTAACCAATTAATATACACATACCTTATTTTCGTATCATAAAATTCTATCTATTTGAGTAATCTGGAAAATAAACGAGACAAAATATTAATGATTTAATAATTTATAGGTAATAAATAAATAAATAATAACTTATGCACACACACAAACATATAAAATAAAAATTAAATAATTAATGCCCCAATTCCACTGTGAAAAATTGACTGAGCTGACTTGAAGTTAGAAGAAGACAAAAAAAAATAATCCATCAGAGAGACAAAGACAAAGTATTTTGTTATTGTTTTTTTATAGCAAATTTTATGGATACATCTTGACAGCACACAAAAACATAACCAAGAATTATTAAAAAAAATTATGAATTAGTGTTAATTCGAATATTTTTACGATTCAAAATAATCTAAAAAATTAATTATTATTAATGCTCACATCAGAATTATTTTTTCGAATATTTTCGATCACACATTAGACTTTACCATAAAAATTGCAAACTTTAAAAATTCCTTAGTGTTTTGACAGCAAACAAGCACATAACCTAGAATAACCAAAAATTATTAGAAAAATGAAGTATTAGTGTTAATTCGATTATTTTCACGTTTCAAAATAATCTAAAAATTTAATTATTATTAATACTCATATCAGAATTATTTTATTCAAATTATTTCCGTCATACAATACAAAATTAAAAAAAACTCTCCCATAAAAATACCAAACAATTAAAATTATCAGCGGGTGCGAGAAATATTTTTCATCGGTACACAATATTTATGTACATGTATTAGTTGGACTGCCATAAAATGTTCTCGATTTGATACTTTTTTTTTATTTCGACCTCAGTGCACTAACACAGATACACATTTTTTGTAAGTAAAAACTTGACTGACTCCGTTGTGTGTCTCGTTCACACAACCACCGATTTTATATTTTTATCTCAAGTTATTTTTACTGACAAACTTTGATTCACAGTGGAATTGAGGCATAACACGTACCTTTTTTTCGTATCATAAATTTTTCAATTATAAAAATTTTCTTTTTTCAAGCATTTTTTTCAATGGCGGGTAAACAAATTCACTTTCACAAACACTTCACAAAATTTATTTGAATATTTTTTTTCTCAATAATATAGGTATCTCAAGCTCAACACGATTATTGTTTTTGTATTATTTTTCGTTTTAATTTCCCGTCCGATCCAAGACTACACATGATTTTATAGTAAGAACTAAGAAGCTTTAGTAGAATATTCTACTATACGTGTTACATTGCAATTGGTATATGCATTTTTCGGTTAAACAATAAACCAATATTTATTGCAGTTTTATATTGATGATAGGGCTTGTACAATTTTGTTTGTTGGTACATTGGTACACACCAGAATTTAGATTTTATTTCCGTTAGTGTACACTTACTTTTATTTTGGTACATACAAAAACAATATATACATACATATACCAAAATAAACCGTATCATAACCAAACAAATACAAATAAAACATACCACCTCTAGTGCAATCTTTATACATATATAATATTCTCATGTTATGTACATTAATATAAACAAGGAAAGAAAAGGAAATAAAATATTTGATTTTATATACATGGACGGAAAACAAAATCTATACATAAAAATTCGAGTAAAAGTAAGAAGAAAAGAAAAAGATGTCCATATACAGAAAATAAAGATATAATATTGCGCATGCTGTTGCTATCTTTTTTTCGCAATTAGACGTCACGTGTAGACAAAAATGCTGATATTTTTATATGGAGTTTCGTGATATTTTTGATTAATTTTATAAATAAATGGAAAATAAATTTAATTTATAGTTTTATTTAATTTTCTTTTTTTAGTTTAATTTATATTTTCTATTAACTGGGCGTTTAATAACTGAATTATAAAAAACATTTTACACATAAAACACAATTTTTTTATTTTCAAAATAACGTTAACGTGATGCGCTGATAATAAAAAACAACAATAAAATCCACGTGGTGGTTTCAGAACCAGTATTTCTTATTTCTTCTGTGTCTTGTCTTATATATGGTATTGTCACAGAAGAAAGATTAACCAGAATAGACATTGCGTGGATCAAATTTTTTTTTTTCATCTTACCTTCTTTTTTGGACATTGAAGTATAATTATTTTCGAATATTATGAATTTTTTAAATATTTAATACAAATTATGCTGTCAAAACAAAACTTGTCATATAATTTCACTAACTAGACTGTTAAGGATTCTCAATTTTTATTATTTCAAATAAAAACCAGTAAACCAAAGAATCCTTAAAGGAATTTTATTTCGCTTAATATAATTTTCCTTCACTTAATGAAATTAAATTTATTCTCCCAACGGAAATAAAAATATTGGTAATGAAAATATAATCGGAAAGTGCTTAGTATCTATAATTTTTAATTTTTATTTAAATCTAATATTAGGTTTATTTTTATTCATTGAAATTATTTTTAAAGAAGGAACCAATTTTGTACAAACATCGAAACTTAGCAACTAAGCTATTCGCATATTTATTCAAGGATTTTATTTATTATACATAAGTTTTTAAAAGATATTACGGTGATTACGGTGGAATTCAACATATTCGATGAAAATAGGGCTCTAAAATGGTTTTAAGATAAAATTCCAGAATATGATCAATTAGGATGGAACTTGGCAGTTTCTTAACCGATTATTATGGAATTCGACAAGTGCGAGTGCGATGGAAATGGAATCTTTAAATGATTTGTAGATGAAGTTAATCTGGAACTTGGCTATTTCTGAAACAATTATGCCGAAATCCATTCTCTTAATCGAATTTTCCTTTAATTAACGGATTTTCCTTTAAACCGTTACCTTACAGAATTTTTCTTCAATTATTAGTATCCTTTATTTACTTAAATTTTCATTCACCTATTGGAATTTTTCTTCAGTCATCAGAATTTTCTTTCGCTTAATAGAATTTTCCTTTACTTAATCAAATTAAATTTATTCGTCCGATTTGTACGTAAATCTAATTTTAAAATGAAAAATACGTGAATTAACCCTTTAGCATTTTCATTCTGCCATAACGTTTATGGTAGACGTTATTTTTATTAAATATATTATTTGCAAATAGATGGAACAAATTGTCTACGAACATCAATAATTAGCAAGCTAATTAGCTAATTAGCTTATTAATTCGACGATTTTTTATTTTTGTAATGATTGTTTTTATGGCCTTCTTTAAGGGTTATTATTTTTTACGAAGATTTTTGGGGAAATCCAGATTTTAATTTTAATTTTTGTTGTTTTTTTGCAGATGTTTTATTGAACTTATATTTTCAGTTAGTAACCGCTTTCCAGTTTTGTGGTTATTTAAAAAAACAAACTGTCGAAGTACAACAGAAACGATGAGATCAAATGTTGGGCTTTTCCAACTTCGTTGTAATGAATTAATTAGGCAAATATAAACGATAATTGTCGGAAATCTTATAAATGTATAAACAAGAATGAGTTTGATTTTGAACTTTATCATCAAATTTTGAATGACGGGTGTAAAATTTCACGACCTTTTGAAATATGGCATAGTGTACCTTATACTGTACAGATGTCGTTCTGAAATATGCCGTTTTGAAATATGGTGTTTGGAAATATACTGTTTTGAAATATTCCGTGTTGTACCTTATGCCGTAGTGTACCATATGCCGTTTTAAAATATACCGTTTTGAAATAAGCCGTTTTGTCATATTTCGTAATGAAATGTGCCATATCGAGCGGGGTTTTTTCTAACACTGTTAATTTTGGTATAATTTTTAACAAAACTCTCTGATGGGATTATTTTATTGAATCTGTTAACAAAGAATTACTGCAGGTTGCATACATACAAATTTTCTGCGCGTTTCTGTACACTTTCACCCGTTTCTAATGGGACAGCTGGCAGACCCGTCTCACTAATTGCTTGATAAAATGATAATATGTTGGTTTATTTTCCTCCTTTATACTTACCACTGTTTTTGGATTTGTTTCCTTTGTTAACATAAAAGTAATAATTTTATGTAATTCGACTCTGTATTTCTGTAAATTTAGAAGGCTAGATCACTTTATAAACCTTTATTATCATACTTTAATGGAGTTGACAAGAAAAAATTCAATTCACACAAAATGAAAATAAAATAGAGTGTTTCGTTTATATTAGCCGTCTTACAATGTTTTACTTGGAATTACTTGTGAGTAGATGATACCCAATGGAACGAGAAATTTTTGAGTGACACAAGTAAAACATAAGCCATCTGTTTAGTTGTTTTTTTTTTTTGTCATTTGTAGTTGTATATTATGGTAAAGGCGCCAAATAAAATTAAATTGAAAATATGACAAAAATTGGACATATAATGAAGGTAAAGCATTGATATTTACCGCATTGGCATTTAAATCCATTTTTCTTAGAAATGTAGCATCAACAACAAAATAATTTTGTATTCAATTTGACATTTAACATTAAAGAAAAAATCTCGAACATAATAAAAAACTCTTGAAAATTATCGAAAAAACTGTAAAAGCCATCTATTGAAATTTTTGCAACTAAAATCCACCTAGCGCAAATTTTATGCGTAACTACTTCTGTTTTCTACATTATCGTATGGGAATGAGTAATTGTGAGTAGATACAAGTACTCGCGAGTACTTTAGTACCGTTAATGGAAGACAGCTATATTGAGATAATTTTCCGTTAAAACTGAATAACCGATTAGCTAAAAGACTTTAGGGAACTTTACACAATCATTTTAATGTCACTTAAAATTAAAGTGTATGTTTGAAAAAAAAATGAAGGAGTACAGGCACACGAGTTTTGAGGTAATGAATGTTGTTATCGGTAATGACATTAATATTGATCGTGGAAAGTTTTCTTTTCAATGGTTTTCAATGTTGTTAGATTTAGATATACTGACAAATGCTGACAAATAAAAAAATAGATTTATTTTAAGAGATGTGTGTAGTTATATATATTTCAGTTAAACGTCAATTTACTTTTTTTATCTTGAAAATAATTACTTCTTATAAAATATACTAACTATTCAAACTATTGTTACATACCTTGCTGAAAAAAAGCATTAAGCCTGGAAAAATATAAAATCTTTTTCACTTTATTCTATTCAAGCGCTCTTCTGCAACGTATTTGAGTACAACTATTTACCGTTTTTGGTACATACATATAAGCAAAACAAACCTATAAACATCAAAGAAAATGTGTTGCCACTACAAAAGCTTTATGTAAAATAGCTAAGTATAAAATTTTATCGTTTTTTAACTTTCTTTAGCAAGGTATATTTAGGGCAAAAAATATAATAACTTATCAAGGTCGGCACAGTAAAAATTCAATAATTATAAAGCATAAGCCCTGTGATATTTTATTGGTACGACATTGCGTAATTGTCACCTTTTAATTTGGAATCGGTACGCGCCATTTCGAATGTAACACTTCGTCCAAAACTTATTTAACAAAATAAAACTAGGGTGATATTTTTTTTTGTAATTTTTAATTAAAATTTTCAAGTTTTTGTAATAATTTTGATTTTTTTACATTTTTTTTTTTTTAATTCAAGAATGTGGAAAAAATGTAATTCGTTTTATTTATTTATAATATAATTAATAAAATTTCTTCAATAATAATGAAAATAATCATAATAATAATCGTAATTTCAAGTTTATTTACCTCGTCCGCAAGTTTTTATTGTTTATCTTCTTATCGGCTTTTCGGACACAAATATATTATATTGGTATATATTGGCATTCACAAAATTTTGATTAGTTAATCATAATCAAAAATTAAGAGGCCACCTATTTAATATATCTACACAAAAAAGCAGAAATATCAGATTTCCCATACCCTAACCCCAAGAGTTATACAAAGTGTACCAACTCTGAACAAAATAAGAACTTTCCTTGAGCTCATTGTATTGGTAGTTTGGTTTCGTACTGAAAAGTTTGGACTACTCATCAGGTAGCTACGACCAAACTACAAAAATAAAATTCATACTTAACACCAAGAGTATCAAGTATGAACGTATAGATTTAGCGAATTAAGTTCACTAAATCCAAAAAACAAACTCAAGGAAAACTCCCATCTGTATGTGTATGATGCCTTACACAATTAAATTTCTGCTTTTTTGTGTAGATATATTAAATAGGTGGCCTCTTAATTTTTGATTATGATTAACTAATCAAAATTTTGTGAATGCCAATATATACCAATATAATATATTTGTGTCCGAAAAGCCGATAAGAAGATAAACAATAAAAACTTGCGGACGAGGTAAATAAACTTGAAATTTAATTGTGTAAGGCATCATACACATACAGATGGGGGTTTTCCTTGAGTTTGTTTTTTGGATTTAGTGAACTTAATTCGCTAAATCTATACGTTCATACTTGATACTCTTGGTGTTAAGTATGAATTTTATTTTTGTAGTTTGGTCGTAGCTACCTGATGAGTAGTCCAAACTTTTCAGTACGAAACCAAACTACCAATACAATGAGCTCAAGGAAAGTTCTTATTTTGTTCAGAGTTGGTACACTTTGTATAACTCTTGGGGTTAGGGTATGGGAAATCTGATATTTCTGCTTTTTTGTGTAGATATATTAAATAGGTGGCCTCTTAATTTTTGATTATGATTAACTAATCAAAATTTTGTGAATGCCAATATATACCAATATAATATATTTGTGTCCAAAAAGCCGATAAGAAGATAAACAATAATCGTAATATTTAATACAATTTTAAACTTTAAAAGAACAATTTCTATTTATATAATTTTTTTTTATTTATTAGATGAAATAAAATATTATTTAAAAATAAATAACTTAATTTTTAATAATTTGTTTTTGTATATTTTTGTTTTTGTCGATTTTAACAAGAACTCAGTATTAATGTAAGTGGAAAATATTTTTTAAGTTATGTTTTATAAAGTTTCGTTTTTAAGTAAAGTGATTAAACAAGAATTGTTTTTTTTTTTTTATATATATATTAATTAGATTTTTGGTGTTATTTTAATTTTTAAAATATTATGTATCAACTAAATAACATAAAAAAAAATAAACTTGATGGAAACGCTCGTAACGGCCTTAATAAACTGAGCTGAATCGGAAGGTAGCGATATTATGAAACCATATAAGTTTAGGACATACATAATTTCGGAAAAGGTCCGATAAAATTCACTATTATTATTCACTATTTACAATTTTCAAAAATCGTATCAATCTATATAATTATCTACCGAATTCTTGAAATTCGGAGAATTTCATGATCTCCACCAAAATCATTTTTTCTAATGTTTTTTAATTATAGATATAAATTGCCTTAATTGTAAATTTTTTAAAAAATTATTATTTTTTAATTAACGCAGAATTCAGGCGAAATTTTTATATTGGATATATAATTAAATTTAAGTTTTAGGTACTTTTTGTATATAAGTTCTAACTAATTCACTTTATGTAATTAAGCAAATGATTTCATTTTAAACTTGTCAATATTTCATTATTATTTTGTAATTTTTATTTATATGTTTTTTATTTGAATTAAATAAAAAAATTCAAACAAAACCTTCCATGTATATATACATACATACTCGCTCACTTGTATAAAGGGGTTCGCGTTATGATTGCAAATATTTTAGTGGATTGTTGTAATGGCAAAATCAAGTCAAAACCTCGTTCAAATATACTTCGCTTTCTTTTCAAAATTTCAACTGTCACTACCAATATAGCTATACCAATTTGTACCATTTTGAGTTTGAGAAATAAGTAAGTGTAGATCGTTTAGCTGTTAGAACATAAAGTCGAAACTACAGAATTTGAGTAGAGGAATTTTTGGTTTGCTTCTATAATAAAATAATATTTGATTATTGACGCTTCCTCATCGGTTTCGACCTTGAGCCAGCCCTCGGCTTGCATTGTTACAAATTCCTCATCTCATAATTGTTCAGAACTCGGTAAAAGCCATTATCGTCCCCACCAATAATATTATCAGACATCAGCTTTTTTTATTTTGAACTCGTTGATTTTGACAATTCTACTTGTGGATTAATTAACTCCTTTGTCATTCAGTTCAATCTGAATAGTGTCACCTGCATAAGCGAGAACCCGGTTGAACTGCAGATGTAAGAAGTGGCCCTGAGTTAACAAAATATAACTAACAAGCATTTCTCATAGATAGAAGATAACGCGACCTATTATTATTAACATTAAATTGATCAGAAATATGTAAAGCATATTTTGTTGAAAAAAAATTAATTCGAATTATTTTTTTGATTTAATTTGTATCTTCTATGTTGTTACTGCTCCTGTTTTTCTGTCAAATATTTACGTATTTTATTTGTTTGAGCTTGAATTAAATAATTCGAATTATTTTTTGAATTACTTAATTCTTCTGCACAGAAATTTCTTAACCAAATACGCGTATACCTACCATGATCTTTGCAAAAAAGTATGGTGCAATCCGATATTTACTTTAGAAAAAATTAATTCATTGCTGTTCAATTCATTAAAATATTTGCAGCCATAATTCTAGCACATACAAACTGTATTTATGTTTGTATATCAGAATGGTTGAAAATGCAGCGTTTATGAATTTGTTCTCACTTCGCAGGCTACAGAAATGCGCTTAAATTTCGTTATCTGAGTAAACGCAGTTTCGACAACACCAATTAAATGAATTTCGGGGTCTACTCTATCAAAACGAATCGGTTTTTCACGGTTTAGATTATTCGGCAACAAGTTCCCATTTCATGAAATATTTCAAAAATTTTAGGCTTTCCAGCCTTTAAGCTCCTAAAACACCTCAAAATTAAGTAAATTAACGAGTTACATAGCAAGTTATTGTGTAAATGTGATGAAGAAATTTATAAGGGAATTTGAGATGTACATTTTAGCATAATTTGCTAGTTCGACATATACATAATTGATACATATTTTAACAATATAAAATTGTGAACTTGTTTATAGTCGCCATGGCATTGGTGACCATAAAATTCATAAAATCATAAAATTAATTCAAATTTGAATGTTTATCACAGAGAAAGTAAATACGCTCATACAAATTGGAAATGCGCCAATCACTTAGGTGTTTTCTTCAAAATTGCTTTCGTATTTGTATGTTTAGTCTCATAATAGTTGCGGTTTTTTTCGATAGCGCAAAAATTCCAAATTAAAATATTTCATAAATTTTTAATACAAACATAATTCTAATCCTAAATAGCTATGCTGTAAAATATTTGAATGAAAATCAAAAATATCAGACAGGCTACATTTAATCAAAATCTAGGTAATAAATTTCTTACCATGTAGCCTATTAGTTTTACGAAACAAAACTTTTTCAAAAAACAAGAAAAAATATTTCTGTAGTTCTTGGAACATTACGCACTATAGTATGTGTATGCATTTATAGATTTTAACAGATTAACTCACTTTTAATGATTCCTGGATATTGTGAAATCGGTAAATATTTGCAGCGAATAAGTCGTTAATACTAATGACGGAACTCCAGAATTATTCAACAAATATAGAGTAAGTTGAATAACTTGAAATTTCAATTATTTCAACTCAGAAGTTAAAGGTTTATACGTTTTAATAATTGTGGAAAAAAGCAAATATGTACAATTTTGTAATTTCGCTGCGGTATCAAATTTGGGTCGAAATAATTAATTTGAAGTTTCGTTTAAAAAAATATGAGATTATAAAAATAGAAAATTTGAATATAATATTCATTTAACAGAAATTATAATGTGTATCGTGAATGTGACACATAATTTGCCTAGATTTTAGAAAAAGCACCACTACCAATACCAGTTGATCTAGCCGAAACCAAATACCGTTGTTTTTAACTTTTTGTTCAGATATCATAATTTAAGCACATTCCCAATCGCCTGTTAAATTAGAAACTGAGAATTCTACAACTTAGTTTTTTTAACTAATTGATGCATCACCACTCTCATATTTAAATTTATATTTTAAAGTAATAAATATTTATTACTTAAAAAATAACTGTGAATGTTAAATGGAAAGCTTACTGTGCAGTCTAATAATTATACAGTTAAGCAGTCCTCCTCGAGAAGTTTAAAATATCATTGTAAAATAGCTCGTGTGATGCATCTGACTTAAAAAAAAATATTATCACAAAAACTTTGACCCCTTGTATTTACTAACTCTGACATTAAAAGCGTCTTACTTTAGGAATTTTACAACAACAATGACGTGTATGTTCATTCCATTTTGAAATAGTTTTAAACCAAAAGTAAGGTGCTTTAAGTTTGCCGATATGTTTTATAATTCACATCTTGGCACGGCATAGAATACAATCCCTACTTTTCTCATTAATACAAAACAATCAAAGAAGAGAAAGAAAACTGTGCTCCATTCAATGTGAATAGAAAAACATATTCAGTTTATTAATCCATTGTCAATGCTTAAGAAAATTACAGACATTTTCCGGTTGCTCAGCACCTTTACATCACAAAAGTAAGGAAATTTTTAAAATGTATCTACAATAATTGTAGAGATAATTAATTACCTATTATCTTTTTGAATTAAAAGTTTGCAATAATTTATTTCCCCATAAATCTAAATTATTTTATTAATAATTTGTAATTATTATATTTTAAATTTATTATATACATATTTTATAATACATATACTCGTACATATATCGGTCAGTTAAATTTAAATTTACAACAGCTGTGATTGAGACGCCAACACCATTGATCAAATTTCAAAATTCCCTTCACTATTTTATACACTTTTATTTTAATTTCGTCTCTTTTATTAAAATAGGATGCGTTTGAAAGATAACAAATTAATATTAATTTATAACCTATGATTACCATATTTTTCTCAAATTTAATAAAAATCAAAGAAAATCTATATAGACACAAAAATTGTCCTCTACCCATTTTTGGCATTAAAAATTAAAATTTGGAATCTTTTAAGCTCTAACATCAGCTCTAGTTTCATTTTCCTTGATGAATTTTTTAAAGAAATGTCAAGCCATACCAAAATTAACCAACATTAGAAATTTGATTGGGAGGGTAAACGTTTTTTAGTTTAAACTTTAAAATTCGATTCATATAAAATTTTGAAAATGGCGTATAGTGCAAGATAGAACTCACCTAACGAAAATTAATAACTACTGTACTTCTGGATACGTCATAAAAACTACGCTTTCAAGCAACTCAATGAAAGCAGGAACCAAAAGCAAGGGTATTTATTTGGTTCAAGAAGCAAACCAATTTAGCCTATTTTTATTTTTTAAAATAAAGAATTGAAACACTTTTCAAAAAAAGTTATCCGGTGTAGAAACCCTTCGAGCTGTTCCTGAAGTGAGCGCTTAAATAGAGCTTTGCGTCAAAGCGATAGTTAGCCAAGGAAAAGCCAACTATCATATAGCTTTCACTTGGCTTTTTTTTTTTGTTCAGTTTACTGTTTTATACCTCCCTTTTGGGGTTCTTTCACGTTGTGTGATATATAAATTATTTTTGGGAGTAATACCCAAAACATATTTTAAATACTCAAGAAGTTTATGACAAAAAAAAATGGGTCCTTTAGTGAATAGTCCGTTTCGACACAGAATTATCTTGAAAGTTAGCTCCTGTGAAATCTTGAAATAGAAATGCATAATTTTCGGCCAAATCCAGTTGCACGATTATTTCCCGCATCTTCAAAAAATTGTTTAAATAAAATATTCCGAGGGTTTAAAAATTTATAATACACCACCTGTGGTTTTCATATTTTTAAATTTTTGAATATTTGCCAGAAAGAATGCGTCCATTATCGTCATTTTCATAACTAAAATATTGGAAAATATTCACTGTTATTTTGCAAGGTCGCACGTTTTTTCTGCTATGCACAATTTTATTAATCAATTGCGAGTTTCAAAAATAAACTTTTAAAGTTTTCTAACAGTAAACATCACCATTATCATTTATCACTAAAAAAACTTTTCCCAAAGGCTCAAATGAGCAATTTAAACGAAAATAAAGTAAGTGAAGGCTATATAAGTTTAGGTACTTTAAATCTTTTGATTTCTATAAAGATTATGTTGTACCAATATGAAATTTTTAAAAAATGCATTTTTTGAGGCTTAAAATTTCCTTATTTCTGTGAGAACGATATTTGATTTGTATGTGGATACTACGTATATTGAAAAGCAATAGAACAATGGTACTAAGGTTCTTCGATTCCACTCTCTCTATGAGATGTAGTAGAACAGAACCAAAAATAAATTATTGGTACCAATAAATTCTGGGTCAGAGGGAAAGATTGATCAAGCCTAATAGGACGTTTTTTGTTCTGCGGTTGTAAATTTTTTAATATAGGTACTGACCGATCTGTATATAATTTGCTTATATTAATATATATTGGCGAGAAAAACAAAGCTATATATCTTTCTACTTTTTTCAATAATTATAAAAAAAAAATTAAGTCATTTCACACAAAAATTAACTTAACAAAAATTATATCAGACTTTTTAAAAATTCTCTCCCGGTCTTTTTTGTTTTTTGATAAAATGAAAAATTTTAAAATCACGAAAATATATACTTTTCAACATAAATGCACAATTAAATTTGTCTATTTCTATAACTTTTATTTGAATTGGGAAACGGTTTTAATACTTATAAATAACTATAATAAAAAATAAACACGAACACTTAATTTTTTGTATTTTAAAATTTGGATTGTATCAAAATTGATTGTTCGTTGGTTTCAATTAATTTTAATTTAATTTGTTTATTCTATTTATTTAATTTAAAATTAAAGAATTCAAATATGTATAATAAAAAAACTTCTTAACAAAAACTTGTTTTTCTTTCATTTTTAAAATTTTTAACGTTTTTTTTTTTTTTTTTTTTTTGTGAGACTATCAAAATATATTTCTATTTATTAATGTTATTTCTAAAGCTCTTTGTTTTTGTTTTGTTTACTTAATTTGTTTCATAATTAATTTAATTAATCTTATTTTCAGTGACAAAAAATTATTACTTTTAGAATTCTGTCTCGATTCACGAATTTTAGTATTTTTAGTCGCTTGCAGAAAATGATCGAGGACATTTTCATTTTGCTACTAAATTTTTGCAGCTTTCTTTTATTTTAGCAGTTAGTGAATTTAGACTAGGAAGCTACGCTCATGAAGATAGTCGTTCATGTTCAATACAATTTGAATTCGGGTAAACAGTTGTTGGTAAGTTACCGAAAATTAGTTTGATTTATAACAATTTCATTAGACTAAATTAAAATTAATTAAATTAATTTCTGGGAGATAGTTTATTTTTACGTTAAAATGCTTAAAACATATTATATTTTATTTGCTACTGTTATATGGACGAAATTATTCAAGTAAATGTAATTATTTTAAAGTTTAGTTTAGGTTTTAATTAATTTAACAAGTTTGGTTTTGTTTTCTTGATTAATGAGAGAAATAGATAAATATATGTTATAACTTTATAAATATAATAATAATCAATGTATGTAAACAAGCAACAATTTTAATTTTAGAGAAATAATTGGTTTTATTAATTAGCACTTTAATGATTTTAAATTACCCATGCGCATGAATGGATACTACGCGTGCAAGTGGAAAATGAAAAAGATCATGTTACAAAATTGGCCGATTCCCTTAAAATTATCGTTAGGAAGTCGCCCATCCATACGCATGACTAAACATAACAAAAAATTATATATCTAAGAGAAAAAAAATCCTTTTTAAAAAAAGAAATGTATATTTTTATATTTAATCATTAATATTTTAAAATTAGGTATTTAAATGAAACTAGTTTCTCATTTAATAAGGAAAACTTTTAATCACTACTTTGTTCTTATTAAGAAAATATTTAACAAGTTTTTATTTTTTATTTTTATAGAAAGATTTAAATTTTAGTCAAAATGTATTTTTAGTAATAAAGCCTAACTTTTTACTTAGTATACTCGAGCCAAAAAGATTTTTTGTTGAATTTTTTTTTAAAGCAGTTAATTAAATGTATTGTAATCCTAAAGGTTGTTGGTTCAAATTATTTTATTATGATTTTGTAGTCAGAAATGTAATTAAAAACATTTGTATATTACATATACATATGTATGTATATGTTTGTATATTATATATATATATATATATATATATATATATATATATATATATATATATATATATATATATATAAATATATATATATATGTACACGATATCTTTAAAATTGAATTTATCGTTTATGCATAATAATATATGAGCCATTTATTTTGAAAGTGGCCTAAGTTCATTTTCCAAAAGCTTTAACCTAGCTGTCATATTATTTACAATTTAAAAAAAAATGAAACACGTAAAATAGAACTAGCTAGATAATATTTTTGAGAAATCGACTTAGGCCACTTTCAATATAAAAGCTTTATCTGTACATATATATATATATATATATATATATATATATATATATATATATATATATATATATATATATATATATATATATATATATATATATAAATATATATATATATATATATATATATATATATATATATATATATATATATATATATATATATATATATATATATATATATATATATATATATATATATATATATATATATATATATAGTGAATATGTGTAAATCAGAAACCTAAAGTCTAAAACAAATTAGATGCAAAAAAGTATTACCTATTTACATTATTTTACAGTAATAATGCTAATTTGTTCAATTTTTTTTTTTTTTTAATACATAGCTATAGCTATATAATTTTTTTCTGGTTTTAGACGATTTTAGTTATTTTGAATAAATGTATTTATTTTATGAGAAAAATTAAGCTGTTTTTATATTCTTATTAAATTTGTTTTCAATTATTTCTAAAAATAATATAAAACAAATTTAATTTTATTAGTTATCGATGATGAAAAGTGCACTTTTAAAAACTAGAAAATGTTTTTTATTTATATTTTAATTGCTAAATGTCTTTATAAACATTTCTAAGAATTAGATTTAAAAAAATACAAATGAATGATTTTGGATATAAGTGATTTTTTTAAAATTAATTATATATTTTTTTGTAATTTGTGATATGTATATTAATAATATAAACATTATTTAATAAATTAATAAATATTAAAAAGACAAAACTTTTCAGATTAGAGAAAAACAAAAATATTTTAATGTAATTTAAATTTTAGTATTTTATGCGCTATTGAACAGCATATTTGCACAGCCGTTCAAATTGACATTATAGGTAGAGTTTATTTAATTTTGGGGGAGAACTTCATTTTTTTTTGTAGTATTGATTTACAAATTATATACTTAGTGTTAAGCATAATAGTACTAAAATGTAACTTACCTACATTTGTTTGAAAAGAGCGCTCTACTCGAAATAATTCAGATTAAGAGGAACGGTAAATAAAAATTTCGTTGTCTGATTATTATGGGAGAGCCATTTAATTAAAGCTCGTAATGTTTATATTGCTTGAATTTAGATAGTTTGGTTGGGGATATAATGTAATCGTCATCAATATTATTATATTTCTTTAATTAAATATTTATTAAAGTTTTAAAGAGTCAAATATGACAAAGATTATTTGCAAGAAATCGAATGTTTTCGGTGGTTTAATTCAATATTCTCATTCACAACGAATAATCATAATTATTAAAATCAATTTACATACATAAATAAAAGTGAAAAAATATGATAATTTTAGGTAATTGGCAGTGAATTTGCTGAAATAAAATCAATTAAAATCAAATAAAATTAAAATAATATTTATTTATAACAAAACTAAAATTTAATTAATAATACAATAACAAAAAGATTAAATGTTGTTTGAACAATTATTATTATATAAGTTTTAAGACAATTTAATTAGTTTTCAACTAAATTTTTAATGTCTTTTTTTCAAATTTAAACTTAACTTAATCTGCCCAATTCACAAAAAACGTAAGTAAAAATTTAAAATACGAAATCTTACTTTTCTCTCTAAACGTTTCTTGCCTTATTCATAAAATTATATAAAAAGTTATTAAAATTCTATCTAAAAACAAAATTTTAATTTTTTATGTGCATATATTGTATCGATAATATTTATTCTAAAAATAATTAATTAATATTGGAGTTAGTAATTTGTTTAAATATATTATAATATTATTTTTTTTAAACGAAATAGAGGAAAAAATATATAATTTGTATTTAATTAATATTTTTATAACAATATTATTGTTTTTAATTTTTTTGAAAAAAGGTACTTTCTATTCTTAAAAATACTTTTTATTTAAAGTTTCATAAATATTTTATAGTTGATCACATTATTTTTCATTTATGTATAATATAATTTTACTTGTATTTTTTTTTTTTTTTTTCAGGTATCTGATTTTAAATGTTTTCACTTCAATTTTGTTTTAATTTTGCTTAGAAGCTTTATGGAACATAAAAAAATAATAATATATTTGTTTTCCAAATATCTAAACTTAATTCCAATAATTGTGTCCGCTGTTATTTGGATTGCTTGGAATTTGTGATGTCGATGACGGTAGATGATGAATTGGTTGTTGGCTGTGGTGATGGTGATTCTGTTGTTGTGAGGATTGATGTATATTTTCACTAAAAAAAAAAAAATAAATTCAATGAGAGATGTCATTCGTAAAAACCTTGGGAGAATAACCTAACTCTGAATTACCTACTTATTGAAACTATCAACTAATTTAATTAATTAATTGAATCTAGATAATTTCATTACACTGCACGCTTAGTTCAATTGCACTTTATTTCTAAAAACTAAAAGTTCATTTTTAAATAAAATTATAGAACTAACCTTAGATCTCTGGAATGAACCCCTGGGCGTCCTTGTTGATATTGCAAGCTTTGGAGGTATTCCGCCCTGTGTTGGTGCACCAGCCTCTCTTTTTCGGCCCGCTCTTTCTGTAGTCTAAATATAAAGAAAACAAACAAAATTAATTATTGGTTCCACTCATTTCCCGTCAAATTCAAAATTAATTTGTTTGTAAAATTTTTGTATATTATGTAATGTTTGGTTAATTTGAAAATCAGTCAAACAGTCTTACCAAACTTCCCAAATGTTCTTCCCATAAACTAATTATTGTTAGATTGCAAATATATTGAATATGTTATGTGTTACTAATTAAAATGGTTATGTTATTATAATTTTACTTACTTTAATTTAGATTGTCTCATAAATTGTTGTATTTTTCTAGCTGCCTGATTTTGGGTTCTTTGTGAATAAGTACGTCTGTAAAATAAAAATTAATTTAAAATCATTGTGGCCACAAGTAAATTTATACAAATATTACTTTAATGGACCGGAAGGACTTAGTTCTGTTGTAGTCTGGCCGGATGAGCAACCGCCTCCACCATTTTGTTGTTCATGTTGATAATTTTTGTAGAAATTTTGAAATTGTGTATTTGATGATGAGTTAGTTGTTTGACTACCATCATTTTCGTTAACAAGTCCCATTTGATTTTGTGATTTTTTGAAACGTTTATGTTCACAATATGAACGAAATTTATTTTGAATCACTAGAGCAGCATGTGTCATTTGACGATAGTAGGCGTACTGCTTGTATCGTCTATAATAATTTTGTATTACAATAGCGGCTGTACGTTCTTTATCCTGTTCCTCTAATTTCTTTCGGCCTTTATACGAGCGATACGCTTTTTGTATGCATTTTGCAGCCTCGTACAATTCTCTTTGTTCCCTGTCGGTAAGTGTCAAATTGGAAAAATCGGCTTCGAATGGTTTAAGCGTAGAATTAGAAGCATGTAAAAATTCAGTAAAGTCTTGTGTCGTTGGTGGAGGACTTGGCGAACCCATTGGCGGATCAGCTTGTATTGAATAGCTTGCCGGACTTTGAAGTGGTCCTGAACTTGCTGGACTCAAACTTGAACATGGCGTCCCAACATCATGATATCGATAATTTTGATCCCCAAACTCAAAATTAAACTCTTGATCAAAATGTGAATTTGAAATTGAATCTAGAAGAGGTTCCATGAAAGTATCATTTAGTCCACTCATAACCGAAGTATCTCCACTCAATGTTTCTTGTGTAATTGGGCTGCCTAACGACATTAATTCTTCTGACTCATTTTTAATTCGTTCGGGCATTGCTGCAATTATTTGTTCAGCTAGAGTTAAAACTTTTGCATCAGATTCCCCTAAATAAATCGAATAAATTTATTAGTTATTAAATATTTTATTTATCAAGTTCTGTAAATTCCTACTAATTTATAAAGACCAATAATAAAAAACTTAAAATTACAAAGCATCTATTAAGCAATATCAGCACGCTTTACATACAATATAAAGCGTAAGCATATCATTACCAAACTAAAATACATTTTTAGTAAAAAACATTGTTATCGCCTACCTTTATGAAAAATATATTAGTATCTAAAATTCTAAACCACAAAAATGGTAAAATTATAGAGTTTTAATACATTTAATTGAGTTAATTTACAATATGTATATAGTTAGGTATATAGATTTATATATTTTTGAAATTTTTGTTTATGTTGTTTTAAATATTTGTTCATAATTAAAAAAAAAAACATTTATATCGAGTTTTTCACAAAGACTAATAATTAAATAAAGTTACTGTAACATTCATTACAATAATATATATATATAGTAGCTCTAGAAATTCTTCTAATTGTATAAAATACACATTGATAAAATTATTTAGACACCCAGTTTTAAGACATTGAAATAAGAAGTATTTTTTATAAACAAACTTAGTAAAAGTTAAATTAAAATCAAAATAAATTAATTGGAAATAAATTTCACTCTCGGATATGTATTCTTGGAAATAGTCGAAATAAACTTCGCCAATATTTTTCGGAAAATAGCCTTGTAACTACAAGTACAAAATAGCTTACAAAGTACCAAATGGATTTAAATTAAAATTTTAACTGATTTTATGATTATGTGATGTCCATAGAGTTAATTAAATTTATTAGTCAATTGACAATAATAGGACTCCTATTTCAATTATCCGAGATATTTGTATAAATAAAACTTAACACTTTTAAGTACATACTAAACAAAAACTGTACACAACAATAAAATAACAAAAACCAGTTCATGTAAACAAAACTAAAAAATTAACATTAAATACTCTTCAAATCTAAAAATATATAAAAATAAAATGAAAACGGAACGGAAAAAAAATAAAATAAAATAAATAAATAAAACAGAAAAATAAAAACCAAAACTAACCTACAACCCCACCACCTTCTTGTATCATAATATTATCACCTTCTTGATGACAACAATGTTCATCGTCATCATCATCAGATGTCGTTTGCTGATTTCCAATCGGGCTTGAATCACCGGATACTTCGCCTGACATTTGGTAGAATTATTAAATTAGAAATATTTAATTTATTCTTAACTTTACACACAATATATGTAACTCATAATTTAACTCAATTTTCATTTTTCTAACGGCTTTTTGAAATTTACTTACCCAATAAAAAAAAAGCGTATTTTGTGTTAAAATAAATTAGTAAGCATTAATTTTTAAACTACATAAAAGTGAAACTGGCATTCAATAAGATTTATTAATGTATTTTCATAAAAATTATGTAATTGAAAATCTAAGATCGGCAAATTAGGATTATCTCGATATTCAATAAAAAATTAAACTTCACAAACAAATAAAAAACATGTGGATGTTATCATGTTCGTTTATTATGAATGATACGAATATTTCATACAATTATTTGTGAATGAGTAAATTAGTTGGGTTAAGGATTCTATCGGAATTAAAATTTTCAATATTTTCTTAAATTTTTGATTTAAATGGACTAAAAAGTTTGCCGTTGAATGATATGTATTAAAATTAAATAGGCTAACATTCTGCCTACTTAGACTTGGTCTCTTCCCTAAATGTTTCACTTTTATGCCACTCGTTAAAGAATTCGAAATTATTTAGAAACAAAACAAACAAAATAATAATTTAAATTAACTAGTAAATTAATTGTATAAAATAAGTAAAAGAAACACTATGAATATTAGTTAGATTGGTTTTAAAACTTTAAACGATTAAAAACACTCACACAATGCAAAATCCATTTTCCGTAATGGAGAAGCCAAACAATTACTATTTAGTAATGATGATGTATTATTAGATCCTTCCATTGATGAATCAATCGACAATGAAAAGCCATCACCACTGTCTAATGAGTTATTATACGACAAAGGTGATGTAGTCGTAATAGGTAGCGACATTGAGCGATCAAAACGGGATAATTTTAATTGGTCACGTAAACATTTACCAGCGGTGTTTAAATTTCCATTGCCACCACCCAATTGGCGTGAAAGTGTTGATGTACTTGAGCGAATATCGATATTTATACCACTATCAATTGATGAACGTTTTGATAAGCGAACATTGCTTCCATTTGTATTATTACCATTATTATTATTACTTCCTGGTGGGCTTAGTGCACTGTAAAATTAAACGATTAATTTACAAAACATAAATCGACTAATTTCAATAAATACCTGGAAACTGCCCCCGGACGGAGAAATACTCCATCGTGGCTTCGGCTACTATTCAAAGAATTAACCGATCCAGTTGAAGCAGGCGATAAACATTGTGATGAATTTTTATTACTATTTTCTTTTGCATTGTTATTATTATTATTATTATTATTATTGCTATTGTTATTATTAATATTTTGTGATGAAACTTTAATATTTGTATTATTAGAACTAGTTAAAGAGGATAAAGCTGAAGAAACCGTTGTAAATACTGATGATAAGTTATTACTTGTATTAATATTATAAAAATTATTATTATTACTAATATTATCGTAAGTAAATATGTTATTACTATTATTGTTACTATTAATTATTGATTGATTAGATAAAGTTAAAGAGTTTGAAGATAAAATTGAATTTGATTTAGTTGTAAATATTATTGTATTTGGATTTGAATTAGATGATATACTAGTTAATGGCGGTGGATTGCTACTACTTATAACAATACTATTAGTATTATTACTATTATCATTATTGTTTTTGTATTTTTGTTGAATTTCTAATTTTTCAATTTCTCTAATTAATTCAGAATATCCGTATTTTGTCGCTATTTCAATCGGAGATTGATGGAAATAATTTTTTACTTTTAATGCGTTACTATTCCACCGGTATAACATCACAGCCGTTTCGGTATAGCCTTTAGCGCATGCCCACATCAATGGTGTAAATCCATCACAATCTTGACTCAATGCATCAATTTCAGCTTCGAGCAAAACATTTGAATTTTCATTGCGCCAAGTTAACATAGCGCAAACTAATTTCGAATATCCCAGGGCTGAAGCAAAATGCAATAAAGTCATTCTGCGATGTGTAGTTGCCCATGGATTTGTAAGAATTTGGCCCCGCCACGATTTAGTACGTAATGTATGACAAAGTGAAACCATTCTATCTTCAAAATTAGAGTGATTGAAAAGTGCCATTTCTTCTGAAGTTTCACCAGGTTCAGTTTTGATCTTTAAACGATCGTGAATACTTTCGAAGCGATCAATTAAACTAAATTTAAAAAGTGCTTCATTCGAATTCAACTCAGATGTGTATTCAGATTTTGGTGGTGATTTATATTCAAACATTACAGAATTTGAAATTACATAGCCGTCACAAGCTACTTGTAGTGTAGCTAATCCAACTTCATGAGCTTTTATTTTGGTAAAGAAAAGTGGATTAGACGAAAAATATTTTAATAGAATTAGTTTTGAATATTACCTGGACAATAGCAACGTAATACACCGCTCTGTACAATTGTTGTTGGAACCGGAAAGGAATCAAAAAGAACGGTGTACGACGACTCTGAATTCCAAGGACCTGTAACTAATACTTTTACTCCACCTTCAGGATACGCCCATTCTGGACTATAATCACTTATGTTGAACACTTCATTGGTGACATGCAAATTAACTGTACTGTCAGTTGATTTCTTTAAATGAGAATCAATTGAATCCGTTGACTTTATACAAATTTGTACACCAAAACATTTAGGAATTGGTTTATATTAAGTAAAATCATTTCCTAACAATATAAATTTATCTTACCGGTAAAAATCCATTTTTAATTCCATCTAATTCTAACTCAGGAAATTCGACCAACATATCAAAAGCATCTAAATTTACAAAATCGTCATCATTACCATGAACATTTTCCACTCCGACGACGTCACAATGATCAATAAAGTCCATAGGATTTATATCACCACCAATCGTAGCATCATGATGTTGATGTTGCCCATGATGATTATTATTTATGTTATTACCGCCATTAATCTGATCGCCACCACTACCATGTTGTTGCGAATTTAACGTATTTAAATGATGTTGATGAAGTTGCATTTGATGTTGTTGTTGTTGATGTGAATTATGATGATGCTGTTGATGATGATTACCAATTGGCATATTGGCACTCAATGTTTTTTGTATATCTTCTTGTGACAAATCCAATGTTTCGTTAAAGAATTGTAATGACTCATGATAGTCTTTTACTAAATAAAACAATTAAAAACCCGATTCATTTGTGGTTATATTACTTCTTTCAAATTGTCAACTAGTTATTATTACATCATATAATTTTATTACTTACCATTATTTTCTTTTAACGGGCTGTCAATAGGTGTATTTTGTTGCGTTGATGAGTAGCTCATACTATCGTACACGTTATCTAATTGCTTATCAGATGACGATGATGAGGAATCCATCGCCTCTTGTTTAGGAACAACAAGATTAGGTGCCATCAAATGTGACGATTGATTATTGCTATTATTATTCATGAGCAATTTATTGTTATCATCAATTTTATTATTAGCAATAGTATTGCTATTCCTACGTTGTAGTTGCTGATTAAGATGATGTTGTTGTTGCTGCTGCTGCTGATGATGGTGAATCTGAGTATGATGAGCATTATGTTGTTGGGGTTGGCATACAAAGGATTGTTGTTGTCCATTTAAAATAAGTAAACTACCATGACCTTGTATCTATTAAAAGAAATTAATAACGTAACAACTAAAATCTATACCACTGAGATTACTTAAGTTTAATGATTAATTCACTAATAAAATACTAGTTAATAGTTGGTGTATTTAAAAAAAAAATTCAGAATGTATTCAGTCAATTTGTTATACACCATATTTGTTATAACACCATATGTAACTAAATACGAATCTAAATTAAAAAGTTATTTCACATAGAAAAGCTGGAGGTCGTGTGGCATAAACAATTTAATGACAGTCTTTTTAAGAGGAAATATATTTATTGACTAGAATGAAAATGAATTAAGTATTAAATCAAGCTTAAACTTATTTCGATGATTATCAAATACTGTGCGGGTGAAATGTTTCAATTAATAACTTCATATTTATTGAATTTTGAACTAAGTGAAAGATCCCTTAAAAATATTATTGTATGGTGCACGTACATAATATTCGATTAAATTCAAGAAAATTAGCTTAAATAAATGAAAAATTTGGGAAATATTGTGAAAAAACGAAATGCAGTCTAATTTTGAAGCCACCCAAATAGCAAATAATTAGATTGTTGAAAATCGGGTGGTTCTACTCTCTAACAGTCTCTGTTAGAGTCTCTCTCTCTCTACTAGTTCGAATTTTTTTATTTTCATGATTTTATAATAATCATAGGCTTATATTCGATGCTTTTATATTTGAAACATTTATTTAAAATAAAATATGTAAAACAAATTTATTTTCGCACACGAGAAATTTCTAATTTTATTACTAAAAATAACATAATAATAAATTCAGCTCAATTAAAGAGACCGCGGGAGCGCATTATCGAAAAAAATGAAAAATAATCATCATAAATCATTTGCCATTTGGGCAATAATCGCCCGAGGCACCTATCAGCAACAGCATCCAGCCGTTATCCAGTTTATCGTGCGACATTCTGTATACACGACGCCGTTTGTTCAGTTTTTACAATATCTCTCAAAAAACAGACAAAACTTGTATAGATAAAACTTGTATAGTTTGGAGGGGGCGAAAGTGTATTAATAAAGGAATGTGTTGCTTCTCACAGAACTAGCTCAAAACACATCCCGTTACTAACCCATATACAATTTTAGATTTTGTCACATACACAGAGCGGGAGTAAGATTAATTACACCAATATTCTTGTAATAAAATAAAAATACTTTTCATTTGATTTATTACATAACGATTGTTGTAATTTAAAAATTTGGTTGCACCAGACGACATTCTTAAAGAATAAGAGAAATCCATCTCAAAACTCAACTTGTATCTGATACACTGTTCTCCGCCATCCGGGCGATTGAAACGGAATACTATATATTGTATATTAAAATATTAATGAGACGAAGTCTGTCTGGCAGAAGATAATATGGAATCGTGCATCTCTTATTTAAATTAACCTCGGATTCGTTGTATTCGTTTGTGGCTACATAATAACTAAAATTGAAATTTCGCTAAAATAGTTTTCGAATTTTTGGAATAAATTATTATATATTTTTAATAGAAATTTCTAAACAATTTGATTAATAATTTTATTATTAAAATCATAATAAAAATACAAAATTTTATTTTGCAGTTGGGTATTTCACGATTTTAAAGTCCAGTTTCCAAAAAATCAAAATTTGTATTTTTAAATGATATATTTATGTTTTTTTTTTATAAATTACAGCGCTAAAATTATTACATAAGTCGTTTCACTACAATTTTTCAGTCATTACTATTTAAAATCATTTTATACAAAAAATTCGAAAATTGTCTTACCGAAAGTTTCGTTTTAGTTGTGAAGTAGTTACCGCTTTAATGCTTTTTATTTTTATTTTCAGTTTAATCTATTTTATTTTAAAATCACATGCAAATTAATAAATCAAACCAATTTTAAAAGTTTTCTCTCACCTGTGATAAGCTTAAAACTAGTGGTGGAGCAGACGTAACAATAGAAGCAGTACTAACGTTAGTATTAACTGTCATACAGCGACTATTTGCAGTATTAATTAAATTTTGCGTATTTCGTTGATTATTATCAATCAAACCGTTTGATCCATTATTATTATTATTATCATTTTGTTGCAATAAATTATTATTATTGTTAACATTTTTATCTCTTGCGCCAATATTACTAACAGAATTTAAATTTATTTGATTGGAATTTGATACTTGAACAGTTGTTAATTGATTATTGTTACGAATTAATTGATTATTATTATTAATATTATGACCGTTAGTGACTTGATTATTATTATTATTATTATTAATTTGTGAATTCGCAGTATTACTATTGTTGCTATTTGATCTAATTAAATTATTTGAATTTTGATTGGAAATATTTGAATGTGATGTAGTTGGAATGACTTGAAAATGAATTGAATTATCTAATGATTTTGGTGTTGTCGTTATTGTTGTTATAGAATTTGTAGACGTTGTGGTCGATAATGAGGAATGTACTAAATCTTGTATATTAGTATGGTCTGTTCCAATTATACTAATTTGATGATTACTACTATTATTGTTGTTATTATTACCACCACCACGACCTCCGCGCCGTTCTAACCAACGGGGGTATATCTATATTTGAAAATTATATTTAATTTTGTATTCCATCACCAAATGCCATTCAACAAAATAATAAATAAATTACTTACCCTTTGACCAATTAATACATTTGGTGTTGTACTAGTAACTTGATTACTACTTTGGTTTACAGTTTCATTACGTTTATTGTCGTTATTGTTTTTGGTCGCTGTTATACGTCTCATGGGATGAGAACATGACTTGCCATCGGCACATGTCGAATCGGGACAACCACATTCTAATTGTTTGACTAGGGCTGCTTGACGCGCAAGACGCTGTTTTTCCATTAATTGAGCCACAATTGCTTCAACAGTTTCAGCCGTCTAAAATATAATGATAAATTATTTTTTATATTTTTTTCGTTTCTTTAAACCTTTACTAATTAGTGAAAATGTTCAAAACCTACCGAAATTTCAATTTCATTATTTGAATCTGGTTCATCTTCACTAAAAACTGCAAATAAAAAATTCAAATTCAATTAAAATTTTAATAGTTATATTTCGATGTAAACATACACATCGGTTTCAATTGACTAACAAGTTCCTCTTTGGTCCATTCTTTTTTATCACCCCACAGCGATAAACTAGGTGTTATCACTGCCATTTTATTATCATCAGGATAAGGTACATTCAAATAGTGTACCAAAACAATATCAGGATTCTATGAAAACATACAGAAAAATTAAAATTTATTTTCAAACTGTATGTATTTTTGTGTCTAGCTGTTTTGTAAAAAGCACAGTAAAAATATTATATTATTATTACAAGATAAACAAACAAAAACTAAATAAGAATAATTTTGTATTTTTATAAATTTTGTCTTTCAGAGGGAAATAGGAAAAAAAAAAAAAATAAACGACAAATTATTAAGCCAAAGCAAATGTTCTTCGAAATAATCAAGAATAAAATATAAATTAGCTAACAATGGGAATTTTTAGATTTTTAAACTGATCAATACAATATTTTTATGACATTTGTATATCTCAAAAACATTTGTATCATCTTAATATAATATTTTTCGTGCCTTATCCGGTTCATTGCTATTATGTATATATATATATATTTTTTTAATTTAATTTAATTGAGAAAATGTGAATTGGAGAAAACAATAATGTACCTGTAATAGCCAGTAACATCTGCGATGAAATGTTGGTAGAATAGCTGAGTGCACATAGCATCCATAAATGCACTAAAAATATAAAAATTAAAATAGTTTTTTTTTTTCCTAACAGGAAAAGTTTTTTACACAGTTTTATTGTGTTGTGTAAAAAGTGATTTAAGGTTTTCCTTTATTAATTTAATTTTTGTTATTGTTTGTGGTGTTTTTACTTTTTGCCGTAGTTGAGATAAATTAAATTGAAAGATTAGATTTTTTCGTGAATACAGATTTTTTGTAAAATTATTCCATTTTTAGTAATATAATTAATCACAAGTTTTATTTATTTTTTTTTATTTATTTGTACATACACGATTAGAATATTACATGTTCAACATTAAAAGCAAAACGAAAACTGAATATAATCTGGATTAATTTAAACGATTGTTTTAATAATAAATAAGTGTATTAAGTTCAATCGTATATGTTGGACGTCAACAGGCCATCGAAAAAATTATTATACCTTCATTTATATCTATTTGTAGAATATATTATTCGCTAAATTTGATCAATGATTAATGAACTATCATAAATCAATAATAAATTGACTTCATATATTTTCCCTATTTACCTAATATTTCCGTCTTTCTAAAAACTTTCAATAAAAAAAAAAAATCTCGTTTGTTTAGAGAACATATCATATATTATTCTGAGGATTAAATCATTATTAACATTTAGAAGAAATGTATATGTACCAAATATAAAGAATAAATTTCATTTTCAAGTCTTTTTCTATTATATCAGAATGTTTTAATACGAATGTTCAATAGTTTTTCTTATTTATTCAACTTACGAAATGTATAAGAATATTGTACAGGTTTGACATTTAAGATTAAACTAACTAACAGAAAGGAACAAAATAAATCAAATAAGAATTGTTTGCTTTCCATCGTTTTGTTTGTTTGTAATATTTTATTTATTTTGGAAAATCTGAAGAATGTTCTCTTTTCATTCATTCTGTGATCGTTAAAATATTGCATTTATTTCTATTTGAACCATGCATTTATATATAAGTATTCTATATATTCCAATCAAAAAATAAATGATTAGATTAAATCATTATTTTAGTTACGTCTGTCTTGAATTATCTAAGAAAGGATACGTTGTTACGAATTATATTTACCTCAGTTCCTTGAACTTTTAATTTCATATGATCTTCTCTGGTAGTTTTGCCATCCTTACGTTTTTTCCAACAATATCCATCTCGCCGATATCGTACTTTCTTTCGTGAATAGAGTAACATTGACCCACTTTTTGGTCTGAAAATAAGTAGAACAACAATAAAATACAATTTTCTTGATAAAAAAGAAGCAAAAGGCATTTTTATTTCTACGTGACAAATTTAATTTCCTTTCTTTACACAATGGTCGATGAGAAAAATTGAAACAGGATATTTAAATTCAATGATCACCGTTGTTTAGCAAATCGGATTTTTATGAAGTGCTTAGCATTGCTAAAAAATGTATAAAATATAAAACAAATAAAAATATAATTAAACAAAAAAAAAACAAACAGAACATATAAAAATCTAATAACATAACCTATAAATATTTTTTATTATAAGTATTCGTCAGTTTACTGTTTTTTCTTTTTTTTTTTTTTGGTAAATATAGTGGTAATAAAAAATGTAAATTCATCAACATTTATATCAATAAAGAAAAAGCAACCCAAAAAGAGAAGAAAATATATTTTTTCCAAGAAAGCTTTGTAATGTACACTTTAAACTTTATGTGTTAATGTTTTGTTTAATTTTTTTTTTCGTTTGTTTTTTATTAAAAGTGAAACTTTTCTTTTAAGTTCTTTTCTTTATTATTATTTTGACTTTTAATGCCACTTTAAATTCACGCGACACACAGATTAAAACTATTTCTTGTGTTATTTGCTGTTTTTTAAAATTTATAAATAACAAAGATTTTAGTTCAAGATTTATAACTTTAAATAATAAAATTAAAAAAAGAAATTAGCAACGGACGGATAATGTTTTTAAAATAAATAAAATTAAACAGCTTTAAAAGGTACTTCAAGTGATTAATAATTTGATGGTTTTTTTTTTTGGTTTCTAGAAAGGTATGTAGATGACTGAAAGAAAAATGAGCTTGCGCTACTATAATTGCACTCATTCCGGTATAAAGGAATCGGAATATAAAATGCAATCATGCTAAATAAATAAAAGAAGAAATTGCGGCTCCATTTGGCACCAAATTAGTTATATTTACGGCTAAAAACGTTCGAATTTTTGCTTTGCGTTTTTTCTAGTTTACGAAAACCGCACAGGCGAGCCAACAACGAACGATGGCGAAGTAGCTTCTGACCAACGTCGGCAAATATATTTTAGGAAAAAAAAACTGAATCAACTAAGTTTAGCAAAAAACATGTATTTAAAGTGATTTAAAAAATTCAGTATAATTTCTTACAAAACGTAAACGTCTACTTATCTACGAGTAAGGTTTTGGGGTTTTACAGGTGACTTTAAAAAAAAATGTGGCTTAGAGATTTTTTAATCACTTCTAATAAAACTTTGTTCGTTAAATTTCTTTATCACAAATTTACGTAAATTGTGATTTTTAATTAATATTATATCTATCCGATTAAAGTAGAAATATCTGAAACTGAATAAAAAACCAAAAACTGAATAATTGTTAACATAATGAAAAACAATACATGTAGTAGTAAATTAAAGAAAATTCTATTTTGCGGTAAAAAATTTAGAATTTTTCACTTTTCTCATATTGAACTTAATTTCTGACCATCTAAAATTTACTCTTGACTTTGTCTGAAAGAGTTTGGATGAGTAGTTTCCTAATAATTAATTTTACAGCAACACCTCGATTATTTCAGAAAATGAAAAGAAACAATTTACAAAGGCGTTTTAAGGGACACGGAATCGGCTAGTGAACTTTTTGTAAATCTCGTACTTAAGAAAGACCCTGAATATAAATGTTTATTAAGTATAAACATTAAATTTCTTTAATTTATTATTATATTTACCTTGTCTTAACCTCTTTTGATTGCCATTCGGAATGTTTATCAAAGCTAATAAGGATGGCTGCAATTTCCTGTAAATAAAAAAACGAGAAAATTTTAATTAGATTTTTCACTTCTTTTTTGTAATTTAAATAAAAATCTTATGTTTTTTTAATTTATGTTAAGTAGAATATCCATAAAGATTATCATTAAACTGTTGTACTTGTACCCTTCAAATTTATTTTCAGGTATTTAATTTTTTTACATAATGTCGCTTTAAATAGCATTACATTTTTTTCCACAACGCGATTAATTGTTTCTTTTTTTTTTTAATTTTTTTTTATTTAAATTAAAGCAAGACCAACCGGAATAAATGAAAACGTATTATAATTATAATTGGTAAAATAAATTTCATCCAGATAAATACACACCTATAAAATTAAATGCGCCCACCTTATTATTTAGGACTATCAAATCTTCACGGACAGCGTTGTCTTAAGGCCTTCAAAATATATTTTTTTTAATTTTTTCGATTCATTAATTTTATTTACAATCCAGGAAAACAAAAAAAAAAACATTTTTCATGAAAATCAATTAAAATTTCATTAATTTAATGGAAAACTGTTTAAATTAGTTTACAATTTCATAAATACCTCATCAATCAAAAAATTTAAAAACAAGGTAAATTTAAAACTAAAACAATAAAACTATCGTTTTACGTTTGCTTTACGCCGTTTTTAGTTCAAAACAACCTTGAGGTTGAGCATTTGAATTTTCGCATTTGTCTACTAACATTGACTAGAAATACAAAAAAAAATTTTCATTTCCCTCCTTGAGTAATAAAAATAAAAGTAAAGTTATTGAAGAGAATAGAAAAATAATAAACGGCTACAAAAATCGGAAAAACGATGAATAAAATACATTTTATTGGTTCATAAAAAGAAAATAATTTTCCATTTCTATATTTTTTTTTTTTTTTTTTTGCGTAAAAATGGGTACTAAAAATAATCGGAGGAAAGTCTATAAAAAAATCATTATTATTTAAATTATGGAATGATGGTTGGTTATAAAAGGATTTGGGGTTGAGGTATATTGTTATTGTGCTTTTATTTATAGCATATTTAAATTTTAATGATTGATAAAAATAAACATCTTAATTAAATTATGCGTTTGCCTGTATACTGGTTGGATATTAACGTTTATTGTTTTATTGAGATGGTTTGCAACGTGCACGGGAATCAATTTGATTGCAAGAGTTGGTACTCTGAAGTAAACGTTTAACGTTTAAATAACAGCTAATTAAATTTATTTAAGTTTCCTGTTATTATCAAAAAATTGTAAAACATGTAATTATATACATATATAGTTTATAGAGTTCACAGATTTTTAAATTAATAGAATCAGAGATTAAAATCAAAATTATTTGACATCGATTTTTATTATTTATTCTGAAACTACCACAAAAAAAAAATGTGAAACTAAAATTTTGGTACCATAATGCAAATGAGGATATTATTGTTGGTTCGTTATTTATTGATATTAGAAAATATTTTAGTCACTTCATAAATTATAACGTCGTTTTAAAGTCAAGGCACATATGTACATGTTTTGTATAAGACGGATTTGGTTTTTATTGCCCAAAACATATAAGAATTATATTTTATACAAATAAGAAAAAAAAATGAAAATTTGGGATTCATGACAAAACTTTTGGTTCTGTTTTTGTGCTTTTTATATTAATGCGTGCATTTTATATCTTTATTTATTTAATTTTTTATGTAATTCAAAATTTAAAATGTGAGCCTACGAGTATATTATTTTAATCGGCTAATGGCGACATATTGTACGTCTAGTAATCGATTTATAGTCCTACCAATTCTCAGAGTAAATATTCTAAATTCCAAAAATGAATTTAGTGTGTATTCGATTTGAGTGAATAAGGTTAAAAATGTTAAGAATATCAAAACTGGTATTTAATAAACAGACACGTTGCTTTAATAAATGTAGAGGAATTGTTAGCTATTTATTTTAAGGAATATGTACCTTGTGTTATTGAGTAAAAATGAACTTTTTAAGAGAGTAAGATTTTGGTACTATGATTTTGAAATGATAAGAATTAGAATTATGAGGCTAAGAAAGAAATTGAAAGTTAATGAATAATTCAAAAATAATTCGACAAAATTCCTATTTCGCTACCTTTATAAAAAAGCTTTGAGTTAAAAGTTTTTTCTTTTTTAACATGAAAATTGATAACACAAAATTTTGAAATCTGGAAAACTCAAAAATTAGTTACAAACTTAATTGTTAATAATTATTCCTCAACAAATTGAATATGTAATAGAATAAAATTTAAAAATGTATTATAAATATAAATATTAATAAATATAAATATAACGAAGATTATTAGGCTTTTATTTATTAATAATTAAAAAACTGGTATTTTAGCCTATTTTTTGCAAAAACGTTTATTAAGCTAACGTTTCAAACAGAATTCCTGTTCATCTTCAGAGCTTCTAAAATTTTTTTTGATATAAAACATGGTATAAACTCAACTCAAAAACTACTTACAAATTGTTATTTTTAAATAAAATTATTAAATTAAACAATATTAAAAAGTTAAAAATTATTTAAAAATATGTATTATATACATATGTAAACGGAAAAAAAAAATTTAATTAACAAATATTTTATTTGATCCTTAAAGGCACTTCAAATTAAAACAATAATAAAAATTTTCCGTTAACTAGATAGTTCAACGCAATGAAAAAATTATTTGAAAATGGCAGTTGAACAATAATTCGAAAAAACATACCAAGAGATTGTCTTTTATGATTAAACAATATCAAAAAATTATATTGTGTCATAAAGAAGGATACCAACAGTATAACCGCTGTACTAACTAATTAATTAATTGTTATGAATCAAATGATTATAATTATTTTGAAGATAATTGCAATCCGACTGTTTATTGATACTGTTGGTATCCATCTTTATGTATATCATTTCTAAAACTCGTCTAGTGGTATGATTCGCTTCTTTGTCTATAAAGAAATTAGTAAGGATAATACAGCGTCCATACAGAGAAAATTAAATTCTATGGTAACCACTTGGCATAATGAAGATAGAATAATGGATTCTGAAGCGAAATCAATAAAAAGTCTTCATGGTGTCGTAGCAAGACTTTATGGGTTACCAAAAATCCACAAAGTGAATGCTCCGTACCGACCCATAGTAAGCTCGATCGGAACTCCTTTAAATCATCTTTCTGCCTTCGTGTCACGAATTTTAAACTACACTGTTGGAAAATCTTCCACAGCGGTAAAAAATTCAGTTTACTTTAAGGACAAAATTAAAAATATTGTTTTACCTCAAGATCACACAATTCTCTCGTTGGATGTGGTATCACTTTTTACTAACATAGATAGCAAACTAGCAATAGCATTAATTAATGAAAGATGGTCCGAAATTAAAAGGAATTCGAAAACTAAGCTAAAAAAAGTTCAGTATATTGAAGCAATGGAGTTAATTCTCCAAAACTGAATTTACATTCAACAACAAGATATATAAACAACTTTTTGGTTCCCCCATGGGCTCACCGACCAGTCCAGCTATTGCGGAGTTAGTTATGGAGTTTGTTGAAAAAAGTGTACTGAATTCTCTCAACTTTAAACCAGTTTTTTATTACCGTTACGTTGATGGTATAGTCACAGTCACAGCCATTCCTACAGATAAAATATATATTTTATTTGCAGCCTTCAACAATTTTAACATCAATATAAAATTTACAGCAGAGCTAGAGAATAACAACAGGTTGGCTTTTTTAGATCTTGTTATTGTACGTAACGAAAATGGTTCATTGTCTACGGATTGGTTTCATAAAACAACTTGGTCTGGTAGATATCTAAATTTCCATTCTCATCTTCCATTAGCATATAAAAGAAATACTGTCAGCTTATTATCGAATAAAATTCTTGAACTTTCTGACCCAATATTTCACAAAATTAATTTTCGGCTCCTCAAAAGCACTCTCATTAATAATGGCTATCCAAATTCGTTCATAAACCCTATAATAAATTCAACGATTCATAAAAATTCCACAGAAAATAGCCAATCAGTAGAGATTGTGCCACCATTAGAAGACAATCGTGCCAGATATGATTTAAGAAAAACTATGCATTCAAAACATTAATTGCTGCCTTATCAACAATATGCGAATTGTTTTACAGCCAAAAAATATCACTCCTATCCGCAGATAAAATCCGCAGAAATATGAAGCAGTTTCAACACAACTAATTGGATTCATGTCGAACCAGCACAAGTCGAAGACGACCAAGTCCGCAAAATCCTTGTCGTCCTCGGGGTTAATTGGCTTCAACAGCGTGTCCATGTGCTACAAGCACCCCAAAACCATAAAAATCCCCAAAGTTAAATTTATTACTTTGGAGTGGTCCACCTATTTAATATATAGGTGGATTTAAATCTTAATCGATTTAAATGAAAACTATGTGCAATATTTTTTAAATTTTATTAATTTAAAAACCTTATAAAGAAGTATCGGAAATTTTCACGAGAGCCAGAAAAACAAAAGGAAAAATAATATATGAAAATTACTGTAGGAAAGCACACCAAAGCATGCAATTTATTTGAATTATCAATTTGAATGATAAAAAAAAACAAAATAAAACAAACAAAAATGAGCTTTTGCCAATTTTTTAAAGGTTATTTTGTAGTTTGTATGTCTGTCTATATGACATATATGTATCTAACATCTACAAATTTATTTCATAAATTTTTTTAGCAAAGATTCTATTTCTTGTTTTTGGTACTCTTATTCATTACAGATACAAAAAAAATGTTTAAAATAACAATAATTTTTTTTACTGATTCGGTATTTGTGAAATACATAATATTATAATATTTTTAAACAATAGTTTTGTTTCTTTATTCTAATAATTTATGTAAAACTAGATTGTAGGAGGAAATGCTAAACAATTTGAGTTTTTTATAAATTGGTAGCTTTTTAGTCTTTATTGTCTTTGGAGGTCAATGTAATTCTAGATTTCAACTCAAAACATAAAAATAAAAAAATATTATATGTATTTAGTTCAAAGGCTAATAAATTTAAGAATCCAAAAACTTTAGTCTTTAATATTTCCGAAAAAGATACCAGGAAGATGAGTGTTTATACTTATAGCCATAAATCATCTTAACATTCGTGTTTCTAACGTTCTAGGAAAAAATAATGACTAACAACTCAAGAACTGCTATTTTTTATCAAGAACAATCGAATTACTATTATCATTTTGAATATTGTTTCTAACCTCATAGAGAGATGCCCCGTAAAAAATGAAAATATAAAAAAAAGTCTTTCCTTTTAAATTTTCTTTTTATATTCTCTTAACTCAGCAAAACATATACAGATTATTTTTCAAACATAAAATTTTAATAAAATATAAACAAATTTAAGACGAGAAAATATTAAATCTTCAAATAGTGTAACAGATGCTTTTAAAATAAAACATTTTAAATATTTAATAAAATAGAAAATTTCTTATGGTTATAATAAAAATATTTCTACATAAGTTGTTTCACATTTCATTGCGTTTGCTTAGTACTAAATAATTTATAGGCTTATGATCGATTTATATTTCGTGAGATAAAAAGTCCTCTTAACAAAATTATAATGTAACACACATAGATTCTAATAAATATATATGTATTTTAATAAAACTGTGGTAAAAAAAAAAAAAAAATATTCCTATACATAAATGTCCTGACACACATAGTAATATCAAAAAATGAAATATTAATTTGTGTACAACCACCAAAAACCACATAAGAACTTTGATCAAACGTTTTAAAAGCGAATCTCCTTGCCTTATGATATCCGTCCCGAAACAAAAAATGATTGTATATGAACACTACATAAGGATTTTATTTCGTATTTTTTGTATTGTATTTACTCGTATATCCTGGAGACGATGAAATAAAAGACTTTTAAAGAACATAATATAAAACGACAAGAATACAAAAAAAAAAACTATAGTAGCAACGTGACAATATCATTTTAACAAATATACTTGGTTTATGAAATAAACAGGATATCAATGAAATAAAAAGAATCATATTTTATGAGTTTTACATTTTTTTTTTTTTTTTTTTTTTTTTGGAAAATGTTGATGAATAATATAGTTGATTTTCCATATAAGAAATAAGACACGTGAGTATAATGTCATGTTGATTGTTTGATTTAAAATAATTTATGCAATTTCTGTTGTTGGTTATTTTATCAGGTTCGAAGACGTTTTAAATAAATGTATTTGTTCGCCTATATTTACAAAATAGTTGTTAACTCTTTTTTACTCTAACGACAAGGTTTAAAAACTAAATAAAATATCTCGACGAAAATGTATTTTTATTTGGCGCCAGATTGGTTTTATTATTTTATATACAATTGTAAATTTTCACAAATATAAATTTTTAGAATTCAAATTTTATTGAAAATTTTTATATTAAATTGATTTAAAAAAAAATATGTAGACACATGCTAGTAACGTACAAATGGTCACACAATCTTAAATAGAGTTCGTGTCGGAAAATTGGAGAATACCAAATAAATTATAAATATACGTATTACATAATACACTCGTAGAAGTAAAAGTAAAAATTTATATATAAAACGAGAATTATATAAACAAGGATCGTCCATTTTGTATAATTTTGGTTTTTTGTAGATGACGCTATTGTTTATCATTTAAATTCTAACGTCAACGGAATCAGTCGTTTCGGAAAAATGCAATTTATATCAAGATTGTACAAACTGGTTTTGCTCGGGACATTCGTTAATAAAACAAAAGCAATTCTTTTCCAAATAAAGTTAATTTTAAGAAGACACCAAATCTTAAAGTTCTCTCTGATTCTTTAAGTTGCGATCCAATGTAATCAATTTCGTGATGAAATTTAATTTTCAAAATTAAAATACTCTTCACACAGACTTATAATTTTAAAGCTCGAAAGTATCTTTTTCTCTCATTTTAAGAACAAACTTACAACTACCTGCTAGCAAAACTTTCACCAGCGAAAATTTAAGTAAATTTTATTTAATTAATTTTTTATTAAAATTTTAAACAATAAAGAATTCACACAACAATTTCACTGAACAAAAAAATTGATTACTTGAAACGCAATTTTAAACTGGCCATTTTATAGATAATTTCATTACCTTCATTGTCATTTTTAATCGATGAGTCATTGCAGTGTTAACAGTTTGAAAATAAATTGGTTTAGAAAAATGGCACACGAAAAACAGATTATTAATGCTTGAATGGTTAATTTTCAGTTTCTGTAACACTATTAATAAATTTTTACTTACAATTTTAAGCGTAAATGTCAATGTAATTTTTTTGTAAATTAATAATAAAATTTAATTCAACAATTCAAGAAGCTAAAATTTGTTTATTATGTGTAGCGTACGTCAGAAGCGCTTTTAAGCTCCAATTGTGCATAACAGGTTGCTGTCAATAAAGTTGTGCATTTCAATTTGCTTGTGATAAATTTTGTAATTTTTTGATAATTGTTTGAAACCATTGTTGCTTGTGAGTAAAATTGCGCCTGTTTTAACAATTTCAGTTTAAATAACAGTTATGACTCTGCAAGGATTCATCGTATAAAATCGCCTATCGTTTTCAAGGTAATAAACTTACCTACACAATGGCAATTTTATAATTGTATTTCACAAACAGTTGGGCACGCTTAGCTTGTTGCAAAGTAAGCAATATTGCTCAGTGAAATCGATTCTTTATTGCTTAAAAAGTAAATAAAAAATTAAATTTTTAACAAAAGAATGGCACAATTAATTAAATAAAATTTATCTAAATTTTTCAAAATAATCTTGGTTCATGACAGTTTATAAGACAGTTTGTAATAAATATATGAGTTGCATAGATGAGGAGTCTTCTTGTTTTAATTTTTCGGTAAAATACTTATAAACACATTAATTAGCCAGTTTATATGAAGGCACAGATGTTTAGTTAACTGAATACTAAAGTTATCATTGGATTTCCTTCGTGATTTATCTTCCATCAACTTTACTTCATTTGAAGGAAAAGGTCGATCGAGTACTCATATTATGTGTGGTGTTCCATTGTTGATATCTTTAATGAGTGTTTTTACACTTGGTCTCATGAATCCGGATTCTTTCTTCGTATTTCCCTCCTTTACCTACAAAACCGGTTTTATTGCCGCCATGTTGGAGATTCATTTTTAAACCAAAATTGTTTGTATTTCTCTGGTTTCATCGTACTAACACAAACAAAAATGAAATATAAAAATTCTCAAGGACATATAAATTAATAAATTTTTAATACAAACAAATTATTTATAAACAAGTTTTTTGTCTAATTATTTCAACAATAATCAAAATGGCGACACAACTTATTTTTGCCCTCATAGCAACATTCCCAGTTGAAAAGCATCTATGAAGTGAAAAAGATTCATACACATATGTACATAGAAATGTATTAAATGAAATCGGTCCATAAATCCTTGTGTAAACGACGATGGGATTTTTGAAACCACAGAAGCGAGATTCATGAGACCAAGTGTAAATACACTCATTTGGCCGACTACATTTCAGCGCCAACTACATTTCAGTGCACATTTTACCACTATGGGTGTTTTCTTTTATTCATGCTAGATATTCTGGATATTCCGAAAGTGACGTAAATCATTATTTTATTCATTCCATTCCTTCTATTCCTTTTTTAGTCAATTCTTTTATTTATTCGGAATATTCAGAATGTATTCTTTTTGTACTACATCCAAAGGTGGAATAAAAAGAATATTTCATTTGACGTTTTGTAATTATGTTCGATGTTTACAATTTATATGATTAATTTGAATTAAATCGTACATATTATAGAAAATGAAATTATTAATTATGATACAATTAATCGTTTAACTCGTAAAATTATGAAATTTTCGAAAATATTTTTAAAAATAGTTTTATATAGAGCTTGGCGGATACAAAAAGGTTTACAAAAAGGTCCCAATTTCATTTAATTATAGCGAAATTATTTATTTAAGAAACTTAATTTGTTTCCTAATTTAAAAAATAAAAAAAATGCATGCTATGGAAAATGTATTTCATTTATTCCAATCCGTTCTTTTATTACATTACGTACGGAATTTTCCAAGGTCACGTAATCAATATTCTATTCCTTCTTTTCTTTCTGTGGAGTAAATAAACGAAAATACCCGATATGTTGAATTTACAAACAACATTAACTTCAAAATACTGTCAATGTCATCGTCATCACGAAACAATTACCATATAGTAATTTTTTCTTAAATTATTTAGTACCAAGTCGTTTTCGATTGACCAAAAAACACTAAACTCATAAAGACTAAACTCCACATAGAAGAAAATGATCGAGCTTAAGTTTGTTGCACTGAGTTTAAGTTTGTTGGTCAATCGAAAACGACATTGGTATTTTGAAACATTTTATTAAGAAATAAAAAGTTTGTTTCGTGAATAAAATAAAGACAAGCGGGTTTAATGACATCTGCCCTATGCAATGAATATTTTTTTTTTTTAAATAACAGTATTAAAAAAATTCACAAAGCCAGGTAGAGCTAAAAAATTGTACACATCTGGTTCCTTTGAATATTTTGGTAAATAAAATATGGATACACGGGCTTTTAATTGAATGTTTCCTAGATTTAAAATCACCTACATATATTAAGTTTGAACAAAACATTCCGATATTCCACTTTACTATAATTTAGATTATAAACTAAAATTTAAATAATAATTGAATTTTTTCCCAGTTTTAATCAAAAAATCTCAAATTTATATTCTATATTCATTATTAAACCATAATTCATTTGACCAATAAATTATCAAATCAAATTAAACAAACAAAAAAAAACACAACTATTTATGTTGTTACAAGAGCTGACATCTCATTACTCTTTATGTATTTTTAGTTTTCCATCATCTGTCAAAAAGATTCCCTTTTTATTTTCTTATTTTATTTTATTATTCATAAACAGAAACGAAGAAAATGAATTTTCCATATTTTCTTCTCAAAACAGAAGATATCCATACAAAAGACGGCGAATTATACCATAAATCGTTTAATATACTTTAAATACGTACTATCAAATTCTTCTACATTCGAAGAGATATTGGGTTGAAAATTAAGTTTTGCAATAATCACATGTTTACAGTTTAGTTTAAAAAGCTTTAATTCAATCTTGGTCAACCAAAAATTTAGAATATACTAAGTACAATTTGTAATTTTCAGTTACCATTTAAAATAAAGAACCTCTTCTGGTTGATCAAAATGAGTTAAATTTTATCTTATTGTGTATTTATGTCATGAACACGATGAAAAATAATGAACGCCAAAGACATGTCGATAATAAAAAAAGATTCATCATGGAAATAATATCAGTTGTGATTTAAAAAAGCAACGAATAAAAAAAAATCAGTGAGAAATGATGAAGACGCCAGAAAATAAGAAACTCAACCAATTTTTTATTTCGCGTTTTTATTTGCTGTTATGGCTGGGTTTATAGTTTCAATTTCTGTGTACAACATCACATGGCTCCTCTTCAAAATTATATAAATTTGCTTGCTTTTGAATAATTTATAATTTAACATAAACGAATGGAAAAAAAAACAAATAAAATCTGGGCCACAAACGACATGAAGTGAAATAATAACTAAAGGAAAAAGACGAAATATAAATTGCGTAATGATTTCATTTTCTCGCGAAACCCCAAATATAAATTATATATTTTATATTATTTTTTATCTGTTTATTTTATTTTGTGCTTTAATTTTAAATTAAAGAAGAGACTTCATGTTAATACATACATACTTATAATATATGGGAAATTTTGCCGGGGGGGTCTATAAACAGAAAATTGTAATGATCTCAATATTAGTGTTTATTTCTATACATTTAAACCAATCAAACTATTCTTTGATTCTAATTTTTTTGTATTCTAATTTTTAAATTAAATCAAAAAACGACAAGGTAGCCAGCCATCAAAGGTCCACTATCTTTCGGGTATATTGTTTTATTTTGACTGTTTTAAGTCCCAGATGGAAAGATGTGGAACAGAATAAATTTTGAAGGCTATTGAAAATAGCTATTTAAATTAAATGTGGACCAAAAAAATGTCCTATTCCAAAATATATTCACTTCTGGGAGTCTAAACTGTATGTAAATTAATTGAGATTTTTCATGAATTAAAGCTTTCCTTAACTAATTCCATTTGTTTATTTTAACATGAATTTTATAAAAGCCAATTAAATTAAAATGAAAAATTAACCCCCATCAAGCTTATAAAATAATTGTTTATTGATATATTAAAACACTACTTATTGCTATTCAGTTATGTGCAAATAAAAATTGGGTTTTGTTGAAAACAAATTTTTTATACGTATTTTGAAAAGAAAAGCTTAAAAAATAAAAAATAACAAGAAAGTACAAACAGTTGGAATTACAAAAAAAAAAAAAAAACTTTTGGACGACAAAGCGTCGCACTTTTATTCACTCCTTCCTTGGTAAGGCTTTGTTTATTTTAGTTATATTCGGATGGTGAGAAAAACATTAATAAATTATTGTTGTTGTTAGAGGGTTGGTAACGTTTTGTGTTCATTTATGTTGTTTTTTTATGGAATCATAGATGTGTATTTACAAGGAATTAACAACCACCAGAAACAAGTAAACTAACAAAATAAAAATAACAAAGTGGAAAAATAAATGTATGTATACGAAGTACATATGTTTATTGTGTTGAGTAGTTGAAGTTTATGTTGAAGTTGAATGGACAAATTTTTTTGACCTGAATTCCGGTATGAACAAATTTTTTTTTTTTATTCCTGAAAAGCTGAAGTCATAAATGGGTGAAAAAATGAAGCAAAAAACAAAAAAAAAATGAAAGCTGACGAGGCTTTTACCAATTTTGTATTTTTGTTTAAATGTAATAAAATAATTTTTAGCGGATAAGAATTTTTCATGTTTAAATAAATTAAATTAAATGAAATAAAAAAGCGGAATAACCCAAAAATTTAAAATGGTAACTGAACATAAATCTTGATGTTTAGGGTTTCTTTGAAAATTTAATTATTTTGTTACCAACAGTAAGTAAATAATTATATACGATTTTTCCACTTAAATTTTAATTCTCCACACTCACATTCGGCGATTCCCATTCTACAAACTATGTTAATATTATTTGGTTCTAAAAACATGAAACACTTGTTATTAAAGTTTATTTGAACTTAAAATTAACACTCTCGCGCTTTTTTAAATAGTTTTAAACATTTATATTTTATTTTTATAGAAACAAACTTTATTCTTTGTCCAAATTTTTTATTTTATTTTCGTTTTTATTTTTATGTTTCCACCAAAATAAACAAATATAAAAATAAAAATTTAAGTTATTTAAAAATTATTTTTTAATGTAAAAAGTATTTTACGGTCAACCTCACAAGGAAACAAAAGTTATAAATTTTAATTTTATTTATGAAAATAGCCAAAAATTTGATCAACTTTTTTATCTTTGTAATATGTGTATGTACAAACAATTTTCTATTGGGTTTTTTACAACACAAGTATTAAAGTCTAGAAAAAAAATTACCTCATTAGTGTTCCAGCGATGTCTTTGTACAGGAAAGTGATCAGCACGTGGCAAGCTCTCAAGATTTTCAGGTAATTTAATTGGTTCACCATCTAAAAATAAAAAAAATTTATTTTATTATTAAATTAAAGTTAAACAATACAACAAGAAATACATATCAATATTATCTATGATGGTGATATATAAATTTCATGTAGGTACATATGTAAGTAATTTAAAAAACCTTGAGCCAACATTTTATTTAAGTCATTATTTATCTGGTATACTATATACAATTTTTAATAATTTGGCATTTTTTTAAAATAAGCAATTTACTGCTTTATATTCATGAAAGGGTTAGGGCTAAACACATTTTTTATATTTTTCCATTCATCCCTCATCCAAATAATTTGTATGATTGTATTTTTTCGTACGGTTTTATTTTTTTGTGAATGGTTTCCTCCTATTTAATCATAAATATCCCGTTTTCATGTTTTTATGTTTTATTATTTAAAGCAAATCAAAAAAAAAAAAAAAATCGTGTGTCTTCAAATAAAAATTAAATAAATTATATATTTTATAAGAATTAGTTTCCTTTTTTATTTATTTTTATAAATTAAATATTTTTTTATTTCATTTTTATTTATTTCTTTAAAAAAAAAAAATTATAAAGAAAATTACAGGCTATTTTTTATTTTCATGGTTTATCCATTTTTTACAAATTTTCTCGCATAACCAAAATGATTTGTGATGTTTTGTTGTTTTTGGTAAAATTTATAAAAATGATAAATTATTTTTTTACTACTGTTATTTTGTGGTGTGGAAGGGTTCTTCGTATATAAGGATTTTTAAGAAGACGGTTTAAAATTTTAATTGATTTAAAAATGAATTTTTGTTTGTGTAGCTTTGTGTAACTTGTTGAAATCACTTAAGGTTACGTTATGCTCTTACTCGTATAAAACTTTTGATCTTTAGACAAGTCTTATTGCTTTGTCATTTATGGTTTGAAATGTGTGTCCAATACATCTATGTTAATGTGCACGCTCATGAATTTAAAACTGACAGTTCTTTATAATATCGTGAGCAATTTACATCGCCTATTCTACTACATATATAATTCTTGTGTAAACAGTTTGTGAGCAACAAATTGCTTGTGTCCTGATATATATTTATTTCGCGAGTTGAATCGTCGTCTACTTTTTGAAGTAGTATAAACGACACTTCTTGTGTTTTATTGATTCATCTACAAAATAGTAAAACAAAATTTTATACTTTCCAGTTACGTAATACAGAGTCAAAAAAAAGAATTAAATATTTTCCGTCAGCGACATGAAGCATGTGGAGTATTTACTGTCTGTTATAATTACTGGCCAAGGTATAGGCACTTGGAATAAATGTCAAATGTAATGTCGAATAAACGTAGCTACAATATACAGGTAAACCTCGTTTAACGAACCCTCGAATAACGAATCCTCGAATTAACGAACATCCAAAATTGTTGAAAAATCTCGTATTTCAAACCTCGAATATTATTATAAGTACAGTTTATGTACATAAATGGTAAAATTTTAGAAACCATACAAATATTTTTTCGCCAAAAATATCACATAAAATTATTTACCTCGCACAACGAAACCTTAACTAATGAACGGTTTTCAGGGACACAATACGTTCGTTAAACGAGGTTTACCTGTATTACTTTCTATGAGATTTAAACATTGTTTAACATGGTTTTGGATCAGACTATAACTCTCAGTGACAAAAATATAAACCCGTTGCCATAAATTTCCAAGAAGGAATATAATTTATCTTTCTTATCAACCAATCTAAAATCCATAAGAAAATGCACAATGAAAACTCTTAAACAACTTATCAAACGGAAATAATCTAAGTGTTAATATTTATTCTGGACACAAAAAAAACGTTGTTTTTATCCATTATAGTTTTACTATTATTTGTACAAAAAACAAAAAATTGAGGAAACCGTACTATGTATAAGTATACAAAAAAAAAATGTACAATTAAATAGAACGATTAATTTTTATGGTTCCATTTTTCAGTTGTGTAGAATTTTATTGCCTTGGCGGAAAATGTAATGATTTTATCAGTTAAAAAAAAATATAAATTATTTCGCACAATAAAAATTTGAAATTAAAATTGATACCAAGGTTTCTTAATTTTTGTGGTACAAATTGTATTTAATTTTTTTGTTTTTTTTTTGTTTTACACATAAGAAGTAATCTTTATATCTCCAGCAAATAAGATACATTATCTAAAGTTTTATTTGACTAAAATTCGACTTATTTAAAAGTATATTATTAGAGAACTTACATTTTCATGGAACTAGTACAGGCTGCTTCGCAGCCGTTTTCTACAGTTACTACAACAGATGCTATCTTTCAAATATGTGTAACTTTGTGATTTTACCTAGATATTACTGTAAGAGTGGCGAGCAGTTTAATTATTAGTTGGACTGCTTCCATCCATTAAATGCGTTAAGAAACAGGCGGCACTAAAAAAGACACAACGTTCAATGCACGTGTTAAATCAGTGCAGCTTGGTTTTGATACAGAAATTAGAAAGCGTAAGTCGATAGAACGGAGAAAGTCATACAACCTGAATATATTATAGAAGGAGTGAAAAGCAAAAAAGAAAGTTAACAGGCCAGTGATCTGAAAAACGACGATGCTAGTCAGATGAAAATAACTCGGGAAAATGTGGCGCAAATTAAAGCCATACTGGTCGAGTCAGACGGGTCTAATAGACGTCCTACGCCCTAAAACGGAGATAAAAACAAAATATCAAATATATTCCAAAGATATTTCCTAAAGCAACGTTGTACGAGACATAAGTATTACCAAAAGTTATCTTAATATTTATCACCCTACATTGAAATGTTTATGAACTTTATGGTGATATAACTTTAGATGATTTAAGGTAAATGCCACTTCAAATCAACATTTTACTTTGACAATTTTTCAAAGATTCCTGAAAAGAATAACAAAAATGCTTAAAAGTTAAAGATTATAACTTACATAAATATCTCGCGGCATAGGAAAAATCATTTTGACACCTGATGTTTATGGTTTATGTCTGTCGTAATATTCATGATTTTGTCATTATTTTAATGAAATTGCTTTTCAATTTATGTACAAACTAAATCATTTATTCAGCGAATTCTACTAAAATAATAATAGACGAAAATATGAGCTTGTATTGTAAGTGATTTTTTTTTTTTTATAATTTATTCATACCTTATAAATAACCAGCAAAATAAAAGCACAGAAAGGAAAATGTTTATGTTTCCTTTAGTTTTTGTATTTTATTTTAAGTAACAAGGAATTTACAGTTCCAAGGACTTTTATTTTTGGTGGTCAATGAATATAAACTGTAGTTTTTCTTGATACGAGGTCTATAATTTTAATTTATTTATTATAGTGAAATTTGTCGGTTTTTGTTTTAAATTAATAAGAGTGTATCATGAATTTTAACGTGCAGGAATGTTTACATTTACAAATAACCCCAAAAAAAAATATGACATAAAATGTTGGTTTCCATTTATAAACACTTCCGTTTGTCTTATTAACTGTATTTTTCTATAATTACAGGTTATGGTAACACAACTCTGTGAGCCATTTTGAAATTGTTTTAATATAAATTTATAAACATGAATCGCTCCCGCGTCTGTTGAAATCAGTTAAATTGTTTCCGTTGTTCTCGATCTATTTTTAATGCCCAGTACTTCTTAATTTTTGAAGTTTCTTTCGTAATAAGAACTATATTCTCCAATATGATTTTTTTATTAGACCACCCTCTTAAAATTCGTCGAATGCATTTACAGGAGATATATGTATGTACAAACGAAAATGTGAATACTGAAGAAGTACAGTTTCAAGTTTAGGTTCTTTTAAAAGAGAAAAACATTAACTCAACAGACAGGACAAACTACAAGAGTGAGTAAGAAGAATAAAAAATAGTTTTACTGTGGTAGTTGTAATTTAAATCTAAGATTTTATCGTCTTGATAACTTAATGTAAGTTTAGTGTCCCGAGATGGTCGTATAAAAAAACTATTTTTTTTGTATTTAAAGTTTGTATATCGGTCATGTCTCAAACTATCTTGTTAAGTTTCTTTTTTGTCTTCCACTCAATGAATAATATATTTGAAATGAAAATATTTCTTGTTGAAATCTTAATTTGGCAAAGTAACTTTGAATATTTTAAGATTTTTGTGGCTTTAATAAGTTAATCTTCTGGTCTTGGAAATCTAACCAGTTGTTTTATATTTTTGAATTTTGAAATGAGCAAGATTAATGAACACTGTAAATAAAATTTTGATGTATATAATTTCGATCAAAAGCATTTTAATGTAACGTCCTTGTATCGCATGTTTCAAACAAAACACTATTTTTCAACCTCCTAACTTTGCTATTTAGTTTAGTTTCCTATTTTTCACATACAATTTCAAAATTTCAGACGGCAAATTCATGGGAATGGGAAATGCGTGACATAACATACCACCATGTTACTCCAACATCATCAAAGGCACAAAGAAAAGTTTTCGACAACAACAACAACAAAAACAGAAGTATGGCATGCAAATATGTATATTGTTTAAGTGTATGTTTGATTTTGTATGGGGAAATGTTATCGTCAAATGAAAGAGAGAAAAACTTAACAAATAAACTTTGGATTATATTGAGTTGTAATAAAAAGCTTTCTAATTTTATTTCATTAATAAAAATTCCGGCAATTTTAAGTTTTCAAATTGAAATGCTATTAATTAAATTAATTTTAATTAAAATTATTTTTTTTGACATTTTTATTGGTGAACGTTATATTTGTATTTTGTAAAAAAATATAATAATTATATAAGCTAATCACCACTTTTCTTGGTTTTGTTTAATAAATTGAAATAATTTTTATCTAGTTTAACCCTTAAGCATTTCATTTATTGTTTAAGACAGCACGTATTTTTTTGCCCGTTGCACTCGTAGAGCCATTTCTCGAAAAGTGCGACAATATTAATGAAGTGTGCTTATAACCTTAAAAAAAAACCTTCAACTTAAAATAATTTGGAATTTGAGCTATGTTTATTGGTATCGAGGAAGAGGATATCGACTAATGTCGTTTATTATAAATTCAAATTATAAAGTTCAAAATGAGGAACAATTTATATTTAATTAAATTTTTTAAGAATTAAGTTTTAGTTTAGATACTTAGTTAGCAAATGTACCCCCATTTGCATAATATTTGACAAAAAAAAATATTAGCTGCTGTCCAATCAGTAACCACTTAACGTAATAAAATATTCTCTGGCGAAAAATAATTAACTGGGTTTCTTGCTGGAATGTTTCTGTCATTTATGTCAAATATACGAACAAAATTATTTGTTTTTCACAAAGATATTTTTTAAATAATTGAAATATATATAGGACGGTATACTGTTCAAATGCAATTAAAGTGAAAACAAAAGTGACACTGTGCTTCTCAGCTAAATTACGTTCAGCAAGCGAAATGCTGTTCAGCAAGCGAAATGGATAGAAAATAAAAAGCAAAATTGAACATTTATTAAAAATTTGTTAAATAACTGTAAAAAATGTGAAATAAGTCGAAACAGTTGCAAAAATAATTTTAAAATTCAACCACAAATATTCAATTGTATTTGATGTTTCTCAAGAATTTATTACTTTCTTTTACTATAGTAAAATAAAGTATAGTAATCATGAAAATTTTGGACCTTGAGATTTTTAGAGATTTATTTGTTTTGAGGTCCCCTGAGTCCGAAAAAGTGGGTTTCGAAATGGTGTCTGTCTGTCTGTCTGTCAGTCTGTCAGTCTGTCTGTGTCCTCTCTACAGCCCATATGCTTTAATCAATCGAACTGAAACTTCAGATTTAAGCTTTTTTGATAAATTGGGAGGTCCCAGTGAATTTTACTCCAAATCGGCTAACCGGAAGTGGCCACTCCCTTGGTCCAGAAAATTTGTTTTGCAAATATCTTAAAAAGTATAAGGTTTACAAAAAACTACTTAATACAAAATGTTTCCAAAAATTAAAAACAAATAAAAATAAAAAAAAAATTAAAAAAAAACAAATTTAAAAATTTAAAAATTTAAAAAAAAAATTTAGAAAAAAATAAAATTTCTCAAAATTCTCTGTTCGTAAGAGAAAGTCGTTTGTTAGCCACACCTCAATTTTAACTAGGTAATTAACAGACCTATTCCATGTGCTAGCGAAATCTTTGTCATCATTGTTGAGTGCGATTTCCAAAAAATAATTTCGTAGAACTTTTATTAAACGAACGATCCGTATGGATTAAGGTTTTCTAACTAGGTAATTAAGGGACCTATTCCATGTGCTAGCGAAACCTTTGTCATCATCGTTGGCAATGGCCGATATTGGCCCTTGGGAGTTGTGTGTGATTTCCAAAAAATAATTTTGCAGAACTTTTACTAAACGAACGATTCGTATGGGTTAGGGTTTTCTAGCTAGGTATTTGAGGGACCTATTCTATGTGCTAGCCAAACCTTTGTCATCATTGTTGAGTGCGATTTCCAAAAAATAATTTCGTAGAACTTTTACTAAACGAACGATCCGTATGGATTAGGGTTTTCTAACTAGGTATTTGAGGGACCTATTCTATGTGCTAGCGAAACCTATGTCATCATTGTTGGCAATGGCCGATATTGGCCCTTGGGTGTTTAGGGCGATTTCCAAAAAATAATTTTGCAGAACTTTTACTAAACGAACGATTCGTATGGATTAGGGTTTTTTACTTTCTTTTTACTCTAGTAAAATAAAGTATAGTAATCATGAAAATTTTTGACTTCGCGATTTTTAAAGATTTATTTGTTTTGAGGTCCCCTGAGTCCGAAAAAGTGGGTTTCGAAATGGTGTCTGTCTGTCAGTCTGTCAGTCGGTCAGTCTGCCTGTGTCCTCTCTACAGCCCATATGGTTTAATCAATCGAACTGAAACTTCAGATTTAAGCTTTTTTGATAAATTGGGAGGTCCCATTGAATTTTACTCAAAATCGGCTAACCAGAAGTGGCCACTCCCTTGGTCCAAAAAATTTGTTTTGCAAATATCTTAAAAAGTATAAGGTTTACAAAAAACTACTTAATACAAAATGTTTCCAGAAATTAAAAAAAAATAAAAATAAAAAATTAAAAAAAAAATTAAGAAAAAAATAAAATTTCTCAAAATTCTCTGTTCGTAAAAGAAAGTCGTGTGTTGGCCACACCTCAATTTTTTTAGTGGTGTTTGTATAATTATTAAAAGTAGAATTCGATTTAAGCAAATTTATATTTTTTTTGGATTTAACTAAATCTATTTTATACAATCCAATTATTGTTGTAAGATTTTCTAAATTTGCAAAAGCGATACAGCTAAACTAAGAATGGTATGTATCGTAACGTAATATAATGACACTTCAAATCAATTTTATGCGAAAATAAAATTATTACAAAATTATTTTGGAAGCCTAAAGGCATTATGCCCTAAAATCAATCCAGTTTTTGCCAAAATTGTTTCATTTGTTAAAATTTTAGATTCAGGATATTGAATTTAAAAATGTCTCGCCAATTTCTGCAGTCAGTGAATCCTTTTTCATACAAGAGTTATATTGCTTAACTAACGATAATACCCCAGATTTAGTCAAAAGGAAGAAAAAAAATAGTTAATTTAGATATACCAGAATCCAGAATATAAAATAATGATAGTTTTAAGAAGTTAGAATACATGACCACAATGGCTATCAACATCAATCTACATTTCGTTTAACACTAATATATACGTACGAAATCAATGAAAATTCGGTAAAAAATACACTCGTCGATGCTTTGTTTTAACTTTGCAATGATATTAAATGATTTACGGAAACTTTCATCAAGTTTCAAAACCACCCACAAATATCAAAATTCTTTTAGTTTCTTTAAAATAAAACTTAAATGAAAAGGACCCGGGACAAGTTGTCCTGCCACCACAATTTGCTTCTTGACTAATTCACACCCAGTTTTATTAAATTTAAAAGAAACCAACAACTGTATACAAAAGTATTAAAAATAATAATTTTATTTTAATGCTCATTGCATTTGTTTACTTAATAAATTATAACTGAATAACTTTAGCTAAGTTTCCTTTTTTTTTTTTTTTTTTTTTAATTTTAGCTTTCATTTCAAAATAAAAGTAATTATTCGTGACTTCGATCAACAAACAAAAACTAAAATTCTTTTACACATAATTTGAATATAAATTTTTATTTAATTTCTTTATATCTACGTTATGTGTTTATATTCGTTATAAATTAAAAATGTAACATTGTTGTAGAAATAGCTTACAATTTTTTTTATTTCTGTTCAAAATACAAGAATGTTTGCAATTGGAATTTGTACATTGTTTAGTTAATACTTATATCGAAAAGTTGATTGAGGAACAATGCTTCAAAATAAAAAAGTCTGATAAATTTTACTGCTATTAAATTTCAATAAAAATTAATTCTCCATTTAAAAGAAATTACAAATAAATTACATAAATAATATACTTCACCCATACATTACACATAAATCTATAGGAGACTAACAAAAGTTTTTAAAATTTTTAAAACTTCATTTCCATTAACAAAAAGTTCATATACATTTCAAAATTTATTGACGCGTGGAAAATTTTTAATTTAATTAGAAATTTACATGCGATTTCATGTGTTTATTTGTTTGTTAAACTCATGTTTTATGTTTTCTGAATACGAAAAAAGTTTCATCGTACAATATTGTCGGATAGGAATATGTAATATTAAAAAAATATACATAATACAAAAACATACAAAGCTTTTATTTATTTTGTTGTCATGATATGAAGATGTTAAAATGATTCTCTCAACTGTGAAATTAGCTTTTTTTGTTTTTATTTTTGATAGTTTTTAGTTGACAAATGCATTTAAATTAGCATATTCTATTTTAATCACATATATAAATTTTCTAAGCGTTTTTTTTTTAAACAACAATTCACGAAACAATTTATGTTTAAACTTAAGTAAAATAAAGCTTCTTAAAATAAAAATAATATTTAGACATTTAAATAAGAGAACAAGTTTTAATCAAGTTTCAAAAAAAATTAAAAAACTTTTCCTTTTTTTTTTGCTAAAAATTTTAGTATAAAAGGCCAGATATATTATAATATGTATTAGTGTATCTTGTGGGTGAACCTAGATGATATGCTTATTCTATTGTATACGGTTGGTGTAATAAATGAAGTCGTATAAAGAAACATATAATTTTGAGTTGAGTTAATAGGTGAAGTCTACAATAATAACTTAAGGCAACCGAAGAAATTTATCTTCTTTTTGTTTCCTAAAACTAAAATGTTTACTTATTTTAAAATATATTGTTAGGAATAAACTAAAAATAATCGGAACACAAAAGCTGGGAATTTTGGTTATTGTTGAGATCATGTTTTGCTTTGTATTTTATGGATGATAATCCGAACTCTATATTTATAAGTCAATTATTAGAAAAAATATTTGTCGGACGATAAGACACACCAGACCAAAAGACAGGAACAAGTCGTGTAATTAAAAGCAATGGTAGCGACAGGACAAGGTCTCCCGAAACACGTTGAAAGTAAATATCTAAATTTTTATTTAAGTTTTTGTATTAAAGAAATAATAAGAATTTTGATATTTATGGGCATTTGGGCTGAATCCATAATTGCCATAAACATACCAGGTTGGATCAAAGCATATCCGAGTATTTATAGGCCTATGTTAACAAAATTTCTACATGTAATCCTGGAGAGTTTTATGATGCGAAATAAAAAAAAACAATTCGAAGGGGATGTTTGTTTACCAAATGATATTTTTTTAAATGAATTTTTTACTCTTTTAAATTCTCAATAGTATATAATACTCCAGAGAAACTTCCTTATCTCAAAATTATAATACAATGGTCGTAAGTACTCTAAAAGTAATTAAATAGGCACGTCCGCTTTTTTTTTTTTTTTTGCTACATTTTGTATGTCGACTTTCTTTTATTCTTCTTAAGGACTTGTCGAACTTAATAAGTTTTAAATTGGTGGTAGATTTGATTTTCTTTAGCACAAGAAAAAAATACTTTATTTAAATTTAAAATGATTTCCGAACTAACATATGGGAAACATTACGAACCAAACCCTTTATAAATATTTTGCTAATTATTAATTTTATGGTAAAATAATAAATAAATAATTGCATGCAAAATATTTTCATATTTTCTAATTTTAAGGTAACAAATTATTTTTAAATAATAAAAAAAAAATTCTTGAAGTTCATTTGATAAACTTATTATAAATTCGAATTATTTGTTTTAACAGTTTTATTTCGAAACTTAATTTCAAATCGGAAAACAAGTGGTAGGTACGTACAAATATGCACTCTATGTAAACATAAATATACGACAAATATAAACATAAAAATTATGAAGAAAACTTATGGAAAATTTGTCATACAAACCGTTGTATTTCCACCCAATAAATAATCATTTACTATGAAAAAAATTATTTAAATATTTTTATTTTCTTAAAATTAAATTAAAACCACAAAAAATTTCACAAAAAAAAAAAAAAAATGTTCACCAAAACTGAAAATTATAATAATGTTTTCTGTTACGCGAAACAACTTTTTGTCGTGCTTTAAAAATAAAAATTTTTGACATGAATTATACACAATATGAAAATGTATATATTATACAGTAGGTATTATAAGCTATACAATCGTCAATTATTTATATCTGACGAAATTCATAAAGTTAACAAGCTGCTTCGAAACTTTTTGTGCAAGAGCTTCCGCATTTCTTGTATTTGTACAAAAGATGTGACGTAGCTTAATAAAGTAATACAAAATATTCTCAAGAGAATATCGTTTTACTTGTTAACTAAACACAATTAGACGTAGATTTACGATTTTTGTATTTGCCTTTACAAATATGTGCTAGTCAAATACACTTATGTTCGTAACTGTATTTGTTGAAAACAACCCCTTTTTCGACTTGTAAAAAGAACAATAATAATAGTCATATTAAATTATAATATTATACAATAACGAGAAAATAAGAACTATTAATTTATTTATTAATAAAAACCTGAAAAAAGTAACAAAAAAAAAATTGTATTTCGTGATAACATACGATATTGTAAATAAAAACACAAAATATATACATTTTTTTCTTTTTGGTGAGCTTTAAACTTTAAAGTTTTAAATTATCATAACAAAAAAAAAAAATACTAAAAATTCCCTACTGTTTATAACAAGAAAACTTGGAAAATTAACAATTGTCAATTGTACACAAAAAATTCAATTTGATTTTTTTAAAACTGCTGTTTATCCAATTTAAATTATTGTTTTCTTTTTAAAAATATAATTTAAGCTTTATGGAAGTTTGAATGGTGAAATACTCAAACCATAAAAAATTATTTGTTCAAAATAATGGAATAATTTATGTTTTATTTGCCTTATTCTGTACTATACAAACATGACATTTGAGCACCACTCTAATTAGTTGAAAATAAAGTTTTATAAGATTTAGACTTAAATAAATTTTATATAATAACATGAACACAATAACGGTACAATAATTTTAACTCAATCCAATTTTTGTATTTGGTATGTAAATTCCGATAGCTGGTAAAGAGCATTAAATTCAAATCGTATAATAAGAAAAGTAATAAAGAATATTGAGTACATATTAGTGAATGTAGATTATACATTAAGTAATGCACTTACATAGGATTATTTTATCATATAAATCTAACTTTTAGTTTTTGGCTAATTTTATACAAAAATTATGTACCGAATATATTTGCCGCCAAATTTTCGAGAACACGATAATGTGAAACATATCGGCATATAAATTAAACATTCATTTTAAAGAACGAAATTCCATATGTCATAAATAAATTTATCTTTTTTGCTATCAACAAAATATAATTCAATGATCCTAAATCATTAAAAATTGGGAACAGAAATAGGCAACACTGTCATAAAAAGTATAACTAAAATAATTCCATTATTCAATATTTCCAAAGCTTTTTATTATTTTTGTCAAAAAGTCTATATTTGAAAAAAAAAAAAAAAAAAACTTTAAACTCACATATAAACTTTTATTATTTGAGCTTTTTCGTCTTTGATTTATATTTGTTTGAAATATAATAATAAACTTATTTAATATTTTTATTTCGATTGTTATACGTATAGTAAGTACTACTAGCAAATTAAGAAATTTTTATTAGCTTAATAATAGGGTGGCATAAAATTGGGATGGTGTGAAAAAAATGCATAAATCAAACCAATTTAGAAACTTTTTCGTCATAATCGAATTTCAATGATATTTTCATAATAATCAATGTTTCTCATATATGTACATAGCTTTAGGATCTTTAACTGAAATAAGTTATTTAATATTAAATCGGCGAACTCAGCATAATACTTTCATCTTTTCTTCAAAGATACTTGTAAATTCTAAAAATAACAAACAAAACACCAATTATCATAAAAAAAAGAAAATTCTTGAGATGGGAGGATAGATAATATCTATATCCCCATTTAACTGCATTATACATATATAAATACAATAAAAAGAATTCACACTTATGTGAACGTGTTAAATTTGAAGAAAATCAATCGTCCAGAAGAATAGAAAATGATTTTTTGTCTTTTAGCTTTTTTGTACACATACTACACAAAGAGATATAAAATTGTATGCTTTTATATAAGATGTAATTAGAAAAAAATATAATTTCATAAATAAGGCTACAAAAATGATACCATTATTTGGGTTTTACAAGAAAATGAAAAAGGCAGAAAACCCTCGCCATTCACAAGGATCTGTACATAGAAATTCTACCGAAAATAATAATATTTTATAATTAAGAAGCTTTTAAACATTTTTTTTTTAGTAATTCGCGGATTTTTTAATATCATTATATATTTGATTTAAAGAAGAAAAAAAAAATTATATGAAAGTCTCTACTTAACCATATTAACCTTCGTTGCATAAAAAAGTATAATTTACTTTCATTCTTTAGACAAATTCTAAAAAAAAAAAAAGGATTCTGTTGAGGTTTTTGTCGCCTTTTTTTATAAAACTACAACGTATTATTTATAAGTTTAACAGCGGATTTTCCAAATACGAAAAAAGGAAACTACATTTACATAGACCAAATATTATAAGAAATTTATTACAAATTGAATTTTTTTTTTTAATTCGGGTCGGATTTTGTTAGTGTAATCCACGGAAATGTAACCGTATATACGTGTTCTCGTCTCGTCATTCATGATCAAAGGTAACATGGAAATGAAATACATTTATAAAAATATGTAAAATATTTGTTTTCATAATCTATGAGTAGAGCGTAAATTTAACCTAATGTTTATCCATAACTAGATGAAATAAGATTTTACCTAATTTACTATTGCAAAATAATAATAAAAAAATTGTTTTTATTTTGTTTTTATCGATATCCATACAAACTCTGATGTAATTATTCGTACATTCAAAGTTTAAAAATATCGAATTAAAAAAAAACAAGTGCAACACAGTCAACATGTTTACAAGTAAAAAAAAATGATTTATGTAAACGTTCCCGAAAAATCCGATTTTCAATATCATTAAAATGGGTTTCGTGGTAACAGTTTTCATTTAATTTTTATTCAAATACCGTATTTGCTTTATCGATTAGAACTCAGTTTGTGAATTTCAAATATAAAACGAAATGGGAAATAAAAAAAAAAAGCGTTGATTTAGCTTTTGTAAATGACACGATTTGGAGGAGATTTGCTTAGATTTGTGTTCCTAAATGTAAAAATATATTTTATGTAAGAGTAAATCTTTAGTTATTTATTTTGCAATCAAATCTCAACTTTTCCAACCTTGAATTTTATACTTATTTTTAATCTGTCTAATAATAAAAAAGAGAAAAACAGTTTTGGGAACAAATTCAAAATGATACCTATATAATTAAATAAAAAAATAAAAAAATCGAATGAAAATACATAACATAACTTTCAAATTTTTTTCTGCATTCTTTCTTGTTCATATTTTTGTTTATTTCTAAAATACATCCCAACGAATGTAAATAGATGTGGCAGACATTATGGAGTCGTTCTCTTAAGCAAAATACAACATAAAAATAATTTAAGATATTTTCAATTTTTCGTTAAGAAATAAAAAAAAAAAAATAGAATTGACCTGATTAGATTAATTGCAATCCATACGTTTTCAAAAAGAGATCGAACGAGTGGAAAGACTAAATAAATAAATTCAGTTCTCGAACAATAAAAACTTTATATTTTTATTTTTTTTTTCTGTTAAAATATTAAATATTTTGTTTATTTATTTGTTTGATTAAAATAAAAATGTAATAAATTACATTGATGGCTCATAATTTCGATAAAAGTTTGAGTTTATATATTTAGCGATTTTATTTTTTTAAAATATTGCATCGCGAATAAAAAAATTGTCAAACAAAAGCGTTTTTCGCTTAATGATTTTTATTTGGTTTACAGTTATTGACAGTTCTGTACGGTCAACATTTATCAAATTTTAAATAATTTATTAAGCATTTTATAGTTTTGATTATACAGTTTCCTTAAAATATTCTGAACAAAGAAGAGCACCTTTATTATATATCTTAAATATTATACATAAAAGCCGAACAATGTAAAATTTCTGAACGATATCCAATAATGTTAGAAATAATAACCCTTCAGAACCCTAAATTTCGATTATTTTATGTTGCTGATATACGTGGAAAATTACTCATCAGCATACAAATCCTTTACAAAATGAGTGCATAGTGTGAATACACAAAAATATGTATGTAGCTACAGTTATACAGCAAACAATTTTCATGTAATCATTTTTATACCAAACAAAAAGCGACAAACTTGTTATGAAAAGTTATCACTTTAAATGATCTTATCGCGAAATAACAATAAAAATTTTCACCAAAAACACCTCTTCATACATGTGATATATATTGGGTTGGTTATTTAGCTGGTATGTGATGTCAAAAAAAAAAAAAAATAAATAAAAAATAGGAAAATTATGACTAAATAACCCTGAAAATATAATTAATCACACATATTTTCCAAATAATAGTAATTGGTGTTGGTGTATGCTGTTGTTGTTTTTGTTCTGATAAAATATCTTTCTCATATTAATAATTCATTCTTATCGAATTGATTGATCTGGAAATTGGTTATACAAAAATGGAATCTACATACATAGAAAGGAACGATAGTATTTTTACCTAATCGTTTATATAACAAAATAGCAGAAATTAGCCGCCCGATCATTTTGCAATTCGCACTTAAGTATATACTTCGTCACCTAAGTGTAAGAGGCATTTTCAAAATTCAGTCGATTTCAAATTGATAAGTTGAGGGTTTAATATATTTTGTATAAACTGTAATGTTAGTCAATTGAAAGACGAGAAAACACTTGTAACACAGATCGAATATGTATTCATACATACATACATTAAATACATAATATTCTTCTTCCTTAAGAGAAACTCCCAACTTAATTAGAAAATTAAACAAACAAAAAATTCAAATTTTATCATGAAAATTATTGTTATATTTCATATTTATGTTATTTATATATTTATCTTAAAAATGTAAATAATTTATTTGTAGTTTTTCTTTTTCTTTTAGAAGGTATATCTTACTAGAATTAGAATCCAATTGTTCTTCAAAAATAATAAAAATTTAAAAAAAAAAAATTAAAAATGAGATAAAATAAAGAGAAATTGTTCATCAATTTATTGATGCCAATTTTTGTTGTATTAACATTAACCCCCATAGACCCTTTTAGAATTAGTTGGCAAATTGGAACACTTTTTCATTTTTGGAGGGATTTTCCTAATATATTTTCCCACAAAAAAGGTTAAAATTTCTATTGTAATGCCCAATGTATAAGCCCAATCAGAAAACCACCAATTATCATAACCCAAACAAATACAAAAATTAAAAATGCAATGGAAACCAAGTAATACAGTAAGAAACATATTGACGCATTCAATATTTTATGTCAGGCATAGAGAAGAGATCAAACTTTTAACTGTCTTGTTAAAGGATCTAGCTAAGGACAACTATGGTTTAGAAATAATTAGAACTAAAATAAAGTTGAAAGTATGCCTCGGCTTCACCCCAGTTGTTCTTAAAACCGTTCCTATCGAAAATGAACAAAGCCTACCAGGCGGTTATATGAAAGCTGCATCTATCAATTTACACTGACAATTTGAAAAGTGAGCTAATTGACTTAGGCGACGTTGTTAATATTGTATATTGTTTTTCTAAAATTTTAACTCCAAGCATAAATAGTGGACTGGCCTCGCCACGCTACCGATGATTAATGATTTGGGGAAAATAGTATATTGATATTTTTAATACTGGTTAGAAATTCTAGATATAATAAATAAATATTTAATATCTTAAAGAAGAAAGCATTAATTTTGTAGCTAAACTTTACTAAGGTTTATTTAATTAATGATTATTCTTAATCTTTGATTTTTGGTCAAATTAAGAATATTGAAATTACTTTATTATTATATGATTTTTTTTTGTTTATTGTATGTATTATGCGATATTAAATTGTATGCGGCAAGATATAAAAAGAGCTGTACTCTGTATCCTTCCCGAATTATTTAAAAAAATGAATAATTTAACATTATATAAAATATAATTAACATTACAAACTACGTAGCACAAAACTACGTAGCACCTGCAGCTGCGGCGGTCCCACGGTAATCCGGGTGTGCCATAATTTACCAAGGGTTCAAATATTAGTTCAGAGAGATTAGGCATATTTTAAACCATAGATTACCAATGATTTTCCATTGCGCCTCTTTGAACCTGTTTAGCGATTTTAGAGAACCATTCATTCAAAATTTCTCGTTTAGGGGTATATCCCATATTGAGGGTAGCTGATTTTTATTTTTGTCTATGTCTAAAGACTGCCCTCTTAATAACTTTTATTCGATTCCCGAACGCACTTTTAACGCTCGAAAAACTTCAAACAATTATAAAAAATTACTAATAAATGTTATCTGTAACATAAATCCGTACTTATTCGAATAAATATAGAAAAAGGAAAAGTTGATAAGTCCAAATCGAATTATCGTAGAAAATATTTAAAAAAAAATGTTTGTATTAAATTTTGTTCTTTTTAATATTTAGGTCATAAAATACGTACATGGTGTATCTGATACTTTGTTGACTTTCTACCGTTTAAATCACTACCAATAAAGTCTACCTTTTATATTTTCGTATTAAGAAGATGATTACGAATAAAATAAAACTAATATGCAGCATGGTTTTATGACCTAATAAAGAGTTTTATTTTTTTAGCCACCCTTAATACCAGCCAAACTTATAAGTTTTGGATCTATTCGTCTGCCTCGAAAATTGTTTGGTTTTTATTACCTATTTTAACAATTGGCCCAGAGGCAGACGTGATCTTATGAATTAGTTCACCATCATTGTTTGTCCTATTATATATTTCCATTGTTTGCCCTAAATTAATAACGACATAACATCCAAACTTAGGACCTGGATTGGCATGATTATAGAACCATCAACGACTATACCTGTATAAACCTCTATCTAAGGGTCGACATAATCAAAGTTAAATGTATTTATAATATTTATAATTAATGTAAGTGAAATTTTTACCAATGCACGGTACCTATCCAACTATAATATCTATTAGACCAATTATAAGATTTTTCCTTCTGAATCCATCGGAAAATTAAAAATGATCTACATAAATATATAGGTCCTGTAGTATTTTATTTGATTGCTCTATAATAAACAGTAAATACTCTTCAAAAATTATCACAAATAGCATCGCTGGTCTAAGAAGGTTTACTCTGATTTTTGAAATATTTTGGCAGGGATTTCTATAATTTCTGGAACAGCAGGACTTTAAATATATCTTTCTCTCGCACTCCTATTAAATATAATACATTAGTTTTGTACTGTTATTTCATTTGAATTGTGAAATAATCATAATTTTATCAAAAAACTCCTTCATTTGATAAACCAACATATAGTATTCTTCCTGAGAGATATTGTAAAATGATCTGAAATTAATGGAAAATTAATAATAAAATGTTGTAATCGAGCCTTTTCCCCACTTTACAAATTCAACAATTTTTTGTGATTTTTAATTTAGTTGTTACACATACGTTTTCAAAAAAATTACCGAACAATTAGTGAACCACTTACTTAGGTACGTCTACAATCAAAATAAGAACCAACAAATGTGAACCAAACATAAACTGAACAAGTATTTAGGGAAAAAACCGAAAGGACACCATATAATATTTCATCTATTAATATCAAGAAAGATAATATAGTTAAATTGAAAAAAATTATCTCATTCATGTAGAATTTAATTTGTTAAAATATATAGATGTTTTCACAAAGCGCATCATCCAAAAAGTATTAATAGAATATCTAGCAATGGTGTACCCAAACCTATTTTTATTGATCTCGGACAGCTAAAGTAAATACTCACTATTTGATTAAAATGTTAAAACTCCTTTGAGCGAACAGAAATGAATCCCGGAATCTCCTCACTTATACCTAGGTGATTATTTTTTCGGAGCTACTTGAAATTTCAAGTTAGAGCAAGTCTAAAGTCTTAACATTTTAAATTTATGAATTTCAATTCTGTTGAAAAAAATTAACTTGATTCCTGGGCCCTATTGCACCAACTAATTATCACTTATTACTTATCAACTTATCATAATTTTTGATAATTTTCTGTTGCACCAAATTCAAATTTGCTAAGTATTTAATTGAGTTATAATAAGTGATAAGCACTCACTTATCAAAATTAAGTTGCACCAATTTGAGAAATGATAAATGATAAGTAATATTTTGATAAGCGATAAGTTTGAGGTTTTTGCTAATTTTTAGGTAGTTCTGTTGCACCAAAAGTTTTAACTTATCAATAATCGACTACTTTAATGATAACTTATCCAAAATATCAATAAGAAAAATTTCACTACTCAAATAAATTGATAAGAGCTACAAATTGTAGTGTATAACGGAAGTCTGTTAAAAACGTTTTTTTTTGCTGTTATTGTAAGATGAGAACTTTTGTTCAATTTTAAAAGAATACAAACACATTTTGCAATAAAATTATTTATTATTCAAATATAATAACTTATCATAAGTTGATAAGTAATAGTTGGTGCAATAGGGCCCTGGTCTAAGACTGACATCTTGAACCATGTTTATTTGAACTGTTTTCTATTCGATCCAACCCTTAAGGGAAATAAAAGAGGCGTTCCTTTAAAATGGGATACTCTGTATGTAATTTGCCAGTCATATACACTTTAACATTTTAACTAAGAACAATTAGTGAATACACTTGTTTTGACCGAATATATTTAGACTATAAGCATCAGTATGCGTACGGTAAGGTTAAGGCAAACAACTACACTTATATTTCGTGAAATCTACCTGCAAATAAAAACAAATAAATTTCAAATTAATAATCAAATTTGAATAAATTATAACTCAAAAAAAAAAAAAAAAAGAAAAGAATAACTTTGCAAGTAACGATAAAACATAACACAATTTTCATTATCATATCTCCTTTTCAGCGTAATTAAATTCAAAATGTAAAAAAAATTATAATACGTATTATAAACAAAAATAAATCTCTTAACCTACAACCATAATTTCAGAGTAACCAGAGTAAAAAAATCTACATCCCACTATGGAAGGAATGAAACATAAAAACACAAGAGAAAAACAATAAAAACCAACACCAATTAAATAATTTATTCATAAAAATTGACTAAAGTAATTCATAAATCAACTAACACACAACAAAATAGCCAAACTAACCAAACAATAACTAAAGCTTTGCCATGAGATTAACACATATCCCACCTCAAATTTACTATATTAATATTTTGTTTCGGTGTTTTTATTTTTCATAAATCCCTTTTTATGGATTTGGGATGTTTTGTGTTTTCATGAGTATTTTTTCAATTTTTATGATAAATTGTTTTCCAAACAAATAGAATTTAATTCAATCTTGTCACGAGGAATGCATTGCAATGAGAGTTTGTTAATAAAATAAGCATTTTTTATCTGTATTTGTCTGTATCATTACCCACATACATAAGCATCAATTAAAACATAATGGGAACCAAAATGTTTTTTTTTTCCAAAAAGGGACTTTCAAAGGATTAGTTTGGTAATTTAAAATTTATCGAAAAATGCCATCAAAAATTATTATTCCACAACACATTCATGCACTCTTTAAAAACGATAAAAAAAAGCTTTCAACAATTGAATGATTTATTTTATTTAAAATAAATACATTTTAATATTTTACCAGAAAAAAATAAAACAACAAAACTGAAAATCAAAATAAATAACATAAATTTTCCAACTGATTCAAATAATATGTGAAAAGCTCACAGAAGAAAATAAAATAAAGTTTTGGAAAAGCATTTTTTTTTTTATTCAGAAGAGGACATTCAAAATGAATTTATCATCTTGTATTATCCTTTTTTATAAGGAGATAACAACAAAAAGTAAAAATGAAAATATGTTTTAATATTATATATTTTTTGACAGGAGAGAGCTTTTTTTTACTGTAAGGAATTACTAGTTTTAAGCAAGTATAGAAATATTTTTATTATATTACATTGAGTTTTGATCGTTACATTGGAGTTTTGTTTTAAATATAAAAATTCATTTCTCATAAACGGGCACCTGTCGACTAAAAAATATAGTTTAGGTAATTTTTGAATAAGGAAATCAAATTACATTTTAATGAATATATTAACCAATTTTATTTCGTGAATTGTGAACATTAACGATGTTTTAGTTAAGCTAGACATATTTTTCACCAACACAGGTATAAATTGTACCCTTTATAAACATTTTATTTAAACGTCAGGGTTAAAATAATCATAGTCAAATAATCATTTTACTCTTATTATCACCTCAATATTTGCAATATTATTTTTATTAAACGCAGAACGTAATAATTCAAGAAATGAATAAAACTCTATCGAAAGGAGTTCGCAAGTGCAAAATACCTTAATAAATTCACGCGCGTTGCGTTCTCCTTTACAAGTTTCCCGAAATTTAAAAATTGTAAACAATAAATTTATTTTAATTAGGTAGTTTCTACAGTGTCTTTCAAAAGCAAATAACTAAATATTTATATTTTTTTTTTTAAACAACTAAAACCTTAATAACTTTAAAAGTAAAATTAAATTCAATAAAAAAAAATAATATGCAAACTCGTGGTAATTCGAACTTTCACAGCCCCCAGGATTAAAAAAAATTATATAATTTTTTTTATAAATAATTACTTTTGAGTACATAAACATTTCTTCTGTTTGCATGCAATAAAAAAAACATTTTTTGATGTAATTATCGACAAAAAAAGCTAATAACTAGCATATAGAAAAATCTCGTGTCTACGAGCTTTTTTCGTAAATTTCTTTTTTGTTATAAACCAAACAAAAATAATTTTTTTTTTCTTTTGATTTTAATATTCATTTTAATTTTTTACTTGTTAAAAAATAAATGTTTACATTTTTATACTGTCATTTTTTTTAGTATGATACTAACAGAAGTTTATTTAATAAAAAACGTATAGAAAAATTGTTCTATAAAAAAGAATATTAAGTAAACAAATAAATTAGGGTTTGAGAATTTGTATAGTGATTAATAGAGTAACGATTTGAATCGTTTACTTAAATCGGGTTTTATAAAAAATTATAAAAATTATAAATTAATTATAATGTTTCTCTAAAAATGCCAACAAAATGTTTTATATCGATTACCACAATATTAGTAACAACATAAAATTAATATAGATAATTACGTTCATCTGGAAAAATTAATTTCTCCTGACAAGTAACTTTAAATTCAGAACCTGATCTATTATTGTACAGGAAGCAAATTACAAAACCATCATTTTCCATTATTGTTGTAGGTTTCATTTACACTACGTTATTTTACAGCATGCGTGCTCGTTTGTGCGTCTTCAGCGGTGCCTGTGTTTATGTGTGCGTGATTGTGCTTACTGAGAAATACTTCCTAGAATTTCCTTTTTGAATAAATAGTGCGTAATTTGAAATTTAATCCTCTCCAAAAATGTAATTTTTCTGTGTATTATGCTTCTCTAAACTGCTTTTCCACGAATTATCTTTCTACTATTAATGTGATACCAAAGAACAGATAGATTAAGAACAAAAATACCTTATTTTCCTTTAGTGAAAAATGTATCTGCAATGTTGGAATATGGTAAAACATTAAAATTTTTGAAACAAGCATGTTTATATTTCAGTAGGTTATTTTTAAAAGGAACGTTTACAATCTTACAGAAAAAAATTCATCTGCTAAAACTCGCCCTTTAAGATAAAATCAGAGAAACAAGCCGAAAATTAAGATAAGTTAATATTCGACCGGTGCAAATCTACCCTTAGAATGTTGACAAAAAGAAATAAGGGGACTTGTTAATAACTATTGTATTCTTAAGAAACTTTATTAACATTGATGCAATTACAAATATATAAATATAAAATTAGGTTTTTTGTGAACGAACTTGATAAGAATATAACAGTTATTCCCACGTCTAAACCTATACTATATGTATTTTGAAATAATTCTGATGTTTCTGTGAAAATCCACATGATATTTCCGAGGTACAAACAAATATAACATCTTATTTTACTGATTTGTCTTATTGAAATCTTATTAACGATGATTCGAATATGTATAATAAACCGTTTTTATATTTCTAATCATTAACCAAATAAATCATAAAATTTTAGTACTTTTAAGGTAATGAAATATTGAGACTCATAAAAATTAAAATAAGCTAAATTGAGATAGCTGAGTTTTATCTTTGAAATGCAAAATATTGTGGTAGTAAACACTAGATAAAGTTTACTACATAGTAGTTGTGTTGTATCACATTCTTGTGCTTGATATTATTTAAACAAAGTTTGTTCATGATTCATTTTGTAACACAGGCATGAAGCTGAATTTGGTAAAATATTAAAATTTTTGAAACCAGCATATCTGTATTTCAACAGATTATTTTTAAAATTAGTTTTACAGAGCTGCCGTTTCAGGCGCCGTGGCTGGGTGAGTTCACATTGTCTCCTTCTAATATATTTAACTATTTACGAAAAGAAATTATTCATTTAAATCGAACAAAACAAAACATTTTGTTACTCTAATAATATCCTAAATACTATGTATTATTGTAGTTTACCATCAGAATTTGTTCGTCATAGGGATGACAAGGGAAATAATTTGAAATTTCTCAGCTAACGTTAAATTTATTAAAAATTCAATGTAAATTGTTTGATTGAAACTAAATTCTGTTCAATTTTAATTAATTTTTTTTTACGTAAAACGGAAAGAAATAAGTAAAGTACAAAGTTATTCTGAGCCAACCAATTAATTCAGTACAAATAAATTAGTAAAAAATTACCATCAACATCTACGTAAATAGCGTTTACGGCAAACTTTAGTTTCACTCTTCAGACGGCGAAATGTGATTTTTACATTTAACAGTCGAAATTGCTAAAATTTGCAAGCGAACTATTTTTCATTTAAATTTGCGTTTTATATGCCTAAAAAAATAAACCAAACAAGCAAATGCCAAAAAACAAAATATCTGAATTATCAATCCAAGTAAAATATCTGTTCCGTTAAATCAGTAGCTTAATTTTTCCAACTGAAGTGAAGCGTACCAAACGAGCTTATTGTTGCTTTGAAAACATTTACGTATACAAATCACGATTTGCAACGACGGCAATATCCCAAAATATTATAAAAGGAAATTATATATCAAAATTCAATTTTGAAAATGGAATAATTTTCATTACTCCAATTAAATTGCTGTCCACAAGGGAAATTTCATTAACAGCCATTAAAAGATGAAAAGAAAACTCATTTTCCACTTATCAAAACGAAAATCTCATCAAATAAACACAGAAGAAATATCATAAAATGCGTAATAAAATTTTCATATGGAAATTATCAAGAGAGTTTCCTTTCACATTCACATAATAATCATTTTTCTTATTTTCCATAAAGGAAACATTTTTAAAATAAAAATATAAAAATTTTCACTGTAAATGTAACTTACTCGAGTTTAATGGAATAACGCTTGGTGATATCATATTCAAGCCATGATGTAGCATTTGGCGTCCGGATCCATTCGCTTGATAAGAGTTCTGTGGTACCTGCTGTTGCATCATATGATGTCGCGTTATCATATGATGTTGATGTTGATTTTGTTGTTGGCTTTGCTGATGTAGTTGTGGCCCTTGGCCATTCATTTGATTATGCATTTGATGATGTGGATAAATGATGCCATGATTACTCATAGGATGATGATACATTGGTTGACGGCTGTGATGATGAGGGGAAGATGGCGGTGGAGGTAATGGACGAAAACCAGCCATCATACACGTTTAACTTAGTTTATTTCTTGTTGCACTTTATATTTTATTTATTCACTTAAATTAATTTAAAATCATTTTATAGAAAAATAAATTTTTAACTTTTATCTTACAAATTAACTTTATTGCGAAATTTTTATTTACACTATACAAAAATGTTAAATACGCGCACTTTTTGTTTTAAACATATTTTGGTGAATAGTAAAACACCATGGAAAAGAATAACGATTTGTTCGAACAAAATACACTCAAATTGAAATAATAACGAGATAAATAAAGTTTTGTTAAGAAGAATTTTGATTTTCTAAAATGAAAATGTCTTGTCTTCAAGTGACACCCGATAAAACAAAAAAATAAGTATTTCTTGTAATTTATTTAAAAAGATTTCATGTTTGAGTTGAGTAAGTAAGAAACGAAACTACTCGTATACAACAAACGAAAAATAAACAAAAAAATTGTGGCTGTATTTTATCAAAAATAATAAAATAAAAATTTTATCACAAAAGTAAACCCAAGAAAGTTGATATAAAATTTAGCGTGTAATGTGATTTTAGATGAACGTAATGTAATGAAATATTCTATCTTCAATGAGCTAAGATAGCAAAAAGATAAATGTGATAAATGATAACAGAAAATCATAATTTTTTGATTCGCAATAAACACATGTATAAATTGTTTATTTTAGCCTATTCTAAGTTACAATTATTTCACACCAAAGTATTTCATTTTCTTATCTGAACTACTTAAAACAAAACAAAATAAAAATGTAAAATAATAAACAAAACCAAAACATAGTTTCTTAATTTTTTTTTTTTATCAAATTTGTGTGACTGTTTACAATATTTATAAATGTGTCTCCCATCAATTTTACCCAATACAAATTTTCCTAAAAATGAAAAATTCAAATATTTTAACATAATTGGGGACAGACAGATATACCGTGTGTTGTTATCACATCGCCAATTACGTAAATGGATTTCATGATAATTAATAATTCTCGTTCGTTTTTTTTAAATTTTATATACATAGGTATGTATATTTTATGTATAATTTCTATAAACTGGAAATATTATGACTAATGGCTAATTTGTAATTAAATATAATTAGAAATTTATTAGATTGGGTACTGTTTTAGGTAATATCATTTGGCGTTTGATTAACAGGCGCGTTTCTTGTCTACATGAATCATAAAAAAAATCGTACTTTTGTTGTACAGTATAATGTTGATAACGAAATCGCCAGAATGTAGGTTAAGTTTCAAAAAATTAGAAAAATCGAATCGTATTCTTCGATTTATGCTATCAACGCGATTTAAAAAATTTACGAGTATTATTTTATAAAACTTTTATCAAATACAACAAAAACAACTAATTAAAATCTAATTTATGAATTATAAATTTTATTTTTATATCGCACAGAAATCATGAATACATTATTTGATCATTTAAAAGTAAAAACTTTTTCCATTGGTGAAAAATTAGAAAATTTATGATTTCATTCTAACCTTTATGGTAATTTATCTCATAGATTTATCATTATTATTATGTATAAACATTTGTATCTTTAAAAAAATGCTATTATATTTCTCAACGATCATTTATTTAAGTTATAATGTTTTCAAATGGTTTGATTCGTTAGTAATGATTTATAGGTACATATGTTGCACATCATTGTCTTATTTATTACTATGTAATGCTATTTTTAAGCGCATACTCTAATCTCAATTATCCGGAATTTAAAACTCTGTAATCGTTAGTGTAGTGTGTGTGCGCCTTAAAATTTTAGAATGTCATCATTCAAAATACTGGCCAAAGTAAACATTTTATAGGCAACAATTATTTATTTTGTGTTGTAAATGTGTTTATTGATATAATGGTAAGAATATAGGAATATATGGATAATTAATTAAAAAATTAGGTTGTATACAATGAATATTAAGATTTATTAATTTGAAATTTATAGTTTAAATTGTATTTATGACAACAAAACAACCAATAAAGAAAATGAACGAAAACCGCCAAAAACGGAGATTGATGATATATAAACAATACAAGAAATGACAAATACAATAGCGATGAATCACAAGTTTCCTTAGTAAAATTTATAAATTGTTTATTGTCACTTTGATTATTGGAAAAGTCACGTGAATTTATTATTTTCCCAAGGAATTTCTTTTTTACGAAAATTTATGTTATGTTGATTTCTTAGTTTAACAAAAGTTTTTTTGTTGTTTGAAAATTATTTATGATATTTTAACTTGATTGACATTAATTATATTTTCCCTACCTATTCACTATTTGGAAAGGTAACTTTGGATTTTAGTATTTTGCAAATTTTAAATTATGAAGAAAACATGAAAATTTTCTCATACATTGAAAAAAAAAATCCTTTTAATATAATTAAATTAATTAACACAATAAATAAAAATTAAAATAAAATATTAAATTTTATTATAGTCAAACAAAAATATTAAATTAATAATTATAATTTTCAGTTAATTTATAATTTAACATTTTTTGTTTTTACATATAATTTTTGTTATAAATTGCAATTTAAATTTATTAATAAAAACAAAAAATTAATATTTAATTTTTTATGATAACAATAATAATTTTGGTCGTATTAAAATAAATAAATAAATGTTTTAATTTAATTTTATTTCTGAATTTATATTTTTCGATGATTATTTTATGATAAACATAAAAAATTATAATGAAACTGATCATATGTTGATGATGATAATTATTATTAATGTGTTAACCTTGTTTAAGACCCATTTATTTATTTTTTACTATAGAGAAAAATTCACGAAGGATGGGTGGTTGTTATGGAATTAAAATTCTACTAGTATAGGGTTAGAGGTGATTATTCCTCTTAAGTTAAATCATAAAAAATAATAATCATACAAGAAATGTATAAAATCGGGTATTGTAAAAAATAAACGAAATAACTTATTGTATTTAAAATTGCATCTTAATCCTCAATAATCATTACTTTTAGAAGCTAACAAAAACAAAAAATTTAATTTAATTGTCTAAATAAAATTTTATTTGATTTAGGTAGTAACGATTTGGTTGTAAAAATAAATCTGATGTTGAAATTTGATTTCATTTGTGATGGAAACTATGTCGGTTCTGTCTAAGAATTTTTTGATGCAAAACTAGTTTAACCGTAATTGAAACAGGGTACGAAAATCTCATCTGTGGAAATACCGCTCTTAAGAGAAAACAAAGGAAAATTAAAATTATATAAAACGTTGTATTTTTTTTTATATACTTCCAAGAGAAAGATTACCTGGTTGAAATATGATTACTATATTCCTTTTTCGGATTTATTGAAATTAAATAATGTTTTCAGTGGATAAACAATTACAGATATAAAATGCACAAAACATTTTTTAACGAAATTATCGTGAAATTACAATTTTTAAGTTAAATTAGAATGGCGATAACACTGAAGTGATTTCACAAAATTAACTCAAATATTTGCCCATCTCGGACTTCATAAAACAAATATTCAACACGCTCAAAAATACAAAACGAAATTATGGGGCATAATTATTTATAATTTTTATTTTTAATGATTTTTTCCCAACCAAACACATTATCACATTCATTAAACCGACAAAAAATATGATTAAAATTAAAATACTGAGCTTTTAGTGATTTATGAAAATGATTTTAAATAATCTCATTATCATTATACAAATTTTCAAAAAAAAAAAAAAAACAACCAATTAAAAAACCAAAATAAAAACAAATATAATTAACGCACGTGCTTTTCAATTTTCATCAAAAACAAGAACAAATAATATTTAACACATTTTGTTGTTTTTCTTTCGTTTTAACTCAACTCAACTCGACTCGCAACATGTAGGTGTGAGGATAAACGGAAAAATTCCGGTTCGTCGTTTTCTAAGTATTTTTACAAGAAATCCTTACTGATTGCTTTGGATTATTGTATTGCTTTATATGTATATACATGGATGTATAAAATTGTTTTCCAAAAACTTATGGTAAAAATATACAGCTTTTGGAAAATTTTGTTTGTTTTTATTATATTCTAAACACTTAAACGGATTGGAACCAAATATAATTTCACAACATTTAAAAATATGTCATCGAAAAATTTATGTTATATTTCCACGTCACAACACCGAAAATACACTTAAAAATTCGGAAAAGAAAAATTGCAAATTAAAATAGTAAAATGATTGTAAACAAATAGGCGATTTTTTAATTTTATTTTATTTCTAATTAATTCATTTTTATTAACTAAAAAAAAAGTTTATTTTTTTCCCTATATCACAACTTCCTTTCCGGTCGGAAGAAGCAAACAACACTGAAAAACCTAACAAAACATTTTTGTATAAAACTGTAAGGAAGAAAAAGTTTTGATTGCGTGATTTTAGGCGCTAGGAAAATTTTTAATATTTTCTTTCTTTTTCCAAACAAAAACCAAAAGAATAGGAACAAACCACAACAAAAGTAAAACTAGAAAGAGATATCTGAATTCTCGCATACATTGTCAAATGTAAACAAACTGTGCATTCTGTAAGTTAGAGTGAAACCTAGCTTAATAAAAATGAGATATCTGTTTTGTTCATTGGTAATATTCTATAACACTTTCATTGTGGTTTCTCTGTTTCACAACATATTAAATCAGGATATATTTTCCACTATATACTGTTTTTTTGGTTTTTCCTTTATAAAAAAAAAAAAAAACGAAATGAACAGATACAATAATATGAAATGTTCATTTCTTTCCTTCATTTGAGTGTATCAACTTTTATTTTTGAGTGCACATTCTAATGTAGAAATGCAATCATACACCAACAACATTGGGGTGAATATTGAAAAACTGAATTAAAAATTCCAAATTCTAAGCGAAACTTTCAAACTGTATTCTATTTTTTGCCTATACATTTAACTCAATTGAAATAAATTAAAGAAAATCTAACAAAAAGTAAAATATAAAAACGGAAAAACATTAACATTTACACTTTTCGAAAAAATATGGACAGATATATTGTCTGTCAGAAGAATGTAAATTTGGAGAAGTTTTTTTGTTTGTTTTTAGTTTAGACAAAAAATAAAAAAATTGTTAAAATATGAAAATTCGGTTGAAAAATAATAAATTTGTTGAATGAATACACGTTCTGGCATATAATATATCTCTAACACACATTAAAGTTCATTTAGTATTTAAAATACTTGCATAATATTTATAATAAGACTTTCAAATATTCTAATTATTAAATTGACGAATCTTAGTTTTCCAAAATTTGAACTTTTCAATAAACAAAAACAATAAAAGCTAAACAATAAAGTTTTATTTCCAGCTTTGTGTTCACTTCCGGACATGAATAGAAAAAATTATAAACAAAAAACGAATAAAAAATTAAAATTAGCGGTCCCTGGTACTGAGTTATACATGAACACTGTTAATTAGCTTATTACGGTTTTTTTATAATTTTAAGAAATAAAAAAAAAACTTTTTTTTTAGTTTTTGATTAAGATTAAAACTAAAATATTTAAAAAATAGAAAACAAAATACAAATTGCATTGAGCTTTTTGTTTTACTTCCCATTTTCAGTCTTATCCACACATAAGTTGACTAACAAATTATTTTATTTTGAAAAGGTTGTACATACATATATACATTCATTTTACTTAACGTTCATACCAAAATACAAACTATGAGTTTATGATGGTGCTCGTAGACTTGGAAATATACAAAGTTACAAAGTTAAAATTAACTAGAAAAACTGATCGAAATAAACTGGTTCAAAAAACAAAATAAAAGGAAAGTGATATAATAATTTTATTTTTTATTAAGAAAATTAGCGTGCTTTTGCGATTATAAAAATAAAATTTTAAAATAAACCCAATACTGTGTGAGAATGTACTTTGAAAACGATTTTAAATGAAATCTTTAAAATTTATTATTTTATAAATCATATTACTTCCGTAACCCTGATAGTTATTTCTGCTCAACAAAATAAAATTACATTTTCTTTTGTTGGAAAATTGAGTGATGACAAATTAAACAGTTTCAAAGTGAGAAAAAACATTGTCATTCATACATAAAGTGAAGACAAAAGAAAAGCGTCTGTTGTTTTTTATTGGAACTTTGTTTTTAGTTTGTTTATTGTATTGTCAAATTTTTAAGATTAGTATTTAATAAAAATGGAAAAACTATGGTTTAATTATTATTATTTTTACTTTTTATTTCCTTCAAATGATATTTTAAAAATATTCTGGTTGAAACATTCGCTAAGCCAGCTATTCTTGTCACCGAGATTTAACCCGGAAATAAACGGATTTAGAATATACAGCCTTAATTTGTTTTTGAGTTAAGGCCTAACCAGCGAATCAGTAAGAAACCTTAAAGAATTTGACGAAATTACTTCCTTACAGAAGATTTGACATATCGGCCACCGAATCCGTAACAACTGACAAATACAGTATTAAAATTGTAATATGAATGGGAAAATTTATTATTTCTAAGAAAAGTGTGCTGTGGAAATTTTGATGTATTCTGACATATCCTTCAGTTTGCGCGTTAATTTTCGCTCTGTTAAGTGACGGCTGAACTGAACGAAACGTTCTTAAAGATTCGCTGGTCAGTAACATGCACTTTCTGTATATCGCGTTCTTACTTAAAGTTATTACTGACTCGCTGGTTCCCCCATTACACAATATTTGTATACGACTACTCCATGATTAAAATTTTACTAAGCTATAGTTGATAAATGTTAAGTACAAAAATTAAAATAATTGGCCACACAACTATATCTAAACTAACAACATCATCACGAAGATCGTTTTAAAACTACTGTAAAGCCATTTTTCTCATATACATTGTAAAGCTCTATATTTCTACAGTACGTCGTACCAACAAACCTTCCTAAATTCTTCCTGCAGACAGCCGTAGCTGTACTATAGAACTAAATCAACTACTCATTAGAATAGTGAGAATATACACGGTTGTGAAAACAGTGTGGAATGAATAAAGATATCAACGGTTAATGGTGGTAGCAAGAAAGAGATAAAGTTGAATCTTTTGAAGAATTTCAAAATGAGAATTTTTGATAAATTTTCAAAATAAATAGAGGGTCCGCGGTCCGCAAATCTCAAGATGGAATAACTGTCGCGTGATCCTCATACTCATTCCAGAGTGCTAAATTTTGTCTTGATACATAAATAATTAGTATCTCATCTAGCAGACTTTTTTGTATCGAAGTTTTATTGCTCTTTTAATTTTGACAATTTTATCGAAAACACTCATTTGGCTTGGACCATACTGGTCTAAATGAACACTTCAAACTTCAAAAACATTGAAAGCTATAAACGTTCTAAAGCTTCACATTTCTAGTTTATACAACAATAATTTGAAATTTAAAAAAAAAATGCATTTTTGAAGATATTGAACCTAAAAATCTCTTCTATTTCTTTGATGAATATATAAGAGCACGAAACTTGTGTATGGCTGGCAAATACTATATTGAAAAGTAAAATTTAGTCTGATGGTACTTCGATTTATCAATTCCATTTCCTCTATGAGAAGTGAAAACGTTTCAAAAATTTAATTTTCTCAGTTTTTGATATTATTTCAGATTTGGAAATTTCCGGAGATGTCCCAGTAGAAAGTTTTTGGCCAAATTTCAAACTTTAAGTTTTGTGGCTCCAAGAAGGATTAACAAATTACACAGGCCTGCATGGATTGTTTTCATGATGAACAGTCGTATCCGAAGCTATTTTTTGCGCAGAATCCGATTCTGGTCACAGAATTATCCTATTACGTCATATTTTTGAAATATTCTAATCTAAAAGTATCAAAAAGCTTACTTTCACCCTTTACTTGAAATAACTTAACAAAAGGACAAAAAGGGTAAATCTGATCTAGGCAAATTTGACAACGGGATGTTATTTATCGTACCAAAAATATATACGAAAACATTAGAAATATAAGAATCTAATGCGTGCTTATGAAATTCTTAGATCAGAAGATATTAGAGCATAATTGACTGAGAGCTTGTTAATACAAAAAATTTCGTTTAATTTTTTTATGCTTGCTATTAGTTTTGCGTATATTTTGGTACGCTAAATACGATCCCGTTGTGAAAGTTCCCCTATCTCCTTTTGATCTAGAGTTACTTCAAGTACAAAAGTGCCAAAAACACGCTTGACATTTTTAGGTTAGAATATCTCAAAAACCTGACTTGATAAGGTAATTCTGTGGCCAGATTCGGATTCAGCGCAAAAAACTACTTCGGATACGACTGTTCAATCAAAAAAACTTAAAATTTTTTTTTTTTTTTAACTTCTTTTGCAGGCCTGTGTTATTAGACGTTTTAGACGTGTTTCCATTTCAGCAGTCTTCTCAACCTTTCTGTGTAAGAAATCACAAAATACCATATTACAAATTTAGCAAAACAAATTCATGGTAGTTCTTCGATAAAATCAAATCCGCGAGTACTTTAAGAAATAATATACTTTTAAAAAATTGATCCAAAATACCAAAACATACATGTAATTCTCTTTCAACTATTGGCAACTTACATGTAATTTAGATAATAATTATTTTCTCAAAACTTAACAAGAAACGAAACAACAGTTTAGAAATAAAATAACACACCTCGATCCAAAGTTTTGTTTGTTTCATAATATAACAAAATTGTTGAGTTTGATGGAAATTCAGAATGGTATACAGACGTTATTATTTCCCCCCTTAATTTATACGTATTTATACATCTCACCCAAATTATATAAACAAATACAACCGAACAATTGGTCACGACAAAAAAACTATAAATAAAATTTTTTTTTTTTAACCAAAATATTTATTTATATTTTTATAATTAAGGTAAAACTTAAAATTTTATTATTGTTATATAAGAGACCGAAAATTAAATTAAGCTTGTCGTTTGTTTAATATAAAACTATTTTACTTAATTAAAAGTTTTTTTTTTTGTTGATCAAGATAACAAAATAAAAATAGCTCGAAAAGTTATATCCTCAATCAAATAATTGAATTGAATATTTTAAATAAAGTTTATAGAAACATAGACTGCAAGAGGTATGGTTAAAGATACAGTCAAAATTTGAAAGTTTCATTCAGTGGTACATTATAAGCAATGAATAAATTTAAGGGCGTGTGCTTCAACTTTTAGTTTTCGTTTTATACTTATTAAAACAATTGCTTGCAATATTCATTGAATTTCTTTTTATTAAGAACTTTGAATTGGCATAATTATAATGGTTAGTATATCATCCCATTTTAATATAATTATTTCTTTTTTAAATCTTTTTGATTATTCCAAATCATAATGATGCTAATTATCTTTAATATAAATACATAATAGAATATTTTTTTAATTTTAAACTATTAGCAAAAATACAAAAATTGTACTTGACTTCACTGAAATAGTCTTGACCTGAGCATTTCTTTTTTGTTCTTTTCACCATTTTCTTAAATTTGTTTTTCATTCTTTTTTATTTCATCTTAACGAACGGATAGATAAAAATTCAAACTTTTTATTTATTTGTCATCAAAATAACGTCAAAGGTCAACCACTTTATATTGCAATTCAAGCACAAAATGGATTATATAAATTTGATTTAAAATTTCGTGATTTAAGAATTACAAATGACTACCCGAATACTGACTTGTATCCAGTTCGTGTCTATAAACAACTGTGGATTGCGTTATTTTCGGATTTAAGCTCAGATTGTTCTGGGCAGCCTGAATCATCAGAATATTATGATTCATATTAATTATACCTTCATTAATATAATTGACGGCATAAATTTGAATATCATCGGCAAACAAGTGATAACTATAGTCCTGTAATACTGTAAGCAAGTCATTAATATACAGAGAAAACAAACAAAAGCGGGCCCAATAGTGAACCTTGCGGAACACCACACTCATTCGTAATAAAACTTGAGTAATCTCCATCGCTAAGTAAACTAAATTGTCTATTAGAAAGATAACTTTCAATAAGTTTGCACGCTGTCCGAGAAAAGTTGAAGTTATTGCGTAATTTCTTAATTAAGGTACCATGAATGATGGATTCAAATGTCTTTCTAAAATAGAACCAAAATAGTAGCTTTCCGCGAAGAAGAGGGAGTATTTGTTCTTAGGAAGGGGAATTAGTTTAGCATGTTTCCATGCATAAGGAAAGCACGAGGAAGTGATCATGCTATTTAAAATGAGTAAAATAAAGTTATGAACAAAAATGTAGATTAATTTAATAAATGTAATTGAAATTAGATCAAGTGCAACACTCTCACTAGTAACAGACATCAGAATTTTATAACAAGTAACATAATCAATACACTTAAAGGACAATTCCATATCACCTGGTTCTGTATTCAATGTCATCTCATAGTTGCTATTATTCTGAGTGTTACCATTATTTTTTGCAAATTCTTTTGAGAACGCTTGCTAGAACTTTTACTGTTCTTACAACCAATTTTCTTCTGGGATCTAGCTATCTGCTTGAGAATAATGGCTGTTATTTTATTGCGGAGCTTAGTGAATAATTTCCGGTTCTCCCCAGTTCTAACAGTTTTCCACCTATGAATCGCCATATCACGTAATATGTTCAATAAAATTTAGAATTTCACTAGCTAGCCAAGGAGGCTTACGCACTTTCACCTTGACAGATCGAAGTGGCACATACTTTTCATATAAATAAACTAAGTCTGTATAAGTTTTCCCATTTCATTGAGGCGACTTCATTAAGTAAATTGTAAATGACGATATTCTTATAATCCCTATATAAAACTTCCTGACTAAAATTATTTAAAACCGTATCATAAGACCAAAACAACAAATCGTGATCCAAAAACCCAATTCCAACTTGATTAAAAAAACTAATTTTTTTATTATTAGTAATAATAAGATTTAATAAGGAAGCAGATTTATCATAAAAATAAAGATATACGAGTACAGAATGGGATTTTAGTAAATCACTAAACTTTCTCTTCATCGCTTTTTTTCGAGTTATGCAACATGTTCCAGTTGAAACTGCCACATAAAATAACATCACTATGTTTACTCGAAGGCTGTTCCAAAACATCACTCAATTCATTAATAAACTCCTTACGCGGAGATAAATTAACCAGCACTTCTAATAGCATGATTTCAAGATTGGACGTGTTACTTTAATATACAACTTTCGCCGGTAACCCACTTTTAACGTACATACTTACACCACCATCGCCCAATGCAGTTCGATTGTTCCGAAAAAGGTTGAAGCCTTTAAGATAAACGGAAAAATCATAAATATGGTCCTTCAGCCGGGTCTCAGATACATATATAACGTCAAGCGTAATACCATCCAATAAATGTTTACTATGATAGACTATGACCGTTAAATTCACAAAATATAAGACCAAACCTCTAGTTAAGAGCGCATTTAAGTAAGACATTCGAACAGGTCGCATTACGTCGGTCGCATGTATTATGCTAATGTGAAAGAGTATTTAATTAAATTGACCCAAAACTTTTAAAGTAAGAACCATCCTAAATAGCGGGTGTCCGCCACCGAACGTGTTATATTGAAGAAAATGATAAATGATAGAGGATATAATTTTGAGAAAAAAAATGCTACCTCGGATTATCGAAAATCGTTATCACTGCGTCTTTGTCAAAGAACTAAAATCTCACTTCACTGGTCACAAGTCTTAAATACTAAATAAATAATCTGAATATGATAAAAACGGTTATTTCTTTAACAATACAAATTTCATTAAGAAATTATAAGTATTTTTATTTTTTTATTTTTTATTTCAATTTGTTGAGTGAAAATGGATCTTTTCAACTCGAAAGAATCTAGACATTTAAGTTACGGAAACCACGGCGGCTCTACACTACGAGAATTAGTATATACTATAAAATTCAGTTACACTTGCTTATAATTTTCAACCGCGACTCTGAGTTCGTTAACTGTGATTATGTGTATGTGTTGATAGTCACTAAAATAATTTGGAGCGTAGTTTTTCTATAGGATAATGGTATGGCTAACAAACTGACCAATCAAGTATACATATAGATTTGTCAAAAAAAAAACGTTAAATTCTCCGTTTGTTTGAAATGCTACACCCAACTTTCATCTGGAAGGATTTCCAGAACTGGTTTTCTAGGGCACTAGTGTACTCTATGCTGATTTCGGAAGGAGGCCCTTCAAAGTGGAAGACAATCAAAATATTAGAGGTCCACAAAAAATAATTAGACAGGGTGGTACACTTACGATGAATTTGACAAATATCTCGAAAAGAATGCACCCTACGGAAAAAAAATTAATACCAATCTATCATATAGTAGAAGGCGATTTGTTTCACCGGCTGTGTTGCCATCTTTGAGAAAACCTATGGCTTAGGTATTTGGCCTTCTTTGCTTAACTTAAAATTGATATGAACAATTTCTTCCATAGTACATCGAAAAGTATGCATTCGAGATATTTTCCAAATTCTGCTTAAGTGGACCACCCGGTATTTTGAGGAGTACATAAGACCCTTTCGCAGGCAACATCACGACTCATCCTTCGAAAATAATACAACATAACAACCTTTTTTTGAATTACCTTTGACCAGTCGCGGCTGCTGCTTGCCTTCAAAAGTTGTAGCTACACAGAATCATTACCAATAATTTTGGTAATGTCTAATTTTTTAATGTTTTACAAGTCGGCATAGTTAGCCCATCATCATCCTTCAAGATCATCCTTCATTTTGACGTAAAATATAAACATAAACTAGATTAATTTTCTACCATCTCCTACACGTTAAGAAAGTCTCTCTCCAAAAAATGCTTGAATTTTGCGTTTTTCCTTGCCAAACAAATAATTTCCAAGTGTCTTATTCTTAAACAAAATCTATTATTAAACAGTCTAATTAAAGCTAGAAATCTAAGATTTGTAGTGACAAAAGATCACCTAATTTAGTGATATGTAGTTAAGAAACAGGGTAAATTTTACCAGTTTTTATAACAAATTGCAGCAAATAATAGTTTTTATTCATAACTGTGGGTGTATCTCTTACTTATTAAAAAAAACGAAAAGTGAAGTGGCGAATACAGCTTTGAAATTATTGTATTATATTTATTTATTTATCTAGGGTCTATGCTTAAATATTACATTATATTTAATCAATATTTTTCACACATTTGCTGACGATCATCGAAAAATATACATTTTTAACATGAAAATATTTTGCTGACTTTTACTACCGTACAACAGAATACTTATATACACATACTATATGTAGGTACGTATGTATATCTTTAAAATGGCATTTTTTTCAGTAAAGTAATAAGACATGATGGTAAATTCTTTTAGATTGCAAGATGTTTCGTTTCTTGAAGAAAGAATAACATATTTTGTGGTTTTACCGTCCATAATACGATATTTCAATAATTTCATTTTAATAGATACACGAGGATATAATCGTATAATGTAAGTAGCTGTATGTATAATAAAATTTTTGTATGTAAATAATGTACCATCCATGTACCTTACCACAGCAGTTCCTAAAATTAATCACAATTCTAGTTTAAATTAAATGTAGGTTGAACCTGTTAAGCCTACAATTACCAACCAATACGCTAGAAATTTGTAAATTTACAGTTACGTAATCCCGCCTTACGCAATCACAAGTTCACTAAAATTATGTTTGAAAAACAAAAAACATTAAAAAAAAGTCACAATGTAGAACTTGTTAATATTTTCAAAATCTTGAAAGATTGTTAGGATCAGGTAAAACTACAATCAAGAATAAATTCATCAAAATTTGCGATATAATAATCCACAACAAACAAATAAACTAAAAATATACTTTAGCCGCCGATAAAAGCATTAATAAAAGATAATGAATACCCACAGCCTTGAAAACTATTTTATATTTCATTTCGCATACCAGTTTGCTTTTCAATTCCAACTTGAAAAGATATAACCTAAATTGGATCTTATATAGTCCAGGCCATTTTAGTACTGTACTTCTAAAGATAAATTCATTTATATGATACAATAGCTATATCACCCTTTAGAATACACTATCATTCTCATTCAACAGTAATATTAAAAATTTCTTTTTCCGTTTTGTTTTTTACATCCAGACAAAAAATAAAAAATGTAAGAAGGCACGGCAAAACAACAACAATGAGGTTAAGAAAAATAACGAAAAATTATTAGCAATTAATTATTTAATTCGTGTAATCACCAAATATGCAACCAATCCTAAGATCGTTTTAATGAGTTTTACAAATTAACAAGTAGAAGAATACATAAGTATTTACGAACAATTATACAACACTCCATAGTTAGACAGGACGTCTACGTGTTAATCTGTAAAACATATTAAAATGATCTGAGGATCGGTTGTATATTTGGTGATTACACGAATTAAATAATTAATTCAAATTAGAGTAATAAATTGTTAATTATTAAAATTTGCTTACACAGGAATGCTGAATTGTTAAAATTTGCTTGCACAGCTGTGTGAATGTAACGAAGAAAAAATTGGTAAGAGAATCTGGCTGTATTAGTATAATTCGCTAATACAACTTGCACAGTACATTCTGTTTATATAGAATGAAAATTGTGGTACAATCAATCCAGTTGCCGCGGCCTGATGAGAAGAATGATTTTTCATAATTATAAGCTCATCAGTTCGAAATTGGATTAAATTCTTACAATTTTCGAAAATATTAACTTCAAACTTTTGATTTCTGAAAGCTTAACGCATTTTTCACTTTCATATTTTTTGTTTTTAAATTTATATTTTTTACGTTTATGCTTAATGCATAAAAACAGTACAAAAAATTAAAAACCGAATAATAAAATTATTTCCAAATCTTTAAAAGGTGCGAAAACGTATTATTAAAGTATATTCCATAATAGGAAAAATCTGTTCTAGTGTAAGAAACATAATTATAATGTTTGGAAACACAGCTACATTGCCCACAGAAAGACGGTCTGGTAGCACCTATTCAACACCTAAAATCCGCCAACAACTGTTTCAATCAACAGAAAAAAAATCAGAGCCTTAAACCGTCGGAAATATGTTATATCAACCTTTTTATCATGGATAATCTGCGCGAAAAATAACCACTTATTTAGATGGGAAATGTAAAATAGTGAATTGGTAAAGTGATGGTGCTGATGTGAGTGCTTCAGGGGTTGATAAATTAAGTTTTATTGAATCTAATATCAACAGATATGCTTATTTAAATATTTTAAAAGAAAATTTGATTTATATCTTTCTAAAATGAGATTAGATGAGAAAAGTTTCACGTTACAGCAAGATAACGACCTAAAACATAAAGCATCCCCAAGCAATTGCATAAACAACCACAATCGCCAGATTTAAGTCCCTTATCGCCTATTTGAAAGTTATAGGAAAGACGTGTTAGGACACATTCAACATCCCCAAAAGAAACTTTGAATAGTAATAGTAATAGTAATATTTTATTAAAATGTTAAATAAGCCGAAGCTTTTGAATAACAATCATATTTACAAATATTATCGATGTTCAGTTATCAATTTAAACAGACCCTTTTTAAATAAGCCTAGAGAGCTGATGAATTTTAGCTCCAAAGGCAAGCTGTTCCAGGTGATAATTGCATTTATCAATGCTGAATTATTCCTAACATTAGTTCTGTTAACAGGCAAGTTAACATTCTTTGTGCGCAGTGACTGGGAAAAATTTAATTTTTCATGCAAATACAATGGCATGTTCGATTTAACTATACGAAACATAAAAACGGCAGTCCTATAGCAGTAAAATTGAAACAAGTCGCATCCAAGAATTATATCTTTTTACTCAGAGATATGATCAAACTTTCTAAGATCATAAATATATCGAGTACAATTATTAAATGTAACCTCAAGTATACGTCTTGAGGAACTATCACATTTGTTATAAATTACATCACAATAGCTGAAAATGGGTACAACCAAGCTTTTAATTAAATAAATTCTTAAGTTAACAGGGCAAAACTTTTTTATCAACCTAAGCGTGTACAAGCTATAATTAATACGCTGGCACAAGGAGCGCACATGGTCGTTCCAAGTAAGATTTGAGTTCAGTATAAGCCCTAAATTGTTTAATGTTGGAACAAATGAGATGATATCACTGTCCAAATAAAGCACAGGTCTAATATTAAGAGAAGTATTTCTAGAAAGAAACAATGCTTTACTTTTACCTGGATTAATTGAAAGTGAATTATTCTTGACCCATAAAGAAATATTGCTAAGGTCAGAATTAAGTCGCAAAATAATTTCATTCAATTCTGATAAGTTACCACCAATATACAGTTAAATCGTCGGCATACAGATGAAAACGACAATTTAGGATTCGCCATGATAGATCATTTATATAAATAGAAAATAACAAAGGACCCAATATGGATCCCTGAGGCACTCCAGCAAGTATCCCGGCAATACAAGAATGATCATCACCACACCTCACAAACTGCTTACGATTACATAAATACGAATGCATCAACATAATAGCAGAATTGGAAAACTTATAATACGAATATAGCTTCTGTAACAACTGGATATGATTAATACAATCAAATGCCTTAGAAAAATCCAAGAGCACCAAAATAGCCATCGAATTTCTACTGTCTAAGGTAGACGACAGATCATCAACAATATGTACAAGGGCTGTAGTAGTGCTACAGCCGGATTTGTACCCGGATTGATATTTACAAAGAAAATCAAATTTATTAAGGTGCTCCTGAATCTGCAATTGCATAACTTTTTCCAAGACCTTAGATAGAGCAGACAAAATACTAATTGGACGTATATCACCAATATCAGAAATAACATCCTTTTTAGGTAGTGGTGTGATAGAAGCTATCTTCCATAAATCAGGAAACACAGACTTTGTCAAACATTAATTTATAATAAATGTTATAAGAGGCAGGAACAGATCAATACATAATTTTAGTACCTTGAAGTCTACCATATCATAAGCTTTCGAATCTGATTTAATTGCACGAATCGCATTCAACACTATAAGTTCATCAACGCAATCAAATACAAAGGCATCATTTTCAGAACTACAGAAATCAATATCAGGTAAAGGCAAAACCCCAGTAGAATCACAAATATTACAAATCCCAGACAATATTTGTTCCGCAGAAAATTCAATGGCTGCATCACCTGTAGAGCTTGAAACACCTAGTTTTTTTAAATTATTCCACGTTGTCTTAGAGTTATGAGCATTCTCAAAATAAAATTTTTGTTTAGCTTGATTGATGCCTTTAACAGTTTTATTCCTAAAAAATTTAAAAGCTGTCAAATCAGCATCCAACCCATACAATTTATATTTTTTATGAGCCAAATCCCTACATTTCATTAAATTTAATATATATGAATTTAACCACGGTGCAGTAGGGCATTTATTAATGATACTTTTCCGGGTACACAAGCTAAATCTAAATGTAAGAAATTTGAATTAAATATATCAAGGATGTCATTCACATCGGAATAGTTGTACATATTAAACCAATCTAACGAAAAGAAATTATTTACAAAATGCTCGTGATTGATAGCTATATAATCAGGAACAACAGTATAAGAAATTTGATCCCTAGTACGAGAAAACATATAAGATGCGAAAATCAAATCATGATCAGAAATAGCAGGAACAGCAGCCTGGCCAAATGAAATAATATTATGTATATCAGGTACGTACAAAATTATCAGATCCAAAAGACTGTTGATCCTAGTGGGTCTATAAGGTAAATAACATAAATTATGCAAATTCAAACAAGCTTCTAGTTGATTATTAACCATCATATTGAAGTTAAAATCACCACAGCAGAAAATTTTTTCATAGCTTATTAGGTATTCAGCAAAAATTGTTTGTAAACTGTTAATATCATTACTACAAGCAGGAGGTGGGTTGTAAATAACCAAAATTAAAATTTTACCAAAACTCCCAGTAAGTTCAGATGCTAGATATTCTACTTTACCCAAAGAACCAGAGAATATTTTTTTAACCTTAAAAGTGGCCCAAAAATAAAGACCAACTCCACCCCAATTATTATTTATTCGATCAGATCGTAGCAGTTTATAATTATTAATTTGAAGCGACTTGTTAGAAATCTTACTACTAAGCAAAGTCTCAGTCAAGGCAAGAATATCAAATTGATATGTTTGTAAAATAATAGTTATGTCATCAAAATGTTTTACCAAGCTGCGCACATTCAAATGACCAAACTTTAAACAAGAATTGTTATGTACCTGCAAATTATCACCTGGAACAGCTTGATTAGCTTCATCGATTGAGCCTGTATACATATTATAATTATGTAAAAAAATGTTGTCATCTAAACAAGTGGTGTGTCGATTACAGCTGGTATCCGAAATTTCACACGTGGAGTTAGAGATGGCCGAAAATTTTTTTTGTCAAATTTTCGAACCAAAATACCAATTGGCCAAGTAGCAGGATCCAGAGCCTTACCACGCAATTCTTCCTTAAACCCCAATTTGAAGCACACATATTCCAAATCATTCAGATTGTGATTCTTTGGGACTAATTTAGAAATTTTACAGTTATCTGTATCTAAACAAGTTTTTGCCATAGCCAGGATGTCGTCCTCAGGAGTATTAGAAGCAAATCTTGAAATATGTATCCAAAACATTGGAGTAACCGTTTGTATACCAAATTATTCGGAACATTTTTAGTCCACAAATAGATTTAGTGACTACGCGCTGTGGAGTTTTAACTCCAACTTCACTAGCATTCATACATTTGCTTGGTTGATCCGGAGCACCACTGTGAGAAGCAAGTGCATTCGATGCTGCAACAGGCACAACTACAGGATTTTTTACCACTTCAGCAAATGTCGTACAAGAAGCACCGAAATTAGTAGGACTGGAAAATACTGGATTTTGATCGTCGTCATTAGTTAAAGGCGATGTAACCACAGCTAAATCTTCATTCACACCTACAGAGGAATTTAAAGGCATAGATGTAATAACATTAGTTGATCTCAACTGAGGTAAACAATCCAAAATCATGCCGATCGTTTGTTTAAGCGAGGAAACTTCATCAAGCAACTTTTCAATGAAGGAATGCTGAGCATTATCATCACTCAAATTATGTTTAATTAATTTAAGAAATGCTTTATTTCTTAAAAGGTCACGGCAATCGCAGCAGAACCACATGATATTTGGGCATTTCAAAGTTAGATTATATGCAACACGATCAACCTCAGCGCATCCATAGTGGAAAGTGTTACTACAAAATCCAGAGCAGCTAATCATTTGATTATTAGTAAACGCCAAGCTGCATTTACCGCATTCCATATTATGATATTAACACAATAACAGAACAAGAGAAAGAAATAGAAATGGCAATGTCTAATTAATATTTACACTATTGTCAAATTAATATTTACACTGTTTAAAAACTTATTCACCAAACACTAATATTTACACAACACATAGTACATAGTTAATAATATTAAATATTAAATTATAATATTTATTTCACAAAATCGAATTCAAATTATTTTTTTAAAATTTTCAAATCAGAGAAAAATAAACAAACGTCTGATCACTTGGAAAACTCGATGCTTTTTTTTCCTTTTCTTTTGAACTCAGCGTTCTTAGAAGAATGGAGCAAAATGAGTTCTGAAGAGTTGGCAAAGCACTCAGAATTAAAAATCATCTGAAAGCAGCTTTGAAATCAAAAGATGGTCCACAAAATACTAGATATTTTCAATAACGTAAAAGTAACAATAAATTATGTTTATTTTTTATTTACGTTCCATTATTTTTAGGTTTTTTGATATTTTGAAATATATTGATCGACTTTTTTTTGTACAAGTTTGTAGCAGAGTGCCAAGAAAACCGAGTGAGATAAGTTTCTAGATGATGTAATCAACAAATTTTTGAACCACTTGCGAGATGTTACCAAGACGCAACAAAAATTGACCAAGTACATACAAAATATAAGTGACTAAATCACAATTTAACTAACCAAAAACAATTTTATATTTAATTGAGTTACCGTTTTGTTTTTAATTTTTTCATATTGCACAAAAAAATTTACGAGCACAAATAATTTTGCTAAAAACTAATTTAACTGTAATTTTTCCTAGGATTAAAATTTAAAACATTTTTTGATTGGAATATAAATACCTGTCAATTCCAATAAAAAACAACCATTAAATTATTAGGATTGTTTGGGATTGTTTCTGATAAATTTGAAAAAATACCAAAATTAGAAGGTGGCTCTAATTCAATTACCAGGTACTGTATAACTAAATAAACATTATTTTGAAAATCGATCCATTTATCAAATGAGCCAAAAAGGCACCCCTTGGTTCGATTAGGTTTAAAATATGACATTTCACACTGCCAAAATTGGTATAGAGCCATCTATTGGAACTTTTTAAACTAAAATCCCTTTGTCGTTAATTTTATATGTAACTGCTTCTAACAACTACACTACTTGTGAATAGATTGCTCACGCCAATGGAACCCGCTTATTGTTTTCTAAATGTGAGTCCATTGTGTGATTTATATTACTTATCTATAAAAATAATAACTTATTTTATTGAACGTTTTCAACTACAAATGAAAAGGACAAAAAGGACTAAAATGTTTCAAAAAGAAGACAACAGAAGAATGATTTATATTTTTGAGCAAATTTTATTTAAGTAAATAGAGAATTACGATCAAAGTAAAACCCACCAAATTTCGTAATAAAAAAGCACAAAATTATGTTTCAATTTATTTTTTCAAATTACTGTTGAAGTTGAAGACAATACAAAGCACTACGCTGAAACGATAAACCGTTTTCTTTTAAAAATAAAAAAAACTTAAATACTTTTCCAAAATTTGCATGTTTCCTCTCATATATGCAAATGGGATTAATTTTCGATTTTGATTTAAATTCATATCATATTACTTTTCAAAGCTTTCCACTAAAACAAAACGAAAAAATTAAATTTTCATCTAATAATAGAGTTTTTCTCTTGTTACGAGTATTTCTTCTTGGCAACAAACTAAATGTTTATTTATTTATTTATGTTTTGTATCTTTTTTATAATTTTTGTTGTTTTAGATACAAATTTATTAGTTTCCTCTTTATTTATAATTTTCTTACATTTATGTATTTTACAATATAAGAAAACCAAAAAAAAAAAAATCAAATTTGTTGAAAGTGTGGTATTTAATTATGTACAATATATTCCGTAAATAGGGTAGTTCAAATCAAACCATCACCAAATGTTCTTACATACATTTATGGTAAAACTTTTGTCAAACTAAAACACTATTAAATTCTCCACAGATAAAATTTCAACTTCCTGGTTATTAGTTTCAACTTTCGATAGTTTAAAATTTTTCTTTTTTTATAGACTAAGACGATTTTCTAATTTTTATATCCCACTCTCAAAACATCAAATAAAAAAATAAAAAATTCTTACCGCTCCCAAGTGGAATATTTCCGTGTTTCTGTTGTGATTGTTGATTATGTTCTTTTCGAACGTGTTCATCACCCACATCATTGTTAATATGTTGTTTTAAGCTGGTGGTCGTTGTTGTTGACGTTGTTGTATAATTATTATTAGCAGCACTACGGAATACAAGGATAGGTTGGGATTTATCCAAGCGTTTTAAAGTTTGCAATAATATTGGACCATCAGTGGTGCCATTTTTATTTAAACGTTGTTGTAAAAATATTTGCCCAGTGGTTGTTCCTTCATTTGCATTTTTCTTAAGAGGAGCTTGTGTTTGTAATATGATAGGACTGTCGGAGAGTGTAGTGGCTTTTAAAGCGGGTTGAAACAGAATTGTACTTGCAGAGCTTGTTTCCGGACCATTTTCTGTTTTTATACGCTGATGTTGCAGAAGAATTGGTTTATCGTCATCATTATTTAACAAACTAAGCAAGTCATGACTATTCTGCAGTATAATCTGACCATTTTCAGTACGAGCACCTCGAACCAAATATATATTGCTAGTGGGTTGCGAAGTCAATCTATGTGCGGTGGTTTGCTGTATTGTATTTTGGTTTGATGTTGTTGCTATACTTGTAAGTTGATTTGTCAATTCATTACTATCTGATTGCATTTTATCCAATAAACTTGAAGTTCCCGTTCGTGTGGGGTCATTTGGATTTCCATCAGTAGCATTGTCATCGGCTGGAGGACCTGAAACGAAAATTAAAAAATATAATCACTGTAAAACTAAATTCCGATCACATATTTTAATTCAAATATAAATCCTGAATATAAATAAAAGTTGCCATCTATATAAATCACATAAGCTTAAGAAAAAGCTTTGTAGAATACAAAAAACTTTATTTCACCTTTTTATTGCCATTTCAACTTTCAAATCCTTCTGTAATTTAATATTACCATAAAAAATGCATCCGTGATTTTGAATATAGAGAAACTAACAAAAAAAAAAGCTCAGGAAAAACACATCCTTCATTAAAAATAAAAATGTTTTGTCCACCCATAAGAGTTACAACTATTACCCTGAAACATAATTTTATTTTTCAATCAAAAATACGAAAAAAGTAAACAAAAAATTAAAACAGAACTAAATGTAAATAAAATACCCATTCTCTTACGTATGTCTATTTACTCTACTGCACTTGCAATATTGATGTGCCACCCTTAAATAACATTAGGTAATAAACTACCACCAATCGTAATAAAATTTTTTAGTGAAACTGAACTCAATCTCTATAACTAAAAGAAACGTTAGTTAAACGAAACCCAACAAAATAAATGGATAAGCTTATAATTTAACAAGTTTTGCTTCCTCAATTCATAGTGTAGTATGTGTGGGGTCTTTAAGGGTGAAATAAAAAAGTGTAGTTACAAAATTATTAAATCATTCCTATAATAACTATAAACCTCGTTCAACTTTTTTCTTGTTACCGTTTTTTGTTACATACCATATTATTCCTGGTTGTTATGTTTAGTTTATTTTATTGGTCAAAATCAACAAAAACATGAACATGATTTCCAGTACTGCATTTAGGAAAATTGGAAAATCATATTAGAATAATTTCTGTTGGTTTTTCTACGGCTATTTGGTAATCTTAGAAATTAAAATTAATTTAACATTAAATTTTCAAATGAAAAAAAATGTTGAGCCCAGAAAAATGAAGTACATATAATAATAAGTTTTTTGTGAACAATTTGCATTTAGTTTCATATGATGTCTTGTTCCATTGAATTGAATTATATCCGGATTGTACAATGCGTGAACAATCGAGGAATTTTGTTTGAGATAGCACGTCAAAAACAAGAAGCAGATGTATAAACGCTCACTCGTGCGGTTGAAAATGCAAGGCGTTTTTTACGGATAGGGATTTGAATATTTTGAAACGTTTATCCTGTTTATTAACAACAGGGCTGCGGAGTCCGACTGCTCCGGCTCCGACTCCGGAAATTTATAAACTTATTAACGACTCCGGCTCCAGCTCCGACTCCAGCTCCAGCTCCAACTCCGGCTCCAACTCTGACTCCAAATCCTCCCCTGACATCAACAATATATCTTCCTATGTGTAAAGTAAATAAGGTTTTCATTTCCGTGAAACGCTGTTATTTACATATGTGCTGAAAAACTGTGGATATTTGGCAAGCAGGCAGTAGCTGGACGATAGTGTCTCGGTGTTAATTTACAAAGGCCGTCGGCTCAATCCCAAGAGACGATATTTTTAACTATTACGTTTCTATTGATTTATTGTCAGGTTCAGTAAGTCCCTGTTAATTCTTCTTGATGTTTTTCTTTTCAATTTTTTGTTTGGTTTAACATCAGTAATTTGCCGTGAAATGTGAGGACAAAATACTTAATGAGATTTGCACGCTTAACCCAAATTTCTCGACTTCTCGACTTTCTACGAGTATCTCGACTTAAATTTCGCGAGATTTCGAGAGTTAAGCCCGGTATGCTGCTGAAGTGAAATGAAATTTCTCATATAAAAATGACACAAGCGAAAACGAAAATGAAAATTTCACCGCTCAAGTTCATTTTGTGATGCGTAGTTTAGCTAGCGAAATGGGAGTTTTCATATCAGAATACAGATGTCTCTATTTTATCTATACACAATTTTCACTTCATTTTTATCTTCCTGCAGCCTTATTCTATAAAAAATAAGATAATGTTTACACGTGATAAACAGTGAACGAAAAGAGAATCGAAAAACAATTTAATGTAATTTTAGTAAAAAATCACAAAGTTTACCCGTTTTCACGTTTACACATTATCTTATTTTTTATAGAATAAGGGTGCTGGACGATAAATGTGAAGATAAATTTTGACAATTTCATTTGAATTTTTGTGTTTTTAGGATGGAAGTGAATTTTATTATATAAAATACGTTGTCAGAGACAACATGAAGTTGTACGCACTAAAATATTTACGAAACTCGTCAAACTAAACTTTCCCATCAGATGTATCTTCCTATATTTTTGGAGACCAGTGAAAATTGCATTTTGTTGAACAGCGTACTAGGCTCTAAAAAAGACGAAAATTTTTCGAGAATAAACCCTAACTTCGGCTAGCCGATTTTGAATTCCAATTTGAACTGCGCTAATGCATATATAAATAATTGGGCTACGTAAGCAAAAAAAATCCGGAGCCGGAGTCTGTCTATTCCACAAGGCTCCGGCTCTGATTCCGGCTCCTTTAAAAATACGATAATAAACATAAACTCCGCAACTCCGACTCCGGCTCCGGCTCCGACTCCACAGCCCTGATTAACAAACCTTTTTTTTTCTGAAACACTGAGTTCTTGCTGATCCAGCGGCTTAATGCCAAATCAGTTAGAAGATATAAATGTTCGATTGACTATACAAATTTCGGTTTTCGAATGCGAAATGAATTAACAAACAAATTAGTGATGTGTTTAGAAGGTTGGGTTGATCAAAGTTCAATTTTGTGCAATAAAAGGTGCATTTTTATATTAGACAAGTGTCCACGACAGTGAAAAATATTGGGAAAAATACTGGATATTTAATGTTGTTTTATTGGTATAAACTCTACTTCAATTACAAGTCTATGGTTTGAAAGTGTACTTTTCGTTCACGCTTGTACATAATCATCATTTATTTTTCGTCCCATTTTACAGAAAGTACCACTTTTCGCAACGATGGTTTTCGAGTTGGTGCAAACAGTTAAAAATAAAAAATACTGTGCACTTAATTTTAGCCCGATAAATGATAGTACGTAGGTTAACATTGAATACTACATATTTACTAATAAATTAAACAACGATTTTCTTAAATAAACTCAAATAAATTAAACAACGAAAAATCAACAAAAATGTTCTCGCTGTCGGACACTTGTCCAAAGAAAAACGCACCTTATGCTTGATTTTTGACGTGATTTAGATTATTAATTTCTTATTTGACCCAAAAAAGAAAAGTTTCTTATTTGAATTTAAATTTGACATTATTTAGGAACTTATCTACTTTTAAAATTATAATAATTGCGTCAGTGAAGCTATTCTTAAAATATTGCTGGTATATATTCATTTTGTTCCGGTTCGTTTTTAGCAAGACCTTTTTAATACAAACGCATCATTTTGTTATTTTAATCAGAAAGTGGTTTCTAGCACGTAAAAGGCAAGATATAGGAAATTAACAAGATATGCTCACGTGCATAATGCCGTCATCGGTTCAATCAATTTCGTATTATGTGGCACGAGTTACTTATCGTTTCCTCTTATGCGCTTTGAATATCTCGCCGTCAATTAGAGAAAGTTCTTCGTCTTATTCTTGAACAGCCCCATTGTTAGATTAGTAAAATGTCCTGGATGCGGATGTTGTCTAATGGTATGCCTTCGTTTTTGCCACTACTATCCTCAAATTTGAGAATACAAATTAGAAGTTTATTCGTGAATATTTGAACTCCTCTTTCTTTACTAGTCTTGCTTATTTCAGATATTTTATAAGAACCTTTGATTTATGGTCCCCTCTGGATCCACTTTTTTAGATTGTTAAACCTTGTGTAGTTTTTCTTATGAGAATTCTGTTACGGTGTCGAATAAGGAATTGTTTGAACATTTTCTTAATAGCACTCGCGTATTTTTTGGCTTCAAACAAGTTATGCGGTCCGTCAAGCAAAAGCTTCATGTGGGAACTTTTTTTCGACGTCGATAGTGACGCCTATTAAGAAACGGTCGAAATGTAAAATTTAAGTTGTAAAAGTCTAGTAAAAAAATTAATAAAATTTATCCTGTGAGGAGATTAATGTGAGCAGAACCAACGAAATTCAATTTACATTTTCAAATTTTTTAAACGGTTCAATACTAATTTTTTAAAGACGATAGGTACTAAACACAATTTTCTACACAACAAATATAATATGTATTATGTATTACATGCTTGGTATTTTTAATTTTTTGTTCCCATAATTAACATCCATAATTCATTCTGTCTCAACCTCACTCGGTAAATTAGACAAATATAAATCTTCAAACTGTTGTAAAATTAAAAATTACCAAAAAAAAAAAAACAATACCGAAATATCCTCATTTTTTATTTTATTCGGTCACATAAAAACATCCCAGAGGAAACAGATTACAAAGCAAAATACAAAAACATTTATTTGGGACATATCGCATGTGCAAAAAACATACCAGCGGAATGTTGAATAAATGAATAAATTGTTGGCCACAAGTAAAATAAACGTCCAACGGATAATACGGAGATTTTTTAATGTGTTATATGAAGTGGTTTTAATTTCTCGCGGAAATTTCACAATGTATTCTATATAAAATTAAATTAAATAAATAAATAAACACGAACTATTGCCAAAGCAATAAGAACTTAAACGACATATCGCGTAAATTTCCTTTATGTGCTCCATACACATCATAGTTGGATTATGTATCTCTTACATATACATGTAGATATTATTTTTTGATCATCCTTATATTAAAAAAACAAATTACAGCAAAATCATTAAATTAAAATCATTTTCTAAAATAGATTTATTTAAGAGATTTTCTTCTTAAATACAAAATATATCGAGTCTAGACAATACAAATAGAATATGAACCAACATATTTCCACTATTTTATTGTATAAAATACATTTTAAAGTGATCGCTATATATCCCTTATTGGCATTATATTTTATTGACTTCCTTTTTTATTTTACTTCGCCCATTAAAATAAAGAAAACGATAAATGTTATTGCATACTTGAATTTGACGAAAGACTTTAATAATAGTCCAGCCATTATAAAAATAACACAAATAACTTAATAGTCCTACTAATAAAAATAAAAATAATAATAAAAAAAAATAATTAGGATTTTTCCTTTTTATTTCAGTGCCAAAAGTTTAAATAAAATATTATTTTTAGTCTACTTTCAAATTCAATAAACTAAAAACAACTTTTTCTACTTGTAATGTATTTTTGAAAAACTTTAATTTCACCACTTAATGACTTAATGTATGAATATCATCATCCATTATCATCGTAATCAACAATAGCGTTAGGATCAAGAATAAACAAAAAGTATTAGCATTAAAAAGCACAACACCAAAATATAAAACCTTGAAGACTATAACAAAAATGTCCTAAATTCCCCTTAAAACAATAAAACTCAACCAGTACATCATCAGAAACAATAACAGAAGTTATTACTGCAATAAAAATAATGTATATGTATGTATATATACACATATACATATACATATATATATGTATATACTAGGCACCAGGAGTTTTTTTGCTGAGTTTGAGATTTTTCTGTGCCTGAAAATTTATATTTTTATATTTGGTAGGTGAAATAATGAATTAATGGTAAAAGTAAAGGTATGTATAAACCGAACAAGAAAATGATGACAACTATTGACAACAGGACGTCAGCTTTTGTTAATATATTTCTATAGATACGTCATCTAGTATCTATAATCGTAAACACATATTGTGGTTAACAGCATTGCGAGTCTAATTAAAATTCAGTGTGCAAGTAATGGCCCTACAAAATGCGGCAGACAAAGAAATTATTTGCAAAATAGCACTTAATACGGTCGTTAGTTAATGGCCGAATTGTTAGCTCCTAAAATTAGTATCTGTTTAACTTCGGCGTAGCATTTATATACAATAATCTCAAACTGCCACAGAAAAAGTGGAGTATTAAATAAAAGGGTAATGCTTACAACTTCCACAACAGTGTTTCTTTGCAAAAACGTTACCTAAAAAGGATGCCTTTCCCCTCTCCCATTTCCGAACTTCCTAGGCCAAAAAATTTGAAAAAATTCACAATGATAGAGACTCTTGTAAAAATTGTGGAAAAAAATGGTGCGATATACCTAACACTTATAGCGTAAATATTATATAGACGTCTTAATACGAAGTGAAACTAAAAGGATTCAATTTTAGATGACAAATAATAAAATGGATTTGCCTGACGGTATATTACACCGTAGGGATTAGGCATATTCATATTTGTTTATTATCTGAAAGGATACAAAGCAATGAAATATAATTATCAGAAAGATGCCTAAACCGCACTTACAGGATAGAGGTCTTCTTCGGAAAATTCATGAACCAGCAACGGTAGAAATGGTAACGAAAGATAATGTATTTTGAAACAAACGTGCTAGATAAACTACTCTCTTTAAATTTATTCGCCTGTTAGTTGAACAGAACTCTCGGTACACGATTTACACTCGCACTTGACCGATTTATTTTCACTCGAAAGGTTAAACTTCCTTTTCTAATGGTGTACCGATTTTTTTATGGAGTTGTGAGTTGTCTATGCCCTCTATAAGTCAAAACATTTAGGTACATTTTTCCACTAAAACTCTCTCTCCTTTCTAAAATTGTACCTAAGGGTGTTTAAGACTTTTTGTATGTCTGTCTAAAATGCACGACAAACAAAACGACTTCCAAGAATTAATTCAGTTGAACAAATAGGCGTTTCGTGTCTTAATTACTGATTGAAACGAAGTTCAAAATATGTTAAAATCCGTCGCAATTAAGTTCGGTATGGTTTCACACAAGTCACTTTACAAAACTACAAAATATACACAAATATTGAAATGTTCCTAGTTTTCTTAGGCTGTGGCCCAAGTGCACGTGATGAGCGAAGCGAAGTGATTGGGTTGTGTCGATCGTGGAACCGCCGCCTTAGAAATCTTCGTTAATTCGAACGGTGTAGTATACAGTTTACAACTTTTTAGACAAACGAAATGCACTGCACCGCACCGCACCACTCTATACGAATTATTAAACAGCCCCCTAGTGATCTACCTAATCGTTTTGTTGACAATGATGATTGATACTTCCACCTCATTTTTAAATCATATATTGATGCGCAAGGTTATTTAACGATTCATTGTTGTTATCATTGTTTCATGATTTACATTTTACATGTACGTATACTACAAATATATTTCATCAGATAAAAAGCTTGACAATATTATTATTTTTAAAATGAAAGCTTTTCTACTTTTTATATATTTTGATTTTTAGTAACGCATTATAGCGACAAAATTATAATTAAATTTTAATTGAATTTGTTTTTTGGTGGAATATGGTGGTGATTTTCCTTTTTTTTTCAATTTATTTATTTTCTAAATTTGATCCGATAACAGTATGATTATGCGCTAGAAATTTCAATAAATTATGCAATACATGTTGAAAAACTCATTTTAAAGGCTACAGATTAAACGCTTGGGTCTAATATTTTTCGTTTTTTAAAACAATAACCTTCCACACTGCTAGATGGATATTGGCTAGATATTTTTTTTAATTAAACATATTAACTACAACCATTTAAGGCCGGGTTCTCATATAAGGCAAGCTTATAATACTGATTAGACCATCGTCAAGTTTTGTTGATTAAAATAATTATCATTTTATTGCAAAATAGTTTAATGAATTTTTAAGATTACCTTCTGGAGTAACGTTATTTGGAGAAGATAAATTTGGTGATTTTGTCAAAATACTAAACCACTCCAGATTTGAAAGATTTATTAATAGGACTAGCTAAATGAGTTTAAATTTAACAAATTTCTAAAAAAATATTTTATTAATTTATATTGAATTTTATTTGCCTTGTAGAATTTAATTATGTATATACAATTTTTCAAATAGCAAAAAAATAATTTTCTAAGTGAGGCAATTAATTATGCTTCATAATACTCAAGAATCGATAAATCTTCAGCAAAGAAAGCGATTTGAAAATAAAAAAGAAAATTAAATTGAACGTGATTGAAATAATTATATTTTACCATGGGAATATGTATCTCTTCATTTCTTAAACGTGAAAATTAGATAATCATCTATGGCAGACAATTTTTTTTGCTTCCCACCCTTACGTAACGGTTTTTCTTTTGTGTATGTTAGATGGTTGCATTTACAATAGATTGCATCAAAAATATGTTCCGCCGAAACAAAAGACAATAAAATAATTGAGCTATTTCCTTGCTTTACGAGTTTACATTCCCTAAAAAATAACGAATCATCGAGAAAGTTGAAAAACTTTGTAGTTATTGTAAATAATTAACTAACTTCTCTTCGAACTGTTTTTTTATTTTGTATTTTCAATCAACAAAAAGAAAAGCCTTCTTTTTAAATTGGAAAATTGAAAAAAGCTCAACAATAATTGAACGACCATTTCATTTTCAAGTCACGAAAATCTAAGTAACAATTTTTCAAAAATAACAATAACAACAACACTACCACTATTTGGAAAATAAAAAAAATACAAACCAATCACAATCCATAAAACGAAAAGAAAGGGAAGTTTAAATAATGTAAAAAAATAGTGTGCACCAAGGGACAAACGATAAGAAAATTTGGCATTGAAAGGAACCAAATTTTCCATTTCCTTACTCCAAAAATAAGAGTTGTTGCTTTTGGTATTGTTATCATTATTGTATTTGAATGCTTTTCGTATCTGTAGTACTTTTATGAAAATAGAATATACTCGTAATAACCGTTTTCCCAATAAAAGTTTTCTTGTACGTTATGTTTTTGTGAATTTTTATTCTAATTAAAAATTAATAAAGAATGATTTTGAGTTGGGTTGCCCACATTATGTAGCATTACAAAAACTCGCAATATAAAATCTCGCATAAACTTTTTACCGTAAGTCAGTAAGTATGTGAAATCGCGCAAAGGAAAATAAAATTGGATGGGAACGAAATTTCTCCTATTGTAATTTAAAATTCAAAAATTCGATATTGAAATCTTGAATTTCAAAATTTCGAATTCAAAACATCGAAATTATCTCGAATCTCGTATTACAGAAATGTCAGAAAATAAATGCTTTTATTACAATCGCATACTAAAATAGACAACACCCAAAGCCGCTTAGCTTTAGGACCTCCTTGCATAACACTTTTTTCATCAAAAGTGGTGTCCTATTCAAAAAGTGACTCATTTTTAATTTAAATATTTTGTTAATAAAAAGGGAATTTCAAGAACAATTTCAACAAGTATCGCACAGTAGATCAGCTATATTTATTATTTCGAAATTTATTTATTTATTTTAGATTTTTTTTATTTATATATTTATTTACTCTCTATAAATTTTAGGACGTAACTTGTGGCACATTGTTTTGAGCATGTGCTCATTCACAACAGTGTATCAAAGAAGTTGTTTCGATCTTTCTTCATTAAAAGATTTCGGCTTGTTTTAAATAGGATTTATAAAAATTAAGTACAATTTAATTCAGAAAATTTAATCCCCCCCCCTCCCCCCAAACGACGACCTGCATCAACAAACGTTCCCCAAAATCATAATCCACGGATATGTATCTGGCTTCCTGTTTTGGCCAAATTTCTCGCACAATTGCACACGAAATCATTCGAAATGTCAATTATCATCGATACAAAATTCAAAATGTTCAAGTGCTTACAGAAGATTTTGTACCGTGAATTTCAGTAGTGCTCCCTTTTTGTGTTTATAAGCTCATTGATGAGCAGCTTCATACGGAAAATATGTATCTAATTCGTAAATTTCCTAAATTTCAAATCCGTGTTAAATATAAAAATATTTGTGCACATAATTTAATTCTGAGTTTCATTAAATGTTGAAGTCTTGTTCACTTAATACAAATCAAATATCAGACTCATATTAATCAACTCTATTCACACACCCTTTATATAAACCAAACATAATATTATGTATTTCGATATGTTTAAATTAATTTCAGAACAAATAAATAACACCTAATTTAAATTTAATTTAATAACAAAACTCTATGCATAAATTAAATAAATAAATGATTTTTTAAATAAATATTATAATGGGTATCAATTTTTGGTTGTTGTGACCACAACAAGTAGTTTTATTTTAGCAATTCATACGATAATATGTAATCGGAATTTACGAAAAAAAAAAAATTAGATTTCTAAAACCTATAAGTTTAATTTTCTAGAAAATTAATTTAAATTGAAATAAAAATAAATTTTACCACAAAATTACAAAATTTTTTGCCATTTTTTATTGTTGTTATTTTTTAATTTTCGAAAGAGACAATCAATTTGTAAAATTGAATTAGATAAAATCCAAACAAAATAAAAAATAAAAAAAATGTTTCTAAATTGGTTGTAGGAAGAAAAAATACAAAACAATTTTATGTAAGTTAATGTGTAATGTCTGATTATTTTTTAGTTTGTTTATTTTTTGTTTCGTATTTTTACAAGTTTTTCCATTGTCCAGTAAAATTCTGATATTGAGTTTGGTAGTTTATTAAACGAGTATTATTATTTGAATAAATTACAAGATAAAACAATGATTATGAAATTGAAAATTTAATCCTTTTGAAATTTACCGAAAAAAAATTAAATGTAACCATTTTTGAGGAATGCTCATCGGGAAAATATGTATTTAAATTAATTGTGTGTTAGCTAGCGGGTGTATAAAGAATAATTACTGTTTGAGATTTTTAAAAAATAAAAATAAAAATTTATGAATATTAATTTTTATATTCTAATTTAATAATCATATTTTTAAAACAATAAATCCGTTACAATAAAAACTATTAAAATTATTACTTTTTCTGATTTTATTTATTTTAGTTTTTAGCAATACAAATTTGTTTTTTCAAAACAAAACAAAAACTATAAAAAAAGCTTAAAAATTATCCTCAAGAGTGCTGTAATTATGTCAGTTTATTTAAATTGACTAATACGTATAATAATAATAATAGTTATAGCGCTGGTGATAGTATAGTTATGGTAATAATATTTATTATATTTATTATAATTATTACTGTGATATGAGACATGTTTATTGTTTGGATATTATGGATGTATATATACAGTATATATCTATGTACACAAATAATACACGTACGAGTGTATGTAGTTGAAAATTAAAATAAAAAGTGTTTGTTTGTACAGATTTTATCTTAGTTAAAAGGGCGGCTTACCAAACTGTGTTGTTAAATCAGTATCAACAAATTGTATTTCAAAAGAAAAATATTATTCTACAGTTTTGGATACAATATTTGTCCATGGTACAAACCCTATACAAGTTATGTTAACATGTAATTGTTTAATGAAGGTAAATTATTGTATTAAATTAAAATCGCGTGCTTAAGAAGGGAAAACATAAATTTGCGTGAGTTGCTCTTAAGCTTATTTAAATATTTAAATAAACAATTAGCATAGGTACTTTAACTAAGAATGGAACATTCTTGTAAATCAAATTTATAGATTTTTACACGTTACTCAATTTCTTTCTGATTAAATATTTTAAATTAGTCAACCGGAAACTGTAAAGAAAACGTAAAGTTTTAGAAAGTCTTAAGAATTCATGATTGACTTATTTTATTCTGAAATAAAAAAATTGCCTAATCTTAAATTATTTCAATTCACCAAACATACCAGAATACTAATTTTTCATGCTTTTTGTCTTATCTACGAAGTAAAAGAATTTTTTTTTTTTTTTTTTCGATAAATTTCTGTTGATTTTTCAATATTTTTCATGGAAATTTAATAAAACGAACAAAAAATATAAAAGCAAATGAAAAAAACAATATATGTATTTATGGAACTAGCAAAAAAATAGATAAAGCTATGTAGTTCTTCTTCCCTCATACCCAATGGTTTGATGAAAAATCGTGATAGCTGGAAGGATTTGATTCGAGTACTAGACAAATTTTAAAGAAAACCCAATTTTGCTTTTTATATAATTTTTCGGTTAAGAAAAAAGGTGGAATTCATTGTGTTTATATACAAAACACAAAAGATGTGAAGTTTTAAGAAGCAAAATGAAAACTAAAACAGATAGAGAAAAACAAAAACCTTGTTGAAAAAAGCTGCAAGAGCATTTTAAATCAATTTTGTACTTACTTACCATAATATTAGGTGTATATTGGAAGTTTACAACACATTCTCTATCATGAAAGGAATAATTTTATCTTAATTAACAAAAACTGCCAAAATTTAAGCATACAGTTTTAGAAACATCGTTTCTATAAGTTTACACAACTTAACCATCAAAATTTAATATTTTTATAATATTTACCACAAAATTCGAATTTAAAAATTAATAATAACTGTAATAATGGTAAGTATAAGAATAACTGAACAAACAAATTCCTGTTCTTATATGTAAATCATTCATAACGTCAGAAAGCTTATTAGGTCAGAAGAGAGTGGAGACGTCTATAACAAAAGATCACAACAATATATAAAGCAAAATCCTTTATTTCAATTATCGACGCTGCTGAAAGGCAAACAACTATATGATGCTATAGAGGAACAGTCCCTGGATTATTTATCTGCCGATAACCCAGCTTACTGGCCCACAGATAAAAAGAAAATTCCTGATCTAATTAACTTTTCTGTAACTAGGGGCATTCCACGTACATACGCAAAGGCCACCGATTACTATGATCTGTCTTCTGATCACTCACCGGTAATAGTAACATTGAGTACTGATGTCCTAAGGAACGAAATACCGAACCGTCTTACAAACAAGAAAACTAATTGGGAACAATATAGGAGGCTAGTCGAACAAACGTGTCTAGTTAATATTCCTCTGATCACACCAGCTGATATTGATGCGGCGGCAGAAAATCTAAAAGATGTCATGACATTATCTGCTAAAAGGGCTACACCCGGCATAAGTAGTTCGGAAAAAGTTAATAAACTGTCACATAATATACAGGAACTAATCACCGGTATTGAAATGGAAATGAAATCGAGCTATTAAGGCCCTAAGATTTGCTTTGAACGAAGAAGAAAACCAGCGCGTAAAGAACTACTTAATTGATCTCTCGGCAACCGAGAGGACAGATTATTCTTTGTGGAAGGCAACAAAAAATTTAAAAAGGCCAACAAATTCGAATCCACCGATTAGACTACCAACTGGAAATTGGGCGAGAAGTGATGAAGAAAAAGCCAATGCTTTTGCTGCTCATCTAGCAACAGTATTCGTCCCGCACGAAGAAGATAATTATTTCGTGCTACCCCAGCCAACGGATGATGGTTTATTCTACAAACCTATAAAGTATAACTGGAAGAAAGTTAAGAATACAATTAAAACTTGCATAAGCCCGAAAAAGGCACTAGGACATGATCTCATTACTGGAAAAATGATAAGGGAATTGCCAGATAATGAATGCATAAAACTAATAACATTTGTATTCAACGCGATCATGCGAACCAGTTATATTCCTCAGAAATGGAAGATATCTTTGATCTCAATGATTCATAAGCCAGGGAAAAATGAAACGCAAATCTCGTCATATCGTCCAATAAGCATGCTGCCCACAATCTCAAAGCTATTTGAAAAAATGTTACTAACGAAATTGAAAGCAATATTAGAAGAACGCCGCGTTATTCCAGACCATCAATTTGGGTTCCGAAACCAATATGGTACTATAGAGCAAGTACATAGAATTATAAATGCAATCAAAATCACCTTCGAGGAAAAGAAATATTGTGCTGCTGCCTGTTTGGATATCGCTCAAGCTTTTGATAAAGTTTGGCACGATGGACTAATTTACAAAATTAAAGAGCTTCTACCGAAGAAATTTCACTCAGTTTTGGGAAACTATCTTCTTCAAAGGCAATACATGGTCAACCAAAACAGCGCAACTACTTGCTTAAATGATATTAATGCGTTCTAGGACCAATATTATACTTGTTGTACACAGCTGATATACCTGAAACCAACAAAGTATTAATATCAACATTTGCCGATGACACGGCCATCCTGGTGTCTCCCACTAATCCTGAAATTGCCTCAAATGAATTACAGAATCATCTAAACATGGTCGCGGACTGGCTGAAGGCATGGCGAATAAAAGTGAACGAAAACAAATCACTCATATCACATTCACGCTAAACAAACGCATCTGCCCACCAGTGAAATTAAACGATAAAAATATTCCTCAACAAACGAAGGTAAAATACTTAGGTTTACATCTGGATAGAAGGTTAACGTGGAAAAATCATATTGAAACAAAGCACAACCAAATAAAAATTACATTTTCCAAAATGTATTGGCTGATGGAAAGAAAATCTCAGTTGTCATTAGCCAATAAAGTTTTACTGTATAAAGCGATAATCAAACCCATATGGACATATGGTATTCAGTTATGGGGATACACCAGCGCTTCAAACAGAGAACTCCTGCAACGAACCCAAGCGAAAATACTTCGCAGTATTACCAATGCTCCTTGGTACATTCGAAATAGTAATATATGTACATCACGATCTTGGGATTAAAACCGTTAAAGAAACTATTAAAGAATTCAGTTCGAAATATTACTCAAAACTAGAAGCAAATCGCAACGAATTGGCTAGGGAGATACTAAAACAGCCGCGATTTAAACGTCTGAGAAGAACAGATCCACTCGAACTGATGAACCTGTGAACCTGTATATTTAATTCGATGTATACAAATAAGTGTAATCTAAATTAATTAAATTGTGAGCACTAACAATAAGTATTAACATTGGTTAAGACTTAAAATATGTAATAATTTTTAGCTTAAGATTTGATTACTTCTTGTGAGTTTCTTATGTAGAAAGATTCAAGAATAAAGCCATTGGCAACATTTAAAAAAAAAAAAAAAATTATCGACGCTAAAAAAATAAATATTAATATTTTATTTTCTATGTTAATAATAATATGTAATATCAAATTAGGTCATTTTATCGGCTTTTGTATTGAAAAAATAACTGAAACTGTTTTTATTTGTATTTGAAACTATTAGAAACCATATTGTAACAAAAATACTGAAACATTTACACCTCATTTTGATAACAGGGAAAAAGGGGAAAAATTTTAGGCAAAACTATTCCCTTGAGTTAAAAAATATTCGATAAGTAGGTAATGTCAAACCAACATAAATATAGGTAAAAATGTCCTAACCGCGTGTATAATGATAAATAAAAAATTAAAAATAATTAATCAAAATCATCAATTGATGATTTCTTATTTATGGGGGGTGGAGGAGGCGGGTACTTCTCTCTGCATTTCACAAAAAGGTAAATACGATAGGCAATTATTCTCTGTATTTTACAATATAATAAAATATTATACATTTAATAAGCAAATAGTATACGAAAAAATTATAAATTTTATTTTTTATTTTAAAAAATTTATTTAACGTTCGCTACATTGCCTTACTTCTACAACAAAATCTAATTGATGGAAAAATTACAGGTAGGAGTTATTGTTATGAAGCGGGTGATATGTTATTGTAATACAAGCGCTGAAAGAGCACCATTGCAAAACAAGATGAAAATTGGAGAGCGATAGCGAGAGCTTCTAAATCGTGCGAGTTTTACAATGGCAAAGATATATGTATTCCCAATTCAAGGAAAACTACTAAACGTCAACATGAAAAATTACAAAAAATATGGAATTCTTACAGGTTTAAATGAATCACGCAAAGTTCTACTGGAATCTACAATAAAAAAGCTATTGTTTCCAAGGCATCGAAAAAATATAAATAAATCACTAAGTTATAACTTTCTGCTCATTCATAAAAAGTGCACCTGATTACGAGTATATGTATAGTCATTAAAACGTCGATAAACAGCAATAATTTATACTTACTTTATAGACAAATTTACTGATTTGAAAAAAAAATATCAAAAGCAAGCATGTAACAATATGATGAGATGAGATTAGATCAGAAAAACAAATAAAGAAAATCAAACATCCACCATAAACAACAGTGGAAAAATAAAATTCTATGTATTAACGGAATATGTGCTATATACGTATCGCAAAAACTACAAACAGACGTTATTAAATTTATAACCTGGATATTGAAAATTTAGTTTTCCTACCTAAAAATATACAACATCACAGGATCTAGCTTTAATGATAAAAATCACGCATGGTTCAATTTTATTACTTTTAAACAATTTTTTCAGGTTGTTTCGTTTTGATAAATAATGCGAAAAATTATGTCAAACACTTTTGAATTATTGATAAGCTTTAGTAATGAATCTTCGCTTAGTTTTATGGAATAATGTTTTTTTTAACTTTCACGATGGATAATTTGGTGTATAACATACACATGTCACTATGTGCTATCCTTTCACTAGTTGGCACTTTCAAAAAATACTTTTTTACATAAAAAAATGAAACCCATCTGGTACCAATTTTTTTTTATTATGAAGTCATCGTCATAATTTTCCGTCAATGTCTTCCATATATGTAGTAAATTTTCCGGGAAATCGTATATATTGTAAAGTTATAGCACAGAAGACAATATCCTTTCTTGCTTTTTATTTCATATTAAATGTATTTGAAGGACATAAAATTTTTATTTATTTACAGTTTTTTCAATGGTAAATAGGAAATGGTGAAAACTGTTTTTCTAGTTTTTCTTCGTATTTTTATTTTAGATGGTGTCGAAGCAACGGGCACTTCGCCAAAACAACAAAAAGCTCTCTAACCTCCTACAATTTTCAAATTAAGAATGAAACTAAATTCTATTAAATATAAAGCATTTTTAGGTACACATAAAATAATCTTTGAAAAAAGAAGTAATTAGTAGCACACAAGCTAATAACGGTTGACTACTCTTAACCATTTCGGAACAAAGTAAAAAATACAATTTCTCAATATTAGTTCACACGAAATATTCAAATCAACTTCTTGCATTTTGCTTATCGTATATAAATCAATTTCAAACATAAACATTTTTCATTTTCTTCTTTAAAAAATCAAGTATAATAAAATATCCAACTCACCACTCAAAACCATAGAAAAAAAATGTAAATCAAATGCTAACCATCCTTTCCGTGTCAGTAGAAAGAACAAACAGAAGCGAAAGAAAAAAAATAAGTTTCAACAAGGATAAGTAAGAGATACTTTTTTATTATTCATGTATTTGGTTTGAAGTACTTTGATCTTGAAAAGATTCAATCCATTCAAAATCTAAAAAAAAAAAAAAAAAAAAAAAAAACTGAAAATAAAAAGCTCAATTTAAATCTCCATTTAACTAAACGAATAAAACTAAGAAAAAAGATTCAAAATTTGTAAAACAAACTTTTTATCAGAATATATTGTATGTATCTAAGTAAGGATGATGAAACATTTGTATAAGAACAAAAAAATTGGAAAATTCAAAACTCATTCTGTTTCTTAAAATTACACATTATGTTTACTCTGAATCCAGTTGTACTTCAATCTTTAAAAATAGTGAATTCTGAATAAGAAGTTGATAAAATAAATGAGCCGTTTATTTTGAATGTGGTGTAAGTCCAAGGAGGCAAAAAAATTGGATAGAAATGAATAACCTTATAAAATCATAGATAATAAATTAAAGTGATGGAATCACTAAAACCTACTAAAAACTTTTTGTGTGGAGAACTTATCAATATTTTTGAGGAAATCAAAAAATTAAAACAAATTTACTAATGCTGATTTTTACCATGTGGTTGCAAAGTGTATATTAAAAAAACAATAAAACAAAAGACAGATTTGATTTTTTCCTATTTTTTATCCCGTCAATTATGTATTTTCAAATTTTTCAATTGAACAAATTAGCAATGCAAAATTATTCTCAAGCAAACAATTACATTAGTCGAGATATACGATTAGCCGAAAAATGAAAGATCGTTACCACAAATAAGGTTTGTGCCAAACTTTTGACAAGGCACAATGTTAAAAAATCATCCTACATTGGAAAAATAAGTTTGGAATGATGTACGAGAGATACAATAAAGGTGCAACGAGGTTTTTGATAAATATGCCACAGAAACAAAACAGATACGCAGAAATAAATTACAAACATTCAACGGATATCATCGTCCCTCGAGATATTGCGATCATTCGAGATTATTTCAGGAAATGATACGTTGATTTGCAAGTTATTCGAAATTTTCTGGTTGCTATTTTTGAGTTGCTTGTTAAGTACTATCGTTTCCATCAAAAGAGTTACTTGAAAATCTAAAAATGTTTTTGTTTTATTCCGAATCCTAGGGCCCCTCAAAAATTATCTCATTCCAAACCAAAATACCATTGTAAATATAATCTAGCAGTACCGATTTAATAAAGCAACAGTCAGTTATATCTCATCATATACCGACAGTGAAAGTAAAACTGTTGATAATGTTTCAAACAACTTGTTTTGTCGTATTAATTATTGTTCGACACAATATTCCAGGGTATTTGTTACAAACAAAATAAGGTTATATTATTCAAAATAATTGCATTTTGTAATTTGGAATTTTGTTTTCTGGAATTTAAAAAATTTTATTAATTTTCAATTAATTTTATTTGTGCTTTTCTTTACAAGAAGTGTAACGCGAACTGTTGGTTCTGTCCATTATAATGGCAGCCAACGTGTGTTTTAAGTGTGACAGTGTTGCTCGGGATAACGGAATATGGTGCAGTGGTCAATGCAATTTAATTATGCATTATAAATGTGCAGGCTTGAAGAAATCAGCTTGTGACTTGATATCCAGTTCCAATAATGTACATTGGTTCTGCGACAATTGCAACAATATTTTTAAAGTACATAATGATAAACTATCAGAATTAACAATGCTTTGTAAAAACATTGATATGACAGTCAAAAATATTGAAAAGTGTTCTAAGAGTAGTTTGCTTCAACAAGATTCTGCTCAAAGTATTTATTTGTGCGCGAATGATTCACTCGGTAGTCATGATAAACAGTGTGATGATTTAAGCCGAAGTGATGTGAATGGTGATGTATATGTGTCGGTACCTGAAAGTCTGCCAAACGCGGCGATTACAGCACATGCTATTTTAACTGATGAAATTCTTCCAAATAATTCCACAAATGTAACTGTTTCGGTACCTCGACAATCAGCTGGTACGATACCATGGAATGTTTCACCAGCCAGTTGCCAATCTGTTTCTGATACAAATGGAGTGCCGATTTGTCAATCTACATCTGAAACTAGTTCATTGCCGATTTGTCAACAGATGCATCGATCTGTTGATATACTGTGTAAAAAAAATGCCTGCTTTGCCGCTGTTTCTGCACAAAATGAACTGGTACCTGCAGTCAAGGATAAACAGGGACCCAATGGTAACAAAAACCTTGCGGTTAATGAACGTTTTAACCAACATATGTCGTCGTCACGAACTACTAGAGCTAGGGGTTCGTCATCCACAACAAATGCTGAGACAGTTGCTGCTACCCAATCAGTAAGTGTTATTAATAATATCAATTCTCCCAAAATTATTATTGGGAGTGGTGGTTTCGATGCTGCTTGCGTCTGTGCAAGGATGTTGGTGATGATGATATGTTTCGGTATTTGAAAAATAAATTTGAGATTGATAAACCCTTCTTGGTTCGGATGAGGCGAAGGGATGACCGTGACTATGTCTCATTTAAAATTGGTGTTCCTGAGAAAAAATTCAACCAGCTGTTGGACCCCTCATTGTGGCCTCCTGGTGTATTTATTAAAGAATTTTTAAATTATCGTCGGAATTCGTCGAATCATTTTTTAGTACCTCGGTCGGCTTTAACTGTTTAAAGCCAGCATTTAACTCAAAGTCAAGTTCAGTTTTAGTAAATTCTAATACTTATCATTGTAAACATTCTGTAACCAACATCTTTAGTTTCTCTGTTGTCCATCAAAACATTCGTAGCATGCGCGAAAATTTTGATAAACTGGTTGTAAATTTGAGTTCATTTGATGAATACCCATCTATTATTTTTCTTTCGGAAATTTGGATTTTTGATCATGAGTTAAATTATTATAATCTTCCTAATTATGAATGTATAGGTTGCTGTAACAATAATTATAGAGCGGGTGGTGTTTGTGCTTTTTACGATTCAAGTTTGCAATAATGTGTTAGTGAAGCTATTTCTTTAAATTCTGCGGATGTTTTAAAGTTATCTGTTTCATTACATAATAATACTTATATTTTTGTTTGTGTGTATCGCCTACAATTTATTCCAATTTCATCATTTATTTGTGAGTTTTCAAATTTCATCTCGAAAATTAAAAATCAAAATGTAATAATTGTTGGTGATTTGAACATTGATATTTTGAACTTTCCAGCTTCCTGTAATGATTATATGTTTATGTTGTCGTCAAATGGATTTCTGTCACTTATTAATTCTACCAAAAGAGTTACTAGTAATACTGCTACTTGCATTGATCACTGTTTTGTCCGTGTTAATAGTGGTGCTACTTTGGATGTATCATTGCATAATTTACACATTACGGACCATGATTTGGTTAAAATTGATATAGAGATTCTTGGTAATTATGTTAACGAAAAAGAATTGGCGTACAGCAAATTTGATATTATTAAATTTGAATCATTAATCTCGTCACTTGATTTTTCTAGTTTATTAAGTCTAAGTAACCCCACATCAATTTTGACCAATATGGTTTCAATGCTTTCAAAAGTAGCTGATTCATGTTCCAAAAATGTAATTAGGCATAATTCAAACATAAAGCTTAAACCGTGGATTTCTAACAAGTTGGTACTTTTAATAAATAAAAGGAAAAAAATTCAACTTAAATGTAAAAAACATCCGGCGAATAAAAAACTGTATAAGTATTATCTCAAATTGTGTAGCGGAATCAATAATTCTATAGTTTCTGTAAAGACAACTATTTTAGTAGGAAATTTAATGAATGTGGTAAAGATTGCAAGAAGACCTGGTCGGTTGTTAATGATATTTTGTGCGGGAATTTGAGTAGAACTAATATCAAAAGAATTTTGTCTATTAACTCAGAGATTCTGTCTGACTCTGTATCAATTGCTAACGATTTTGGTTTTTATTTCTCTAAAATCGTTAGCGATTTGAGATCTTCTAACTTTTCTGCCCAAAGTATGAGTCCTAATGATTGTTCTTACTCTACTGAAATGTATACATTTTTTATTAATCCAGTCGAGGAATCAGAGATTATTGGTATTATTAATGGACTTAAATCAAGTAATGCACTTGACATTCTTGGTCTTAGCTCGAATATGCTAAAATTAGTGGTTATAGCAATTGCGCCAGTTTTAGTACAATTCATTAACCAATGTTTTGTAAATGGTGTTATCCCTAATGTTTTAAAAACTGCAATTATTATCCCTTTGTTTAAAAAGGGTGATATCATTATTAAGGACAATTATCGGCCCATTGCATTGCAACCCACAATTTTGAAGATCGTTGAAAAATCGATGAAATCCCGTATTGAGAAGTTTTTGGACAAATTTGAGTTTCTTAGTCCTTATCAACACGGCTTTAGATCTGGCAAAAGTACTGAATCTGCGTTAATTAATTTCTTAAATGGAATTCATATTAATCTGAATGAGAAGAAGTTTGTTGGTGCAGTCTTCATCGATATAAAGAGAGCCTTTGATATGGTGGATCATAATCATCTTCTGCGTAAGCTCCAGTCTATTGGTTTTAGAGGTGTATCACAGAAATGGTTCAAGTCTTATCTCAGTAATCGAACATTTATGGTTAAGATTGATAAATCGCAAAGCATTCCATTTATTATTGAACATGGTGTTCCTCAGGGTTCTGTTCTTGGTCCTATCTTGTTTTTAATTTACATAAATTCAATTTTTGACTTAAACTTAAACGGTAACATTGTTGCTTTTGCTGATGATATTGCATTAAGTTATTTTGATTTGACTGTTAATGACCTAACTAACCAAATAAATTCTGACATGAAAATTCTTCGCACATGGTTTGATAATCACTCCTTGCTCTTAAGTGAAAAAACTAAGGTAATGTTCTTCAAATTGGTTGGTGATCCTTATCGAAGTTTCATCCCCGAGATTTTTTATCATGTACGTAATTGTGACTTACGTAATTGTAGCAGTCTTTGCATTAAAATTGAAAATGTTCGTTTATTTAAATATTTGGGATTGAACGTTGATGCAAATTTAAACTGGAAATCACATGTTCAAGTTGTCAAAAATCAAGTTAATTCTGCATTACGTGCAATTTATTTGATACGTAAATTTTGTCCATCCAATGTTTTACTCAATTTTTATTTTGCTTGCGTGGACTCTCGCATCAGTTATGGTTTACGATGTTGGGGTGGAGTTTATTTTGATACCATTGAACCGCTATTAATTTTACAAAAGTATATTATTCGGGTTATGTTTTTCAAGCGTCGATACGATTATTCTTGGCCTATTTTCAATGCCTGCAAAATTTTGCCATTACAGCACCTATATATTTTTAAAGTGTTAAGATTGTTTTATTTGCGACGTTGTCATCGGTTGCCGCGAATTGTTTACACATATCAAGTTCGGAATAATTATCGAAATTTGTACTCTGTTCCGCCATTTTCATCTGAATTATTTCGTAAATATTATATAGTTTCTGCGCCCACTTTTTTTAATCGATTGCCGCTTCATATAAGAACGATGATTAATGATAGGAAATTTTTGCGTTTGGTCAAAGACTGGATACTAGAAACTAAAGATGTGGGGTTTATGTTTGCTAAATAATTTTTGTTTTATATAATTTTCTTTTTCTTTTAATGTACTGTGGTTTTTAATCTTTTGTCTTTATGATATTTTTTTTTTTTTTTTTTTTGTAAATTTAATTTTTAACACTTGGGTTAATCGTAACTGTCGTTTTGACAAAGATTATCCAATCTTCTTAACCACACTTTTTTTTTTTTTTTTGTATGAGTTAATAAAAAAAAAATTAAAATAATTGTATATTTGAATGGTTGAGAGAAATAAATAAAATAAATAAATAAATAAATAAATTTCGTACATGGAACTATTCCTTTTTAGTAAAACATACTCAACCCGTGCAATTCATGGGCCAACCCATCTTTCTGATTATGTGAATCTTTTCGAGATGTTTAAGTATTTTAACAGATATTTGAGATTATCCAGATGAGAATATATTTAGCTAGAGTTGAATTACTTGGCGCTTACTCTTTAGAATTTTTCAGATTATTCGAAATTTTTCGATTTAAGAGATTATTTCCATGGCATACGTAAATACGAAACTACGAATATAATTATGGATGTCAAACGTTGATAAAGTTAACAGTAGTAAATAGTAAATAATTAAAAATCACTTAATTTTATGATATTAGAACCAACATGTTTAGTACAAATTATAATGGTTATACATACATTAACAGGTTAAAACTTTTGCAAACAAAACAATAATAAACATCCTAAATATAGACGCAAAACTCCCAAAACCTTGCTAAAACCCTCATTTGTTTGATCGATTGAGCTTTATTGTAGTATTTATTTATGTTGTGGTTAAGCTTTTTACGACTATTCTGTATTTTTTTATTGTTTTCTTTTTTTATTAAATTTAATCGATTTGATTAAATTAATGACAAAAAATATTTTGTTTTATGAATTAATAAATACCTTTACAATTTATATAATATTATTTTTATTTAGAGATAATACAGTGAAACCTCACTTAACCGGACATCGACGGAACCAAAAAAGAAAGTGGGTGATTTACGGAGGAGCTCGCTTAATATAGCGTTTGCTAAAGCCAGGTTTCACTTTATTTATAATTAGAAATCGGTCATGGGAGTAAAATTAGCATTAAAAACGACAATTCTAAGGAATATTGTGAACATCGCCTCAATTTTGTTTCTTATGTTTGTTTTTCTCACTTATAATTTTATAACAAAAACAACTTAGTTATTTTATTTTAAACGTAATTCAATTGAAAAAATTTGTTTCCTTATAAAAATAATGATTTTTAATACTATGGATATAGATCAATTTCTGAAAGCTCCTTCGTCGGGTTTTTTATACCAATTAAATTTACCAATACCATTTCCCAATTAAATTACATTTAAAGAAATAACTAAGTTGTTTTTACAATAATTCTTGAGATCACTATACAAAATTTCTGAATTCGGGAAAAAATTACATTCAGAACGAAATACATAGCAGACCTACAGGTACAAATCGGATTAAATAGGTAACATATCATCGAATTTCTTATTTAAAATCGTTCTTTAATGGTATATTGTGCCAATAGTATGGCAATTCTGGTTAGCAGAACCGACCCTTTGAGATAAGCCAAACGTTTTCTTATAGCGCCAAATTAATGGTTCATTCAGATACGATAAGAGGTGTGTACCAACATACCTGCGGAAGCAGCTACCACCTAAATGAAAATAACCGATATGTCAAATTTAACTGGACAATTAAAATTAAGTCATATCGAATATGATGATACAATAATATTAGTTATTTCTAAGGACAATTTGATTTTTAACTTCAATCTACACTTTATCACGAAAAAATTTTTAAAAAAAATTATCCAAACCCCAACATCCAAATGTTCATCCACCATCTTCCGAAGGGAATACTAATTTTACTCCACTAAAGAAGAACGTGCTAATTCAAAAATATCATTTTTTCAGTATTTCCGATACATTCTAAATCTAAAGTAAACTAAAATGTAATTTTCATGTTAATGTAACTCCATCAAAAACTGTCTGATTTCTGAAATCTTCGAACAATAGGTAAAGTTGCTGTTTCAACCTAATCATTTTAATTTACCTGAAAACATGATTACCGACTCGAGTTATAAATATTATATGAGCTTTTTCATTACTTTAAAACTGTCAAATGCAATTCAAAGATTTCACCGATTTAGCTGAAAATTTTGTGGAGTTTTCTAAAATTTAAGCCCTACTAAGTTCGACTAATCTTACTAAACTCTGAATGAACAAATCTTGAAAAATTATATTCTCGTAACAATTAACAATAAAAACTAAACTATAATAAAAGCAAATCAAATTTAAAAATGTTTTAATACAAAAAATCAAATCAACAATAGTCTTCTTTTGGAGGGTACATCAAACAATAAAATAAAATAAAAGCTTAATAAAATTTATATTTAGATCCTCAAAAATTTTACGACCTGGGTGAATTGTCGTCAATTTTTCTTTTTTTACAAAAATTGAAAGAAACAGAAAAAATCAGAAAGAAAATAGAAAACAATAAAATTTTCTATTTATTTAGTACGTATACCATAACAACCTCAAAACAATTAGACTGTTAGTATAGAGTGAGCATAAAATTTAATAAATAAAAACTTGTATACTGTTAGAAAATAGATTTTTTGCTACCTCATTTTATGTTTTCATATACTTTGTAATTTTTATTTTATTTATTTTATAATTGTTCTTCCACCTCTTTTCAAATAATCGAAAATTTATAGATATACCGAAAACCTCAAATAATATTTTGTTTCAAAAAGTAGCTTAAAACAATAAATTCGTATAGACAATGTTTGGTCGTGGAGAGTTTTAAAATGTATTTACTACGTAATAAAATAATAATATTCCAAAAATTATGACAAAATACTACATAGAACGGGATGTTTAAAAATGTTAAGCTACAGGCATAATAAACATTTAGGTGCCCTAACTCTAAAGCAAGAGCTAATGTATCTTAATTAAAAAAAAAAAACGAAATAAAATTTTCAATCTTCTTTTATAATTCTGATTTGGCCCAAATGCTTACAGTTTTAAATAAATTCGAAGCGTTTGCGGTGGGCCAAAATTAAGTGAATGACCAAAAGGTGGCACCATTTTCGTACTTGTGGACATTTCTCAATCGAGTTTGATTTTTCTGAATTGAAGACGCGTACATGTGCAGACAGCCCAAAGAGTGAAAACGCGAGTACTCAACAAGAACTTGTGCATTGCAATTAAGATTTATTCGCTCCAATTTGCGTGGAATTTTAATATGTAATTTGAAAATTTATGGATACATTAACAATAAAATGCATGCCAATAGATCCACAATAACGTTTAATTTACGCTATTATATACGGATATCAAAAAAATTGAAAGTTCATTACCACAAGCAGATACAGCTAAAATCAATAACTTAGTTAAACAGCAAATGTAATTTCACCTGTGTTAAGAAAAGTATTCAAAATCAATATGTTTTATAATACATTACATAATTATGATTAAAAAAACTAATTAGAATTATTTTCAAATTTATTTCTGGGATTAACCAAAAAATATTTTTTTATGTGTCGACAGTAATTAACTCGAATTTGTGAAAAGACAACATCACAAAGTGTACATAATAAAAACAGCAATAAAAGCACATCTTTCGTAAGGATTTGAAACATATATTACATGGTGTTGTTATTAAGTCTTATGGGATTTAAAAACTACAAAAGTTTCGAATCTAAAAACATAATTAATTAAACAGAAATTTATTTTTAGAATAAGCTGATTTTAGCATAAAGTTTAACTAGGAGTATGCTTTAGAAAATACTAACCAGTGTTATTCCTTAGTCACTATATCTTAATAAAACGGTCTCAATTCGCACCTTTTGCATTATGTACATCAATAAGTAAGACAACTAATCTTGGGAGGTTTTCATGTCCTTGTTAAGACCAAGACCCAATTTTTTATACAGTTATCCTAACAATATAGTGCTGGGTTTTCAATCATATAAAATACTTAATATGTGCTTTTGTAGATCGTTTGATATTGATTCGTTCAAACCGAAATATTCTGGAGACAATCGTCATTTCTAAATCTATTAAAAAAAAGTACTCAGCATTTATTCGGTCGAATTTGGTTTGTATGAACGTTTTTGTTGCTCAATAGTTAGGTCAGTTCTGCTCAAGTAATATTCTAGGTCTCTTGAATATTATTTTAGCAGAACTGATTACTCTAGAAACAAATACTTTGATACAAATATGTGAGTAGAAGGGAATGCTATAGATTTAACTTTAAAAGTGCCACAAATAAAAGGGATTGGCTGGGTAGTAAAAGGGTAATAAGTGGCTCTATGTTTTTGTTCACACCGGACAGTGGATAGTAAAATGTTTCCTTGCTTCTCAAATAGAAAAAATCAAAGCAGGAAAAACAACGAACTGCACTGCAAGATGTGAATAAAACAACAGATGCTGTGATTAATGTCGATTTTTTATTAAGTAATAGTTTATCTCATGTGTAACAATTATAATTGGTTATTTTATTCAAAAACCAGTGGTCAAACTTAAATTGCAGGGCTTTAAATGCAGGCAAATAAGTAACGTTAAGTAAGTTAGTTTACATAAGAATGCCAGTATATGCAAACAAATTGTTTATTTTTAGAATTATTATTTTATGTTGTGTTGGTCTGAATAGGGTGATTTTAACTAAATTATTTGTTGTTAAAATTTAAAATATATTTGAAAGAAATCCCAAAGAACCGAGTTCTAAAATTTAGATAGAATAATGTTATAATGTTAATATTTATGTAAAGTTAGTAAAATTAAAGTTAGGTTTACATTCGAGCTGGAATCTATTAAAACGAAAGTCAAACAATTGTTTTAGGTTAATCGACGTCACGTCATTGCAGTTCGTGTCAAAGTAGGCAATTCCTATATCGTCGTCATCGCAGTATATGCTCTCCGCGAACCGGACTTGGATTATTTCGTAATCATAATCAATTTTATCGACTACTTTGCTAGCATCTTAACCAAACCGCTAAACCGTAATAGCAACAATTAGGGGAAATACCTGGACCTGTTACTTGCCAATGACGACATGTATTCCGAGGTTTCATCATGTCCGGAAGGTATTCCGCCGATCCTTATCAAGCCGAGAGTTTGTTCCGAATTACCTTCATATTTAATGAAAGTTTACGTGTTGGTCTTTTCCATTCCATTTTCAAGGCGGGTAGAAAAAACGATGTAAGTAATTAGCGGAGGATTGCCATTCTTCCCGTCATACCTAAGCTATTTGAATTTATGGTTCACAGAGTCTTGGTTTTCGATACTAAATCAATAATATCTTCTGCTCAGCACGGATTTATCCAGGCAAATCCACAGTGACTAATCTGGTTTCTTTTTGTGGCAAATTATTTAACAGTTTAAACTACAGAGAGCAACTGGACGTGGTTTATACTGATTTTACGAAAGCTTTTGGTAAGATCGACCACTCGCTCCTTATCACTAAATTAAAGAATTTAAATTGTCAGTTCATCCCGATTGAATGGTTGCGTTCTTACCATTCCGACCGCTGGCAAACCGTTAGGATTTTGGATTCTAGTTCGTACTATTTGATATAGTAGCAATAACACAAATAACCTAAGTGGGTATAACCTAGTGTAAACCACTTCTTAAATATCACAACAAATAAAACTGGTTTCGTTGTAACCGTAACATAATGGTTAATTATTTTGCCTATGTTTACTTAGAAGAAAATTTTAATTTTATTTTATCGTTGAATGCGAATCGCTCCCTAGTTCCCTGCCCATTATCGATATCTTAAAAAGGTCAAAATAAACCATTTCCAAAAATTAATTAAGAATAACACAAATTATACTTACGTATTTGAAGACTCAAACAATATACGGCTTGAGATGTCATTATATTGATTGGATGTTCTATTTGGTGCCTTAAAATATTTTATTGTACTTAAACCATTTCGACGAAGAATAATAGAAAGCGTAAATTAAATTTAAAACTGAAAAGAAAAAAAAAATAATCTAAATTAAAATGTTATTTTAATACAACACAATTAAATAAATTTAAATACACTTGTACCAATATTTTTACAATAGTAAACATAATTTCTAAAAATGCAAACAATTCTCTCTAAAGCGATATATACGGGGCCGGAAGGGAGGAGGAAGGAACAAATAAGGGAATAAGGCCTTAATCATTTTTATAAAAGTGATAAATTGTGTGGCCCCCGATACACAAATAAGTACCGCTTTCACTCGTGTTCGTGAATTGTCATGCTGTGATTGGTTCAGCAAATCACGAAGGGGAAATCAACCTAATACACCAAAGCTACTGTGTACAGTGTACTGATGACAACGTTGAGCGGCGTGAAAACGTTTTAGTGGTGATTGGGTGAGCTCAGACGCTAATATATGTGGTTGATACATTGTGGCGGAGAACGAATGAGTGAGCCGTTACAACCCCTTATCCCAACTCGAAATGAATTCAATATCGAGAAACGTTTTTTTTTTGTTTCTATGAACAAAGGCACAGAGAAATTATCGCTACACAGTTAAGGTAAGGATTATTACTATTTTAGTATTTTGTGAAAGATAAAAGAAAACATCCATTACCATTTCCAATTTCTATGCTAGAGAGTAAAGAATGAAAATAATCTTAATCACGTAAACTAATTTCTAATTATAACAGAAAATGTACCCTCGAAAATTATTATTATTTAGTTACGCAAACAATAAAATAATCTCAAACGTATTTTGTTTCGACAACACAAAACAAATTTTATTAATATTGACCACCATTATTTCAATTGAATTTTCATTTGATACCACCACAATAAAAAAATCTTAACAACTTGAATTCAAAATCAACAAAAATATTTCCACTTCCAGGCTTCTTTTATACAAAAAATAAACAAAATATACGAGTACGCCAAAAAAAAAGTTGTTTTATTTGAGAATTATACAGTCAAAAAAATGCTCCATTTTTTTTTTAATATTCTTGAAACAATATTTCTCTCTAATTAAAATTTTTGTCTATTCTTGATTGTTGGGAGTTTATTCCTATAAATTTTAAATTTTTTTCTAGATATTCAATGCTATTTCTGAATATCAAAAGAATAATAATTTGACTATACCTACATATAGAATTACCGAGTTTGTTAACTAAATCAATACCAATACTTTACGGTTCAAGTTGTATCTTGTTATTTCTTGTCGTGACAATAACAAACATTTACACCAAAAGTAGTTCAATTTTTTGAGAACTTCCGCCAAATATTGTATTTAAGAATTATTCACCTGAAAAATTGAGAACCAAAAATTTTTTAATTAAATTTTGTTTTTTTCAAAAGAATTTATTATACAAAATTACTACAAAGCAACGAAAAATGTTTAATTTTAGGAGCGAACGACATTTTTGGTCGATCTCGTGCAGGATAAATGAAGAAAATATTCAACGTTTGACCGAAGAAAATATTTGTATCGGCCTTACTTTTATAATTTTTAATGGAACATTAATTAGATAACTGCAGTACGTAGGACAATTGTTTTGAATAAAAATAAATTAATTCGTTTTAGTTCAGTTCGAAATGACAATATTTTTGGCTTCCCATCACACTTCAGCTTAACTTAAACACAAATAAAAAAACAGGCAACAATGGTTTCAGACACCAAATTTTAGAATTTGGATTGACAAATAAAGCAAGATTTCATTAATTTAATTAAAAAATGATAAACAAAAATGTTTAGATTAAATTACAATTTTACGCAAAATTGCCTTAAAATCAAAACACATAACCTCGTTTATTTTCTGAAATTGGTTTGAATGATACTGTAGATCTTGTAGGTTTTTTTTGTGGGTAGTTGTCACGACTAATGAATGTCACGAAACATCCTATTTATATGCCATAGCTAATTTATGTAAATAAAAACTAAAAAACTTGCAAATATATTGTATTCAAATTAATAACTCCTTGGATTACTATGTAGATTAATCACTAATAAATATCGAAGTATTTTATCTTTTGTGGTGAAATTTTTCGAAAAACATTATTCAAAAATATATGTATATTTGCATTAAAAATAAAAAGATTTTATAGTCGTCCTTTCTTTGTGCCTTTGAGGGTATTTATAACATAAGCAAATGCAAAACAATTTAGGGAATTACCATAAATACTAGTATGCAGACAAGGTCGACCAAAAGTCTCTTTCCATCTTCGTTTTAATAAAAATATATCAAAATATAAGAAAAGCTAAATTCCATTTATATTAAATTAAAATTAAGATTAAACATGATTTTTTCGGTTAAGTTCGAAAAATTATATCTGTCAAGTAAGGGCGCCAGAGCATTACAAATTTGAGCTCCTTTTAAGATGTGTTCGTCTACTGACGTCGACCTCACTGCTGATATCGCCGCTATTTCGGCATGAGATAGATTCAGAGAAAAAAGATATTATGAATTTATTTCAATAGAGAGTGACATTTGGCCCACTCATTATGTAAAAGCGAAAAACGATATTATTTCTTGGTTACAATTTTACGAAAATTTCTCATCTCGAGAATTCTTGTTTCCGGGAAATTGGAACTGAAGGTAAGTAAATAGTAAAATTCTTTAAGTATTTTTTATTATATGTAATCTTGACAAATACGACAACAAGAATATTGAATAATTCTTCTAAATTATTCAAATTATTAGTTATCCTAATATAATTAGTGATTTTAATGATGAATGACGACTATTTACCACATAAAAAATTAAGGTGTGGCCAACACACGACTTTCTTTTACGAACAGAGAATTTTGAGAAATTTTATTTTTTTCCTAATTTTTTTTTTTAATTTGTTTTTCATTTTTGGAAATATTTTGTATTAAGTAGTTTTTTGTAAACCTTATACTTTTTAAGATATTTGCAAAACAAATTTTCTGGACCAAGGGAGTGGCCACTTCCGGTTAGCCGATTTGGAGTAAAATTCACTGGGACCTCCCAATTTATCAAAAAAGCTTAAATCTGAAGTTTCAGTTCGATTGATTAAACCATCTGGGCTGTAGAGAGGACACAGACAGACTGACAGACTAACAGACTAACAGACTGACCGACTGACAGACAGACAGACACCATTTCGAAACCCACTTTTTCGGACTCAGGGGACATAAAACCAAATAAATTTCTAAAAATCTCAAGGTTCAAAATTTTCATGATTACTATACTTTATTTTACTAGAGTAAAAGAAAGTAAAAAATCCTAATCCATACGAATCGTTCGTTTAGTAAAAGTTCTGCAAAATTATTTTTTGGAAATCGCACTCAACTCCCAAGGGCCAATATCGGCCATTGCCAACAATGATGACAAAGGTTTGGCTAGCACATAGAATAGGTTCTCAATTACCTAGTTAGAAAACCGTAATCCATACGGATCGTTCGTTTAATAAAAGTTCTACGAAATTATTTTTTGGAAATCGCACTCAACAATGATGACAAAAGTTCCGCTAGCACATGGAATAGGTCCCTTAATTACCTAGTTAGAAAACCCTAATCCATCCGAATCGTTCGTTTAGTAAAAGTTCTGCAAAATTATTTTTTGGAAATCCCACTCAACTCCCAAGGGCCAATATCGGCTATTGCCAACAATGATGACAAAGGTTTGGCTAGCACATAAAATAGTTCCCTCAAATACCTAGTTAAAAAACCCCAATCCATACGAATCGTTCGTTTAGTAAAAGTTCTGCAAAATTATTTTTTGGAAATTGCACTCAACTCCCAAGGGCCAATATCGGCCATTGCCAACAATGATGACAAAGGTTTGGCTAGCACATGGAATAGGTCCCTTAATTACCTAGTTAGAAAACCCTAATCCATACGAATCGTTCGTTTAGTAAAAGTTCTGCAAAATTATTTTTTGGAAATCGCACTCAACTCCCAAGGGCCAATATCGGCCATTGCCAACAATGATGACAAAGGTTTGGCTAGCACATAGAATAGGTTCTCAATTACCTAGTTAGAAAACCGTAATCCATACGGATCGTTCGTTTAATAAAAGTTCTACGAAAGTATTTTTTGGAAATCGCACTCAACAATGATGACAAAAGTTCCGCTAGCACATGGAATAGGTCCCTTAATTACCTAGTTAGAAAACCCTAATCCATACGGATCGTTCGTTTAGTAAAAGATCTGCAAAATTATTTTTTGGAAATCGCACTCAACTCCCAAGGGCTAATATCGGCCATTGCCAACAATGATGACAAAGGTTTGGCTAGCACATAGAATAGGTTCTCAATTACCTAGTTAGAAAACCGTAACCCATACGAATCGTTCGTTTAATAAAAGTTCTACGAAATTATTTTTTGGAAATCGCACTCAACAATGATGATAAAGATTTCGCTAGCACATGGAATAGGTCCCTTAATTTCCTAGTTAAAATTGAGGTGTGGCCAACACACGACTTTCTTTTACGAACAGAGAATTTTTAGAAATTTTATTTTTTTCCTAATTTTTTTTTTTTAATTTTTAATTTTTTATTTTTATTTGTTTTTAATTTTTGGAAACAATTTGTATTAAGTAGTTTTTTGTAAACCTTATACTTTTTAAGATATTTGCAAAACAAATTTTCTGGACCAAGGGAGTGGCCACTTCCGGTTAGCCGATTTGGAGTAAAATTCACTGGGATCTTCCAATTTATCAAAAAAGCTTAAATCTGAAGTTTTAGTTCGATTGATTAAACCGTATGGGCTGTAGAGAGGACACAGACAGACTGACAGACTGACAGACTGACAGACAGACAGACAGACACCATTTCGAAACCTACTTTTTCGGACTCAGGGGACCTCAAAACAATTAAATCTCTAAAAATCTCAAGGTCCAAAATTTTCATGATCATATCAATCAACACCAGTTATAATTTGAAAAATAAACGCTATATTGAAATTCAAAGATTTTCAACAACTGGTTTTTTAAATTCACGGTTAATTTTGACACCTA